>CM042017.1:13501649-13631649 GCA_023525715.1 Cichorium intybus
AGTAAGTGATGAATCAATCCATTGTGTTTCTTTGTAGTTTGTACTAGCTTAAAAAAAAACGTTGTTCTTGGCGTATTACTTTCTGATTTGTGAACACCGGTTTGAATACATAATAAATTGGTTGAAATTGGTTCGAAACTTCAAATTGGTTGAAATTGGTTTTGGTTGCTTGGTTGCGAATTGATTTAGTGTTAACAACTTTTTAGTTTACCTGTTTATGTTTATGGTAATCAGGTTGTTCAAATTGGTTTTGGACTTTTGGTTGCTTATTTGTTTTGTAACTTTTGTTATTGTTTTTAACATCCATCAAGAAACACGAACGAGAAATAGTATGTTAACAAATGGAAAGATTTTTTTTACATAAGTGCAATACTTTTAATTGTGTAAAAAATCTTGAGTTTCATAAAATGATCCAAATGGTTGGTGAATTTTTGAGAGGGCTTAATCCACCATCATACCATGAAATACGAGTTCCCTTGTTAAAGAAGGAAGTTGAATACACCAATTCGTTACTTGAAGACTACAAGAGAGAGTGGAACAAAACTTGTTACACATTGACGAGTGATAGAAAGAATCGCTCAATTTGCAATTTTCTTGTGAACAGTCCAAAAGGAATAATTTTTGTAGCATAAATTGACACGTTTGGCATTATCAAGACAAATGAACGTGTATTTGTAATGCTAGATGAATTTTTGGAAAATATATGAGAAGAAAATGTTGTTAAGGTAGTGATCGATAGTGCTGCAAATTATAAGGTTGTAGGGGAAATGTTGATGCAAAAGAGCAAAAAACTATTTTGGACACTGTGTGCACCTCATTGCATTGATCTCATCCTGGAGGATCTTGAAAAAAAATGATGAACATAAGGGAACCATAACAAAAGGAAGAAAAATAACAAGCTTCATCTACAACACAACATGTAACAATTGATTTTTATTCATTATTGTATACAACTTTTATTTTTGTATATATAATGTCATGATTGATTCTTTAAACAAGCTTCATTTATAACATATCACGATTGATTTGCTTGATGAAAGAATTCACAAAAGGAAAAGAACTCCTTAGGCCTAGAGCAACTAGATTTGCTATTGCTTATCTTACCCTCGGTTGATTGCATGAATGAAAAATGCATTCATCACAATGTTTGCATCCGAACAATGGTTAACTATAAACTATGCAAGATCCAAAGCAGGAAAGAATATTACATATATAGTTATGGATAATGTAAGATTTTGGCCATCAGTTGCAACATGTATTAGGGCCGCACATTCCCTAATGAAAGTTCTTCAAAGGGTTGATTTATAATCTAAACTAGCTATGGGTTTCATTTACCAATACATGGTGTTAGTAAAGAAAGAGATTCAAGCAAACTTTAAAGATATTGAATCGAGGTATTTATACAATTTGGTTTATTTATTTCTTTATATTTTTAGGTATTAATATAAAACAATATCATATTGCTTGTTTTTTTAGGTACAAGCCTATTTTTGAAATAATTGATCAAAGATGGTATAGTCAACTAAATAGGGCACTCAAGTGGCGGGTTATTTCTTTAATCCGGCAATGCAATATAGCCCTGATTTTGAGGATTCAGCTTGGGTTAAGATTGGATTATACTTGTGTATTGTCTTGATGAGAACCTAGCAAAGACAATTGACTTGTAATTTGATTAATTCACTAATGCAAGAGGACTCTTTGGTCTTAATGTGGCCAAGAATACAGGGCATGGAAAAGTCCGGTTGATCGGTGAGATTCATATGGAGTTGAGACACCCGAGTTGAGAAATTTTGCCATGAGAATTTTGAGTTTGACATGTTCCTCATCCGGATGTAAGAAGAATTGGAGTGCTTTTGAGATAGTAACTCATGAGTATCAACATTAATACTTTAATGTTATTTAATTATATTGTTATATAAATTTTCAATAACTCATTTATTTTGTTGTTTAGGTACATTCTAAGAGAAGAAAACAACTACATCAACAAAGGATGAACAATCTTGTGTATGTGATGTACAAGTTGAAGTTGACCAGAAAAGAAGAAAATAAGAAAATAAGAAAAGAAACGGAAAGAACACGATGTAACTAGACTTGAAACATTGAATCTTGATGTTGTTAGTTCTGATGATGAGTCGATTATGGAAGAAGGATCTAATCATCAAACAAATGAAGAGCGGATGAACCTTTTGATGGTTCGAGTTCAAGTCAACCCCATGCGCATGTTGGCAGAGGAGATGGAGACTTTCTTGAAAGAGCTATGAGAGATCAATTGCGCCGTGAGTTTTTATTCCTAGTTCTTTTATATCTATTATTTTAAAAGTGACTATTTTAGACTTTTTAGTTTTATATGTCATGTTTTTATTTCATTGTAAGTGCAGGTGGTGGAATAGGCCATGGAGAAGAAGATGATTTGGATTTAGAAGAGAGAAATGATATGGATGCATCTTTTGTTATGTTAGATTAGATTGGAAATGCTATGTATTAGCTATCACGAATGTTTTAAACATTTTCTAACTTGTGAACGATGGATAAATTTTTGCTATGTTAGTTTAGATTGGAAATGCTATGTATTAGCTATCACGAATGCTATAACAAAGTTTTAAAATTTTTAACTTCCGAATATGAAGATGCATTTTTCATGTTTAAAGTTTAAACTTATAAATACATTGTTTTGGTGGGGATCTTACTATCCCGATTCGATCGTACGATCACAATCTTGCAAAACAAAGAACGATGCTATATAAGATTCCGATCTTGACAACCTTGACCGAAAGTAAATAAAATTAATTTACATCCAAGTCCTAATAGATTTTGTGTTTTGTCTTTATAACACACAATGCTATTTTTATTACTATGCCGTACAAAATTCAACCCTTTTTCTCTCTCACTTCTTAAGTCGCGTGTGGGTCGAAAAACGTCTCTTCTTGCTTATCGACGTGGTGCACAAATCCTGACCAAATCAAGGTATGTGCACTGCGATCTATCGTTAGCCTTCGCTTAATTATTGCTTAATTTTAATCAATTTAGGGTTCTTGATTTAATTGCGGTTTTTCAACAATCGGAATTGATTGTTGCGAAGAACGATGCTTTAATCCCTGTTGTTCTGACACGGATGATTGCCGTAGCTTCTTTAGCTTTCGAATTGTTCAAATTTGATGAAAAAGACAGCCGATGTTGATACACGTCTAGTTTGGGGTTTTGGGGCTTGAATTTTTAAAATTTCTCGTAAATGGGAATCGAAATTGCGGTTTTAATGTATTAATTCTTCTATGTTTTCTTGACAATTGAATCACAAATTGTATTTTCCTTTTACGTTATGGATGTGATGCGGCTGCCTGGCTGGAAATAGTTGGGATACTTGTTGGGTAGGGTTTCATGTCTTGCAGAATCAAATGTGAATCCAAAATGTTGACTGATTGCATCTTATCGATCGATCCCCCCAAAAGAAGTCAATTTCATCAAATTGATACGGATTTTCTTACAATTCTGATACAATGTGACATTTTCTGGTTTTACCAGGGAAAACTGAAGCTGAATCATCAAACAATTCGAGGCTATATGCTTAGCCATCACTGCTCAAAACTCTGGAGTTGTAACATCTTGTTATGAAACATATATTAGCAAGATCCAGACAGGAGAAAGATGAATTTACATGCTCAAATGGCAGGACAGTACTCAAGACAAGTTCCAAATCAAGCTGGAACTTCATTACCTGCCTTACAACAGCAACAGAATATGATCCATAACTCTGAAGGTTCCCATGTTTCACTAAACATGGAACCTGGTTTTGATAAAGCACGAAGATTCATACAAGATAGAATGTAAGCTCTTCTTTTTTCAAGTTTCTTTATACAACTTATCATGAATTAAACCCTGATGAAAAACATTCATCTTTTTTCTTTAGCTATGAGTTCCTAATGCAAAGGCAAAACACTCGTGACCCAAAGAGTGTTCTTGATATTGTTAGACGATTGGAGGAAGGCTTGTTTAAAACTGCTACTTCAAAGGTTCTTTTCTTTTTTTTTTTTCTTTTTCTTTTTAACATGTGATTTATCAATTATCATATACAGACATTATAAGTATATATATGTGTTATTTTTTAGGAGGAATATATGTGTTTAGACACATTGGAGAGTCGTTTACTTTTACTAATAAGAAGAACATCACGATACCACCCACAACAAAGTAATCCTTCTGCCATGGGGACAATGATTCCAACTCCAGGTGTCCCTCAAAGTGGGCCCAATAACATGGTTCCATCATCTGCTGATGTCATGGTCTCATCATCATCTGTAAATACCGGAAGCTTTTCCATGGGGGCCCAAATGATGCCTACTCCTGGATTCAATAACAGTAATGTTTCTGTACTTTCGAGTGTTGACTCAACAATGGTGAGTCAAAGTCAACCACAACAGAAGCAACAACTTGGGGGGCAAAACAGTCGAATCTTGCATAATTTAGGGAGTCATATGGGAGGTGGAATCAGGTCTACATTGAATCAAAAAAGTTACGGGTTTCAAAATGGTAATTTAGGGTTAATGGGAAAAACTTCACAGATGGTTAACAATTTGGGAACCTCTGAAGGGTTTTTGACAGATTACGGAAACGCCCCTAAAGCGGTCCCTCAATATTTCGATCAAAACCAAGGACAGATGGTAAATGATGGATCGGGTAGCTTTTATGTTCCAGCCACGTCATCTACTTCGATGATTAACACGAACACAAACACGGTAAATTTGTCGACATTACAAAGGACAAATTCGCCCTTGGTGGTCAACCAGTCAACCGATCAATCTGAATTCCGGAACACTATGCATTCTCAACAACCTCTTCACTTTCAGCAACAAACAATTCAACCTCAAAGACAACAAATACAACAGAATCAACAACTCCCATACGGGCAGCAGTCTCAAATAATGTCTGATTCGGGCACCCGAATAAAACCCGAGCCACAAGTCTACCAACATTTCCAGCCACTGACCGAAACTTCCGGGCAGCAGCAACAACAACAACAACAACAACCACAACAGCAACAACAACAAAATCCTAACTTTGGAGGTCAACCAGAGGCGGTAATTCAGGGCGGTCAATGGCAGTCAAGATCACATGAATTGGGTGTTTTGTCAAATGAAGTGAAAAGACCGATAGACCCTCCAGACACTGTACCTGTATCTACATCTGGTAATTCAGAACGTGAGTTACAGTTTAGAAATCAACAAAGGTGGTTGTTGTTCTTGAGGCATGCCCGGAAATGTGCTTACCCGCCCGGAAACTGCCCGGAAACGAATTGCATTACTGTTCAAAAGTTGTTGAGTCATATTATGACATGTAGTGATGTAAATCATTGTCAATATCCTCGCTGTCATAGGACAAAAGTATTACTTCATCATCATAAACATTGTAGGGATGAAACTTGTCCCGTTTGTGTCCCTGTAAAGCTCTTTGTACACAGAAAGGGGAGACACGTACAGGTACAGGGACAGGGTACTACTACAAATGTGAATTCGGATTATTCTGTTGTTAAAACTTCAGAAGATTTACATCCGTCTTTGAAAAGGATGAAAATTGAGCAACAGCCATGTGGATCGCCAGCTGGACAAAGTGATAACCCGATAGTATCATCATCGGGTCCCGTGACTGCTACATCTGAAGTTGTGCAAGACGTACAACGGGTCCCGCCTCAAGTTGTTCAAGTAGTGAAAATGGAAGTTCCTGCAACTTTTGTTCAAGAAAGTCCCAAGATTAGTGAGGCGAGAAATACAGAGGTTGTTTCAGTCGTGTCAAATGTGGTGGGCCCGGCTAAACAAGAAAATGACGAAAGTGCCCCTGAGGCTGGAACAAAGTCCGGGAAGCCAAAAATAAAGGGAGTATCAATGACGGAATTGTTTACACCAGAGCAGGTTCGGGAGCATATAACTGGTCTCAGGCAGTGGGTTGGCCAGGTCAGACATCTGGATTTTATACTTTACTTACCATTTCCTGTATCTTTTATAGAGTAAATTACATTTTTGGTCCCGGAGTATATCTATTTTTTTTTTTTGATTTTGGTCCCAGAAAGTTTTCTTTGAAATTTGGTCCTTCTTTGAGGTTCATGTAACGTTTTTAGTTCCTGCTACTATAAATGAACATATTTTTGGGACAAATATTGCAAAAATCAACTATACCCAGGGACCAAAAATAGGCATTTTACTTGTGAACAGAGATAAAAAATGTTTCAAGGAACCTCAAATGAGGACCAAATTGCAAGAGAACTTTTTGGGACCATAAATGTTGCAATAATCTTAAATAAGGACCAAAGTTGCAAGGGAAAACTTTTTGGGACCAAAATTGCAGAAATCAGCTATACTCAAAACCAAAAATAGTCATGTTACTTGAGAGCAGGGACCAAAAACCTCAAATAAGGACCAAAATTGTAACAGAAAACTATTTGGGATCAAAACGTTACAAGAACCTAAAATAAGGACCAAAATGGAAAAAATCAGGTATACTTAGAGACCAAAAATGTAATTTAATCAATCTATCATCTGTTTTTGTACAGAGCAAAGCGAAGGTAGAAAAGAATCAAGCAATGGAGCTTTCAATGAACGAAAATTCATGTCAGTTATGTGCGGTTGAAAAGCTCAATTTCGAACCACCACCTATATATTGTTCACCATGTGGGGCCCGCATTAAAAGAAACGCAATGTTTTACACAATTGGAAGCGGTGATACACGTCACTATTTTTGTATACCGTGTTACAATGAAGCACGTGGGGACACTGTAAGCGTAGACGGAACAAATATTTTAAAAGCAAGATTAGAAAAAAAGAAAAACGACGAGGAAACCGAAGAACCGGTACGCTATTATATATTTTTTATCTAAAAAATTTAAATAATTGGTATCGTAATGATAAAAATTTGATGATGATATCATTTTTTTACAGTGGGTTCAATGTGATAAATGTGAAGCGTGGCAACATCAAATATGCGCGTTATTTAATGGTAGAAGAAATGATGGAGGACAAGCGGAGTACACGTGTCCGAATTGTTATATGGAAGAAGTTGAGAGAGGGGAGCGGGTCCCACTACCTCAAAGCGCGCTTCTTGGAGCAAAAGATTTACCAAGAACTATTCTTAGTGATCATATTGAGAATAGATTGTTTAAGAGATTGAAGCAAGAGAGGTTAGATAGGGCGAGGTTTCATGGGAAGAGTTATGATGAGGTGATGTGATGTTGATTTTATGGTTTTTAATTTGTTGAATGATTAATTAAATTTAGTTTTTTTTTTATGTTGTTAGGTACCCGGAGCGGAATCGCTTGTTGTTAGAGTTGTTTCGTCTGTGGACAAAAAGTTGGAAGTGAAGCCGCGGTTTTTAGAGATCTTTCAAGAGGAAAATTACCCCTCGGAATTTGCGTATAAATCTAAGGTATTTGGAGGTAGTGATGTTTTAATTTTTTAATGGTCATTAATTTGCACAAATACTAAATTTGATTGTTGATTCTTTTAGGTAGTTTTATTATTTCAAAAAATCGAAGGTGTAGAAGTATGTTTATTCGGCATGTACGTCCAAGAATTCGGAGCAGAATGCCAACAACCAAATCACCGCCGTGTTTATCTCTCGTATTTAGATTCAGTCAAATACTTTCGCCCCGAAATCAGAACAGTAACCGGTGAAGCCCTACGCACATTCGTATACCACGAAATCCTAATCGGTTACCTCGAATACTGCAAATTACGCGGTTTCACAAGTTGTTACATTTGGGCATGCCCTCCACTAAAAGGCGAAGACTATATCCTTTATTGCCATCCCGAAATCCAAAAAACACCAAAATCCGATAAACTTCGTGAATGGTAAGTGATTCTAAAATACGCGTTATTTCACTATTTTAATTTCGCTGACGTGGATTTTTTTTTTTTTTGGGGGGTTAGGTATTTGTCGATGTTGAGAAAGGCGACGAAGGAGAATATAGTGGTGGATCTTACTAATTTATACGATCATTTTTTTGTATCGTCTGGTGAATGTAAAGCGAAAGTGACTGCAGCTCGATTGCCTTATTTTGATGGCGATTATTGGCCTGGTGCTGCTGAAGATATTATTTACCAGCTTCGTCAAGAGGAAGAAGGAAGAAAACAAAATAAAAAAGGGGCCATGAAAAGGACTATTACAAAACGGGCTTTGAAAGCTTCCGGTCAATTGGATCTTTCTGGAAACGCTTCAAAAGATCTTCTTCTCATGCATAGGGTAATTAATAGTTTAGTAACCAAATCTTTTACTTCTCGTTTTTTACATGATTCCTTCTTATTTGTGATAATTTTTTTTACAGCTCGGTGAAACGATATCGCCAATGAAGGAAGATTTCATTATGGTTCATTTACAGCATGCGTGCACTCATTGTTGTCTTTTAATGGTGTCTGGAACACGTTGGGTTTGCAACAATTGCAAAAACTTTCAGCTTTGCAACAGGTAATTACCTATTTGCCCTCACAAAACGATATCGTCAGTGATCATTAAAAAAGAATCGTCTTTCTGACCTTTTATCAGTCTCGGTCCAGTTTAATACATGTCAAACACAGTACAACTTGTTCTGTTTTGTCCTAATAAACGGGCCCCACATGTGTGTTGCAGGTGCTATGAAATTGAACAGAATCTTGAGGAGAGAGAAAAACATCCTATTAACCAAAGGGTCAAGCATCCACTTTATCCCGTAAGTTTTTCCTTTCTTTTTTACTTAATACAAAAAGAACGACTTAACATAAAAACTTTTCTTCAATACAGATCGAAATCACCGACGTGCCTACAGACACAAAAGACAAAGACGAGATTCTAGAAAGTGAATTTTTCGATACGCGACAAGCTTTTCTAAGTCTTTGTCAAGGGAATCATTACCAATACGATACATTAAGACGCGCTAAACACTCTTCAATGATGGCATTATATCATCTTCACAATCCAACCGCCCCTGCATTTGTAATCACATGTGTTGCATGTCGTCTCGACATAGAAACCGGGCAGGGTTGGCGGTGTGAAATCTGCCCGGATTATGACTTGTGCAACGCATGTTATAGAAAGGACAGAGGAATCGATCATCCTCATAAATTGACACATCATCCGTCAATCGCGGAACGCGATGCACAAAATAAAGAAGCTCGACAATTACGTGTTGTACAGGTATGCACGTTATAGAAATAGCAACCTACTTTTTTTTTTTTTTTTTTTTTTTTGTTTTTTTACGAGTGGTGGTTAATTAATAAAAGTTGAAAATTAATTGCAGCTAAGGAAAATGCTTGATCTTTTGGTACACGCGGCTCAATGTCGCGCACAACAATGTCAGTATCCAAATTGTCGGAAGGTGAAGGGACTTTTCAGACACGGAATGCATTGCAAAGTACGCGCGTCTGGCGGTTGTGTGCTTTGCAAGAAAATGTGGCATCTCCTTCAACTTCATGCGAGAGCATGTAAAGACACTCCGTGCAATGTCCCTCGTTGCAGGTTTCCGTTTTTACCCTTTTCTATAAGAAGCTTATTTACTCTTGTTTTTCTAGTTAACAAGTATCTAACATACATGTGTTTTCCATTTATGTACAGAGACTTAAGGGAACATTTGAGAAGGCTAAATCAACAGGCGGACAGTCGCCGGAGGGCCGCCGTCATGGAGATGATGAGGCAGCGTGCGGCGGAGGTTGCTGGCGGCAGTGGGTGAAGAACAAACTGTAAATATACATATCAATGTACAGTTTTGGTTGGTTGAAGTGCAAGTGCTTTTGCTTGATTGGATGAAAGTTCCAAGTGTAATTTTGGTTGCTGAAAATAGGCACAAGAAGGAAGGAAGGAGTACAGACTATTTCAAGGTTTCAGAAACTTAATTTAGGATTCGTGGAAATGAGTATCAAAGAAAGTTATTTTTTGTATTTTCTTGGTGTTTTTAGGTCATGCAAATATCATACGTTGTCATTTCGATAGGCTACTGTCCATTTGTTTTACAGTGACAATTTATTTTTAGGGTTCATCTGCAATTTGCTCGATTTTGGCTAATTTGATGATCAAATTCACATAAGATACACTTGCATTGATAAAATATACAACCTATACAATTTACAAAGCGTCATGAATAGTAACATCGCATAGGATATTAGTTATCGGTGTATGGTAACCGACAAATTATATATTCAGAATGATATTCAATGTATTTCAAGCGGTTAACGAACAAACTTAAACGTTAGAGCGCCCTCCCGGGGTGCGACTAACGGTTCCCCTTTTTGATTGTGATCCCAAGTTCAGAACGAAGCTTAGAGCCCCCAGAAGTTTCTTACGAGCACTGGATCGTATCACTTACATTGACGAAAAACATGAGGTGAAACAAAATGGCGTTTGACATTAAAAGAAGGAAATGTATGTTCTTCGAATGATGGTGAGACAATAACCGATATTCCTAACGATAATTTCTTTATTGAATCTTTTGATCCTATAGGAAGTTTAATTGATTTTGTATATCCTTCTATTCTTGAAAATTTTGATGATTCAACATATTTTAAAAAATGAGCAATTCTAACACCCAAAAAGGAAGTTTTTCAAGAAATAAATGATCATTTGCTATCTGTTTTCCCAAAGATGGGAAGGAATATGTTGAGATAGTATCTGTCATTTAGTGTATCTTCATGATAACTTTGATGAAAGTCTATGTTCACTTGGTATGCTAAATGGCCTTAAACTATGATTTGCCAAATTATAAGTTGGTACTGAAATTCAGTGTGTTCCAGTTATGATACTGAGAAATATTGATAAAAAATGGTGTATGTAATGGAACTAGACTACATGTGATATCATTGTGTAATCTTGTTTTTGAAGCACACATCATATATAGAAATAATATTGGAAATCACACCTTTATTCCAAGAATGAATTTTCAAGTTTCAAAATTTCCAATTGTTGTATGTTTTGCAATGACAATAAATAAAAATCAATGACGGCCGCAATCAAATGTTGGTTTGTTTCTAAGACAACCAGTTTTTACACATGGCCAGCTCTATGTTGCATTATCTAGAGTTAAAAGTACACAAGGACTTAAACTATCAAACGTTGTATACAAAGAAGTATTTGGAGCATTTTGAATTATCAATACGTGTTTCATTTCCATTACTATTTTTTTAATACTTTTAGTACTTATTTGAATTATCAATACGTCTTTCATATTCAAATGTTGATGAGGCAGCGTGCGGCGGAGGTTGCTGGCGGCAGTGGGTGAAGAACACACTGTAAATATACATATCGATGTACAGTTTGGGTTGATTGCAGTGCAAGTGCTTGCTTGATTGGATGAAAGTTCAAAGTGTAATTTTGGCAGCTAAAAATAGGCAAAAGAAAGAAGGAAGGAGTACATACTATTACAAGGTTTCAGAAACTTAATTTAGGATCCGTGGAAAATGAGTATCAAAGAAAGTTATTTTTTATATTTTCTTGGCCAATTTGATGATCAAATTCACGTAAGATACACTTTGATAGGAAAAATATATAACATATACAATTTACAAAGCGTCATGAATGGTAACATTGCACAGAATATTAAGTTATCGGTGTATGTTTGGTAACCGACAAATTATATGTTCAGAATGATATTCAATGTATTTCAAGCGGTTAACGAGTGAAAGATAAGTCATAAAAGAACTCCCAAATTACATGATTTGAAATATAAATTACGATAAACAAAAAAAAATATTATTTATTAGATTTGTACATGTAAATAATAACCAAAAAAAAAAAGAATTGTCTTTTATTAGTTTTTCACCCCAATGTTATCACGGGAACAAGGGTGCCATTGTTTCACGACAATAAGAATGAAAAAATGGCATTCCAACTCACAAGTCTTTTTTTCTATTTAGGACAGCAATCTCCCCTTTCAGTATTAGCAATGTTGGCTTGTTCGAGTGCAAAAGTTTCTAATGATTTGGCGTCTCTAGCTCCATTGTAATCTTGGGGTTCTTTTCCGGGTACAAAGACTTTCATGGTTGGGAACCTTCTAATACCGTATTTCTGCAGAAAAGAAATGGTGTAGGGTTAGAAATTGGGTTTGTATAAAAAATCAAATGATAATTTTAAAGATAATAACCCCTTTAGTGCATGGGCTTTTGTCAACATCAATGGCAGCGAAGGTGACTTTTCCCTGTGTGGCAACAGCTGCTTTTTCCCATTCTGGTTTTAAATTTTTACATGGGGGACACCATACTGCGTAGAACTGACACATAACAACTTGCGGCGATTGTTCAACCTGATTATTAAGTAACAGGATCAAATCTCAAGTTTCGGCAAATTGCAATAACCACAACTGGGATTATATACAAATTAAAAGGGGAATCAATAACCACATGTAACGAAACTTTTGAAATATACAAATCAAAAGGAGAAACTCCGATCTCAAGATCAATGACCACATATCAGACATAATATTGAAAATCAAGATTGTTCAAATTATCAACTTACCTTACACTGGAAATCAGCATCTGAGACCACCACCACCGGTGATTGTGGACCGTAGAACCCGTCATCAGCTGGTTGACAATTATCTGGTCCACAACCAGCATCAACCAGATTCAAATTTGAGCCGACTGACAAAAAGAAGAAAGAAATCAAGATCAACATTTTTTCCGAGCGATCCATGCTTCCTGAATACGATGGAAGAAACCTTGCGGGCGCAGAGTATATATACCCTTCTTGTGTTTCATACTTTCATACCGTGGGGCTAGGCGGGAGATACGGGTTTCAACCAATGAAACTGGCGGACGATGTTTTTTTTCTTCTTCCAGAAATAGAAATAATCCTTACAAATTTTCACCTTAAACCCCTCATCTTATGTAATATGTTATAGTTAAATCCTTTTGGATATTTAATTTTTATTATATATATATATATATATATATATATATATATATATATATATATATATATATATATATATATATATATATATATATATATATATATATATATATATACATATAGAGTTAGGATATAATATAAACTACAATTATTGTGTGGTCGTAAGGACCAATCCGAGACGAAAATCAGTCAAAAGTATTTTTGTCTATTGATTTATAAATCATTTAATTCAATTTAAATCTATTCCTATAATTAAGGAAACTGAACCTATAATTATGGAATAATGAGAACTACTTCTATTACCCTAGCTGCCATCGACATCCCCAAAAACCTCCTCCACATTCACGCCTCCGGTAAACACCACCGGTGCGTGTTCGTCATATTCAGCAAGAGATCGAGAGCAGTGGGACGAGAGAAGAAGGGAGCGAGGCAGAGGAATACTAACGAGAATGGAAACAGGCGGTTGATTGATGTCATCGAGGTTGGTTTGTGTGTGCGTGTTTTTGTGAAAATTTTCTAGAGAGTGGATCGATGGACTGCATGAGGAGGTTTTGGTGAACAATGAATGGGTTTTATTTTTTCGGACCTGTAACATCTCTAGTTCTCATTCTTCTAGATGATCGATGATGTGTTGGAATGTCCTGAGCTGATGACGTGAATTCTCAATTTCTGGACTTCTATGGATACAATTGCATATGTGGTGAGGGCGACATCGTACCTTGATACCTCGATTTGATTCTTGATTATGATTCCTTGGTAATAGACTAAAACAGATAGATTGGATTCTTTACATTGACGGAGGACACTTGTAGGGCATACAGCAGGTTTCCTTCACGCTAAACTACATTTTGTGTTGTTGGTATGCGAATAACATCTTCGCCTTCATCTAAATTCAAAGTCTGTCTGTTTCTCTTTTGTTTTAGTAGCACAGACGGTCGAAGATGAAGGAGACCTTTCTTTGAGAATAAGAGCAAAGATGAAGGAGACCTTTCTTTGAGAATAAGAGCAATCGCGGAAATTGTTTTGCCTAGGCCTTGATTATCTGCACGAATTACTCCACAAGTGAATCTTTGATTCTTTTCTTTTACGGCTTCTGAGAATATGCATGCGTGGCCACCAATTTGCCAACACACATGGACCAAATGTCCAACACATGTCCATACTTCCAAAGGCTACTTCCACGTCACTTCTTTCTTTTTCATTTTTGAACACATGCAACTTTAAATGGAATTTTAATTCTCCATGGAAGCAACACGTGATCACTCTTCTTAGAGTAATACGTCACCATCTTTCTTGAATTTCTTTATTAATTTTGGGATCAATTCATTCTAACAGGGAAAATCATTCTGATGTTGCAGGGTCATTATTTGTGAATTCAAAACATACAAGGAATACAGAAGAAGATCTAGAGTTTGATTTCACGGCAGTCATTCTGACAGAATGTAATTCTGTTAGAATGTCATTCTGTTTTGTATATTCGCTTAGAATGTAATTTTCGTACAATGTAAATCTAGTTTTGTATTTCATATATGTATGATTTTGTAATTCATTCTATCAGAATGTTTAACCTACTTTCAATATATGCAGTACCATTTTTTAAGAATACCAGTCATTCTGATGTATGCGTTTGTATTTCATTCTAATAGAATGTAAACGATTAAGAACTGAAATTAATTATACAATTTTATTATAAATGTAACAGAATTAAAATTTGAATTTGAAAATAATTTCGAATTTGAAGTTGAAATGAAATAAATTCGGAAATTAATCCCATGAAAAATCCCACATTCCATAATTGAAAAATATAAAAAGTCCATATTACCTTTTAGAATGATATAATTAGAAAATTGATATTTTTTCAATTAAAAAAAATCAATATTCTGTTATTAATGACAACCATTGATAATTATAATCCTACGCACCAGATTTGTCCTTACATCCACACAATAATTGTGGTTCTTAATGTAACATAGCCCTATATATATATATATATATATATATATATATATATATATATATATATATATATATATATATATATATATATATATATATGTGTGTGTGTGTGTGTGTGTGTGTGCTTTATATATATATATATATATATATATATATATATATATATATATATATATATATATATATATATATATATATATATATATATATATATATATATATATAGACAAAAGTTCAACAAGGGACTAATATAAACCATGGTACCAAGGGACTAATGTCATCCACACGATTATACACTTTACGGTGGACGTGCATCTACCGGATTATAAAAAAACCCAGTTCGTTTTTTTCGTATTTTTAATTTTAGGGCTTATTTTTTATCGAAAACAAATCTGAATATATAGAAATTTATAGCTTTTTATCCTCTACAAATAGAGATCCATATTGATATATAAAAAATGATTATTTTTTTCGAAATTTCCGCTAGTTGAGATTTACATGTGAATCTGAACTGTTATTCTGCTCACTGTTGACATTCACAATGACATATGATATTGTCATGTGAATCTGAATAATTTTTTTATGTGAATGTGAATGTAATTAACTTTATGAATCATAGTATATTTATTATAAATGATTAAAATATTGAATTGTTAAAATTTTGCTAACTATAATCATATTTATATTTCGGAGTATATTTAAAATACCATATGATATTGATATGTGAATTTGAGTAAATAGTTGTGTGAATGTAAATAATTTATATTATGAATCAGAGTAAAATCATTATAAAAGATTAAAATGTTGAAGTAGTAAAAAACTTCTAAGTAAATTCTCAATATTATATGATTTTGGTATGTGAATATGAATAAGTTTTCGTGTAAATATGAGTAAATCCACTTGTGAATAAAGTATATTACTTATAAATGGTTATAATATTGAAGTAGTACAAGTTTTAAAAGTAAAATAATTACTCATATTAAAATTTTTACAGTTCAGATTCAAATTTTCTGCTAGTTGAGATTCACATGTAAATCTGAACTGTTATTCTGTTATTCACTGTTGGCATTCACAATGGCATATAATATTGTTATGTGAATATGAATAGTTTTTTGTGTGAATGTGGGTTTTTTGTTATAATTCTCTACATGTGCGTCGATGTAAAAAATTTACAACCTAATTTTTAGTCGTTGATGATTTTGATTCTGACGATCGAGATTAGTCCCTCGGTACCATAGATAATTTTAGTTCCTTGTTGAACCCAACCATATATATATATATATATATATATATATATATATATATATATATATATATATATATATATATATATATATATATATATATATATATATATATATATATATATATATATATATATATAAAATAAAAATTAAATATCCAAAAGGATTTAACTATAACATATTACATAAGATGAGGGGTTTAAGGTGAAAATTTGTAAGGATTATTTCTATTTCTGGAAGAAGAAAAAAAACATCGTCCGCCAGTTTCATTGGTTGAAACCCGTATCTCCCGCCCAGCCCCACGGTATGAAAGTATGAAACACAAGAAGGGTATATATACTCTGCGCCCGCAAGGTTTCTTCCATCGTATTCAGGAAGCATGGATCGCTCGGAAAAAATGTTGATCTTGATTTCTTTCTTCTTTTTGTCAGTCGGCTCAAATTTGAATCTGGTTGATGCTGGTTGTGGACCAGATAATTGTCAACCAGCTGATGACGGGTTCTACGGTCCACAATCACCGGTGGTGGTGGTCTCAGATGCTGATTTCCAGTGTAAGGTAAGTTGATAATTTGAACAATCTTGATTTTCAATATTATGTCTGATATGTGGTCATTGATCTTGAGATCGGAGTTTCTCCTTTTGATTTGTATATTTCAAAAGTTTCGTTACATGTGGTTATTGATTCCCCTTTTAATTTGTATATAATCCCAGTTGTGGTTATTGCAATTTGCCGAAACTTGAGATTTGATCCTGTTACTTAATAATCAGGTTGAACAATCGCCGCAAGTTGTTATGTGTCAGTTCTACGCAGTATGGTGTCCCCCATGTAAAAATTTAAAACCAGAATGGGAAAAAGCAGCTGTTGCCACACAGGGAAAAGTCACCTTCGCTGCCATTGATGTTGACAAAAGCCCATGCACTAAAGGGGTTATTATCTTTAAAATTATCATTTGATTTTTTATACAAACCCAATTTCTAACCCTACACCATTTCTTTTCTGCAGAAATACGGTATTAGAAGGTTCCCAACCATGAAAGTCTTTGTACCCGGAAAAGAACCCCAAGATTACAATGGAGCTAGAGACGCCAAATCATTAGAAACTTTTGCACTCGAACAAGCCAACATTGCTAATACTGAAAGGGGAGATTGCTGTCCTAAATAGAAAAAAAGACTTGTGAGTTGGAATGCCATTTTTTCATTCTTATTGTCGTGAAACAATGGCACCCTTGTTCCCGTGATAACATTGGGGTGAAAAACTAATAAAAGACAATTCTTTTTTTTTTTGGTTATTATTTACATGTACAAATCTAATAAATAATATTTTTTTTTGTTTATCGTAATTTATATTTCAAATCATGTAATTTGGGAGTTCTTTTATGACTTATCTTTCACTCGTTAACCGCTTGAAATACATTGAATATCATTCTGAACATATAATTTGTCGGTTACCAAACATACACCGATAACTTAATATTCTGTGCAATGTTACCATTCATGACGCTTTGTAAATTGTATATGTTATATATTTTTCCTATCAAAGTGTATCTTACGTGAATTTGATCATCAAATTGGCCAAGAAAATATAAAAAATAACTTTCTTTGATACTCATTTTCCACGGATCCTAAATTAAGTTTCTGAAACCTTGTAATAGTATGTACTCCTTCCTTCTTTCTTTTGCCTATTTTTAGCTGCCAAAATTACACTTTGAACTTTCATCCAATCAAGCAAGCACTTGCACTGCAATCAACCCAAACTGTACATCGATATGTATATTTACAGTGTGTTCTTCACCCACTGCCGCCAGCAACCTCCGCCGCACGCTGCCTCATCAACATTTGAATATGAAAGACGTATTGATAATTCAAATAAGTACTAAAAGTATTAAAAAAATAGTAATGGAAATGAAACACGTATTGATAATTCAAAATGCTCCAAATACTTCTTTGTATACAACGTTTGATAGTTTAAGTCCTTGTGTACTTTTAACTCTAGATAATGCAACATAGAGCTGGCCATGTGTAAAAACTGGTTGTCTTAGAAACAAACCAACATTTGATTGCGGCCGTCATTGATTTTTATTTATTGTCATTGCAAAACATACAACAATTGGAAATTTTGAAACTTGAAAATTCATTCTTGGAATAAAGGTGTGATTTCCAATATTATTTCTATATATGATGTGTGCTTCAAAAACAAGATTACACAATGATATCACATGTAGTCTAGTTCCATTACATACACCATTTTTTATCAATATTTCTCAGTATCATAACTGGAACACACTGAATTTCAGTACCAACTTATAATTTGGCAAATCATAGTTTAAGGCCATTTAGCATACCAAGTGAACATAGACTTTCATCAAAGTTATCATGAAGATACACTAAATGACAGATACTATCTCAACATATTCCTTCCCATCTTTGGGAAAACAGATAGCAAATGATCATTTATTTCTTGAAAAACTTCGTTTTTGGGTGTTAGAATTGCTCATTTTTTAAAATATGTTGAATCATCAAAATTTTCAAGAATAGAAGGATATACAAAATCAATTAAACTTCCTATAGGATCAAAAGATTCAATAAAGAAATTATCGTTAGGAATATCGGTTATTGTCTCACCATCATTCGAAGAACATACATTTCCTTCTTTTAATGTCAAACGCCATTTTGTTTCACCTCATGTTTTTCGTCAATGTAAGTGATACGATCCAGTGCTCGTAAGAAACTTCTGGGGGCTCTAAGCTTCGTTCTGAACTTGGGATCACAATCAAAAAGGGGAACCGTTAGTCGCACCCCGGGAGGGCGCTCTAACGTTTAAGTTTGTTCGTTAACCGCTTGAAATACATTGAATATCATTCTGAATATATAATTTGTCGGTTACCATACACCGATAACTAATATCCTATGCGATGTTACTATTCATGACGCTTTGTAAATTGTATAGGTTGTATATTTTATCAATGCAAGTGTATCTTATGTGAATTTGATCATCAAATTAGCCAAAATCGAGCAAATTGCAGATGAACCCTAAAAATAAATTGTCACTGTAAAACAAATGGACAGTAGCCTATCGAAATGACAACGTATGATATTTGCATGACCTAAAAACACCAAGAAAATACAAAAAATAACTTTCTTTGATACTCATTTCCACGAATCCTAAATTAAGTTTCTGAAACCTTGAAATAGTCTGTACTCCTTCCTTCCTTCTTGTGCCTATTTTCAGCAACCAAAATTACACTTGGAACTTTCATCCAATCAAGCAAAAGCACTTGTCTCACCATCATTCGAAGAACCTACATTTCCTTCTTGTAATGTCAAACGCCATTTTGTTTCACCTCATGTTTTTCGTCAATGTAAGTGATACGATCCAGTGCTCGTAAGAAACTTCTGGGGGCTCTAAGCTTCGTTCTGAACTTGGGATCACAATCAATAAGGGGAACCGTTAGTCGCACCCCGGGAGGGCGCTCTAACGTTTAAGTTTGTTCGAGGAATGGAAGTGTGTATTCGGTGTTGAGAGTGAAAGCACAAGAGTCAATGATGATTTACCTGGAGGCTTCCGACCATTATATATCGGCGTCCCTGTGAGAGGGAGTTGCTTTTAGGGGACTAAGGCGTCAGCTCGGCAGCACACCCTATACTTTTTGGGCAATCTTCTGTAACACCTATGATTTGCTTGCTTCATGCAATATCCTTGTCGTGTCGTCTGCAGGTGTGAGTCCACGTCGCAGGTTGTTCTTTTTGTCTTATGTTGTTTAGTGTTATTTCCATGCTGGACGGATTGGCAGCTAATCGCGCGGGCGATACTGCCTTGATGGTCCGCTAGCGGTTTAAGTGTTTTGCCAGCCAGCCGGGTGGACTGCGATGTCATGACTGCTGACTGAAGGTATGACTGTGCTGTCGTGCTATTGATGGTATTTCTATGATACGCTATCAAGTCCCCCCAGTCTAGTAGTTGAGGCATTGGCGCTGCCTAGCCTCGATGCTTTAGACTTGGGAAGTGGCGCGTCGTTCCATGATCCGGATTTGCGTAATTATGGCTGACGTAAGTGACGTGACTCATGTTAGTTTCGACCATAACCATAAACGAAAAACATACCTCATTTGTTTTTTGAACTGCAATCATGATAATGTCAAAAACAGTTTGATGTAAATTTGTTAATGCAACAAAAAGATGTAAAACGTTTATTGTTGTTTCTTTGAAGACACACTTATTGATGGTCAACTGTCATCATTAGATTCTTTATATGTAGTCATTATATTATACGTAATCACCATATTGATAAATGGTTTCTAATATATTTAACAAAGACATGGAACTTTCAGTATCTTGCTCAAAGTATTGTTGATTTGTGTGTATGTGTGTAGCTTTGTGTGTGTTTGTATGACTTTGATTCTTAGAGGTTCTTCAACTTTTTTACTTGCATCATCAATTTTTCTATCAACCGTGCTCGTTTTTTATGATGACTCTTTCGACACATACACTTTTACTTCAAAATTAGCAGCTAAATCTACAGAATGTCCATGCATTGTTGTTACAACAGCTACACAACTCTCGAATCAGAGATACGTTACCCGACATCCCTTGTCTTAGGTTTGTGAAGGGAAGGATTGTTACTTGCCAAACTATAAATAGAAATGGATTGTAACTAATTTTGTCTGGTATAGATAAGTACGTTGTTATTAATTTCTTTGTTTATGTATGTGTTTGTGTGTGTATCTTCATATATGGCAGTGTGTGCATCGCTATATGCATGTGTGGGTACTTTGTATTTTTTACCCATCACCATTGTTTAAAGACCTCGCTATAGATATAGGCATTGTAATTTGTTTTATTTAAATATTATAGCAATGTAATTTCTATTTCCTAACCATAGTAGTAACATACTTGCATGTTTTTATCGATAAAAGCAACATACTTTATTTTTATTACCTACATTGACAGCATTTTAATACTCTCAGACTATTAGGTTTTTCAATGCTTTCAATAGTACCTCATGATCATCTTCACAGCATTTTAATGTGGGGATTAGCTTTATGGAAAAACCTAATACACTAGAAAACATTTGTCTTTGTGAGGGAAATGCTGCTGATTCATGTTTTAACTTTTACAATAAAGCATTTTTGTTCATAATGTTATGATTTTTATATAAAATCATGTAAATGATCAAAACGTTCGTAGATTAAACCGTGAGAGAAACGTAACTTCTATATTTATAATGTTAAGAATATTATAACTAATGTTTATAATTTTTATTAAAAAGATAATGTAACATCCCCCAATCGCACGTACCACAAGATTGTACGCTTTGGGCCACCAGCATGAAAACTTTCCAGGGGTCACCCATCCTGAAATTCTCCCACCCGGACAAGCTTAACTGCAGAATTCTTATAGGATCCGCTGTCCTCACGACTTTAAAACGTGTTGTGATAGATAGGTATGTTGGATTAGGTGTCTAAGCCATGACTAATAATTAGTATCTATCTAATTAATAGTAGCATAGTCCATTTGGGTTGCCCTCATAGCTAGAGGTTTGGCAGAAAGTCCAGGAGAGAGAAAGATTGATTTATTATATGATTAATAAATCAATAGAAATTAAATAAATAGTTTATTAATATATTAAAGTGATAATATATTAATTAGAAACTATATTAATTAATTAGAAATTAATCTGGAATTAATTGAAATTAATTTGGTGATTAATTTAATTAATTAAAGGTGTAGGGGCTGAATTGTAATTATTCAATAGTTGAGTAGTGACAATTGAGGAAGGTTAGTGATTTTCAAAATCTATATATAGATATATATAATTTTGAAATTCATATATATATATATATATATATATATATATATATATATATATATATATATATATATATATATATATATATATATATATATATATATATATATCTGAGATAAATATGTTTGAATTGATAAGATAAAGGTTTATCTTGATTTGAATTCAAAAAGGTTTATCTCTAAGGTTTATCTGGTTATCATTTGAAACCTATAAATATGGAGCCCCATAGCCCCAAATTTCGTGATTCTCTCCTCCCCACCTCTCTCTGGATTTCGCCAACTTCATAGCCTGGGTGTGACTTCATTTGAGGCAGGACACTTGTGCTGCTTTGCTTCCAAGAAATCCTAAAATGTTAGTTTTTCTGATTTTATTCTTTTAGTTATTTTCTTGTGGCCTTTAGGAATTTATTATATGTTCAATTAGAAGAAAACATAGATCATTATAGGTTGCATGTGAACTTAGGGTTTTTAGTTCATACATTTGCATAAAACCTTTCAAGGTATTCACACCCCTTATAAGGAAATGCTTCGTTCTCCTACCCAGTAGATGTGGGGTCAGGGATCTCTTCCATTTTCTCCCTCCACTATAGGGTTCGACGGCCCGTTGAATGCACTGACCTCGTGCACCAGCTTTGATACCATATCGAACATCCCACAATCGCACGTACCACAATATTTTCCGATTTGGGCTACCCAGTGTGAAAACTTCCTAGGGAGTCACCCATCCTAGAGAAAAAGGGGGTATATTTAGGATTAACATCACTCTAACACTTGATGAAGATCCCGCCTGGAGGATACCGCCCCCAACTACCCTGGAGCCTAAATTCATTCGTGCATACTCACCACTCTGTTCGTCCTTATCCATTCACTGCACAGTCTACAGCATTCTGTCCATACACACTGCCACCAATGGTTTTAGCCTTTCCACTCGTTTCTCATACTGTCTCTTGAACTATCTTCAACCCCTATTGAGGTTCTCAACAGAACTGGGGTCATACTTCATTCCACACCCCTGACAGTTAAGCACCTCCTTTCGCCATAAGTGATAAGTTCTCCCCCACTTGGGTTCAAACCCGATCCTACTATTGATCGCTTTAACCACATGGCACCCACCTCAAAAACATTGCTCATGGCTCATTTAATTTCGACCGCACCACACGCTTCTCTATCCTAACAACTCTAGTCGTACTAAAAGCTCAGTTCCACTTCTCGTAGTCGTACCCGTCGACCTTGACCGGCCCTTCACTTAGATTGGACATATCGCTTGTCTCGAAGCCTTAACAACTCCTAAGTACACATACTTTACTATACTTTACTGTCGTCTCCAACTCTTTCAACTCATCATAGAATGGAAAATAAGCCTACTATGCTACTCTAATAACTCATATCGAGGCCAAACACCATCTCATTAGGTGTGTTTTAATGATGTAAAGAAGTTTATGTCAACCATCATATGTTGACTGAGCATGGTAGAGCTTTCCTCAATATTCGACCATTAGGAGGGAAGAAGTGCATAATCTGTTTACAGAGGTCGGTTAGGTGGTGTATGCTAGTGTTATGTGCAGAGTTAGCAAACCAGTTGGTTGTAACAAGGTATGTGGATGTCGGACTATTGCGTGGTAATAGCGTTTGTGTGGATAGTATACCTTGCTACGTGCTATATCAAGGATTGGGTACCGTGCTGATGCAGCGCAGTAAGGTAATAGCATACGTATCGAGTCTTTAGCTGTTGTGGTCGATAGCCAGACATAAAAGAAGAAAGTTGGAATAGCCGAAGTGCTACTAAGATGTATAGAGATCTGATAAATGATGTATGGTGGCGAGGAATGTGGCGAGGTGTATCAAGTCACATAGTGAAGTGTATCGAATTTGGGGTAGGGGCAGTTGGGATGTTTAACTCCCATTGGCGGAGTTCGCCTTCAATGGCAGATGCCAACTATAACGTCGGTATGTTGATTCACGAAATGTTGTGTGTAAGGAGGCGTGGGATCCCTATATGTTGGCATATTGAATGAGAGGCGCTTGATTGGTGCTTCTTCCTCATTCTTCTCGGCTCAGCAGACAGCTGGAGCACTCCCATGTATTGCTTATGTTAATATCCTCTCTAAGGATCAAATCGTAGATGCCTTCAAGCGGGAGCTTTTGTATACTTGATGCACTGCTGACTGTAGTCACCATACCATACCAGCTCTATAGAAGCAAAGATAACAACAGCAACACCTGGACTTCATCTTCAAAGCCAATATCAACTGATATCAATCTCGAAATGATTGAATTAAACTCATTAAAGTGGTCTGTCACAGACCTACCTTCTTTCATTTTCGTGTTGATCAACTGCTCGATCAAGAACATCTTATTCGCAGTTGAGGGCTTCTCGTACATGTTAGACAATGACTTGGTCATCCTATACGTTTTCTTCTCATTGACAACGCTGTAAGCAATGTTCTTTGCCATTTACAATCGGGCGACTCTAAGGGCCTATCATTCTAACAGATCTCATTCATTGTGCTTCATACCTTCAGATTTCTCGTTGATCAGGGGCAGGCGTGGCTTCTTTTGGTACAAGTAATGTTGTTAAATAGGTATGGCATTCGTGTCATGTAGAGATGTGCATTGGTCGGTTTTCGTCCGTTTTGGATCCAAATTGATCAGCTTGCTTTTTTGGGTTCTAGAACCCGTTAGTTTCAGTTTCTCTTTGCGTTCGGTTTCAGTTTCTACGGTTGGTTTTGGGTTGAACCCATGGGTTTGTGGGTTTTGGGTTAAACCTCTGGGTTTTGGGTTAAACCTGTGGGTTTTGGGTTTGAACCCATTTTCTAGCAAGTGTTAAAAATGTATAAAAATAATAAACACCAATTGTAACATCAAACCAACTTATAATTCAAAAGTACATTCCTAAAAGTTTGAACACAACCAAGTTAAAGTTTAAACCACCAAGTTTACACAACCAAATTAAAAACAATCAAGTTTAACGACAACCAAGTTTAACAACCCAATAAAATACTAAAGTATCAATCCTCATCCATGTCAATACCTTAACCATCTCTCAATTCCTCTGCAAACCAAAAAAGATTTGTATGAGCTATATTATGTAAAAATAAAAATACAATCAAAAAGCCCTTCCATCTACGATAAAGAATTACATTTAACAATCAAGAACATATAACAAAATATCCTACTGTAAGAAACACTAAACAGAAATCTGAATTTGACAATACATGATTTGTTTCTTTCAATCAATCAGATAATGAGCATACGTAGTTACGTACCGTGCGAGTTGTCGAGTAAAGGGGGTGATTGTCGACTGATTACCTTTCAATTGAGTGAAGGAGTGTGACTGCGACGTGCGAGTTGTCGAGTTCCTCCGATTCCGACTGCTTACTTACGTATACTTCGACCGGTAAATATAATTTAGGGTTAATTCGGGAAAGCGATAGAGATATTTAGACGTGAGAGATGAGAAAGCGTGAAATCCTATCGAGTGAAGGGGTGTGACTCCTGATTTTTTTGTAAAATTAATGATATATGAATATTTAATAATTAATAATATATTAAATGTTTATTAATTTCCGGGTCGATTTCGTGGGTTGGATCGGTTTGGGTCGGTTCAGTTTATAATTGGTCGGTTTGTTCATTAGAAACCGAAACCGAAACCGACATTGTCGGTTTTAAAAAAATTTAACCCGAATCACCGGTTTCTGTTTTGGTTTCGATTTTAGCAGCTTTTATCAGTTTGTGGGTTCGGTTTTACTCACCCCCTAGACTGTCATGTTCGTGTCGGGTTGGCGGGTTGAGATAGTTTAACCCAAACCCGATCCGTTTAATTATCGGGTCGTGTCAACCCGTTTATTTTTGTGTCGGGTTGAGCGTGTCAACCCATTAACTTTGTAAATGCGTTGTAGCATGCTAGATTGAAACACCGAATAGATTGAAAGAGTAAGAGCTGAGAGGTGGAAAAATAAAAAGTGAATAACTGAAAGAAGTAACCGTTTGGGAGTCGGCTGGACGAAATTCACAATAAGTTTAAAGGAATGAAGTCCAAGTAGGGGAAAGTGGCCGAGTGCGATCATAGAGTATGAGATGTGAAAACCTAAAGTTATGTCTTGTTTTGAGCAAACTAATTAATGTCTTCTACATTACAAAACAATTCAGCGTAAAGTTTTCTTTGACATTTGGTTTTGGTTTCAAACAAGTCCAATTTAACTAAAAAATTAAAACTAAATTGAATATAAATAAACGGGTCATTATCTAGTTAAAATGTTGGACCCAAATCCAACTCATCTAATTTTTATGTCGTGTCAACCAGATTAATTAAACGGGTTGAAATATGTAATTCAAACTCGTTTATTTCCGTGTTTTCTTGTCGTGTTTCGTGTCGAAAACAACTCATCTAATTTTTATATCGTGTTAACCAGTTTTATTAAACGAGTTGAAATCACCAAAAAGGTAATTGAATAACTGAATTGATGGAAAAAGTAAATTCCTGATGTGTTTATCCGTACCTTTTTCATAATTTTTTATATATTAATTAAATCTTGTATATCCTTTTTATATTTCGCATATCCATATTCCATAACACTGGAAATGGTTTCGGTTTTCGAACATGTCATAGAGGTAGAGGTGGCAAATGGGTCGAGTCGTGTCGGGTTCGTGTCGGGTGAAGACACTAAACGGGTTGAGAGGGGTAAACCCGGACACGACCTGTTTACATAAACGGGTTGAAAGTTGTAACCCGAACTCGACTTGTTTAACCTGTTTCAACCCGACACGACCCGTTTAACATGTTTTATAATCGGAGTGTGACTGCGACGTGCGACCCGTTTAACCCGTTTAACCCGTTTAAAGGAGTGTTTCAACCCGACACGACCTGTTTACATAAACGGGTTGAAAGGAGTGTGACTGCGACGTGCGACCCGTTTAACCCGTTGAACATGTTTCAACCCGACACGACCCGTTTAACCCGAACTCGACCTGTTTAACCTCTATGATAGAGGTGTCTAACATTGTTTTCCTTTTTCATTTTTTTTTTTTTTTGCCAAATTACAAATTTGTCCATATTCGTTATTTTAAAACGTTTGAACTACTAAAACAAATTGTCATTTAAATATTATTAATTTCCATTTTAGACCATTTCTCAATCAATATACAACTTTGGAAAACTAAATGATGAGGCAAATATTTGAAACAATATAGCAAAAGGATATATAAATCTTACCAGTTAGAAATGATTTAGATAGTCGAATCAAATCAAACCAAACAAATCCATTTTCATTTTCTCATTATTCGACATGGATTTCTTCCTTTTTGTTTCCATTTTAAACCGACTCATAACTGTAAAAAAAAAAAAAAAAAAAAATAGCACAACGTCCAAACTCTGAATATTGCTAATAAACCACAATGTGTGCTAAAATCATTTAGTGTACGTAAAAAAATTAAATCCGATGACGAGCATAAAGAAGTTGGAAAGATCTAATTCATACTAACACACGAAATAAAAGTTTCTTAAACTAGAAAGTTTTAAAAAAGAAACTTTGATGCTACAAATTTCGACATGTAACCTTGTTACTTAGATATGAGTGTTTGTGCATCAGATATCGATGGGAGGGCCGGAATTGCTCCTTTTTTAGTCGTACAAATTGCTCCACAAGCATTCGCTAGTTTTAGTGCTTCCTTTAGTTTCCCTTCATCCTGCCATACATAAATTATTTGTCAAACAATTACAATCCAAATAATATTTCTTAATAAGTAACAAAGTTAAACATTTTGTATATCTTACAAATCCTCTAAGTTATCATCCAAGTGTTTTACATTGAAACACATTTTAGTTATATTGGAATAAACGAAATTATCTAATGTATATAATATTTGTTTTACCGTAAAAATAGAATTGTCTTTCGCAATGGAACACAAAATGGAGCCCACAAACGAGTCACCGGCTCCTGTTGTGTCAACTGCTTTCACGGTGTATCCAGCAACTTTTCCCTTGAAGTTCTACAACCAGAAAGAACAATTTGTATTAATTACATGCGAATCATAATGAGTAATAATATTTCAAATTTACTAAATTATTAATGCAAATAATTCCATTATATATACCTTGGTATAATATCGGCAACCCTTTTCGCCATCTGTAACAACCATAAGCTTGAAGTGATCACGCCACAAAGACTTGACTACTTCTTCGTTACCAGAATCTTTTTGTGTCAAGAAAGCCACCTCGTCATCGCTAACCTACAACCACCATCAATGTAAATTCGTTGATTATATATTAGGGTTAATAATAACCAATAGAGATTATTTACCCCTTAATTTAAGGACCTTATTATCTACAACTAAAAATAAAAATAGAAAAGTATTCTACATTATCCACTTATCTTATTAATCATTTGTTAAATTGCCTAATTCTGTTCGAAATGTATATATGCATTCAAACATCCGATTGAACGACGTCGTACCTTGATGAAATCAGCTTCGTTCCAGATACTCATAATGCCATTCCTAGCAGCCTCCGGAGAAGGCCAAAGAGGAAGGCGGACGTTAGGGTCATAAGAGAGCAACACCCCGGTTTGCTTGGCGGTTTTCATGGCGGCCATGTGAGCGGACCTACAGGGCTCGGTGATAAGGCTAATGGAGCCGTAATGGAAGATCTTGGCCTTTTTGATCAAATCCATGTTCAGTTCAGACTCTTTCAAGAGCATATCGGCACTAGGGTTCCGGTAGAACATGAACTCCCTTTCGCCATTCTTCTTAAGAGTCACGAATGCAAGAGCCGTTCTCGCATGCTCATCGAATAAAACTCCGTCAGCGTTGACTCCGTTCTTCTTCAGTATGTCTGCTAACATGTATCCAAACTCATCTTTCCCAACCTGTTCGATAATCGTAAAAGAATAATTAATCAGAAGATTTATGGTTACAACGAACAAATTCCCAAACTAAGTTCAGGCAGATCCGTTAAGATCGACGTAAGTTTTATTGGGTCGTTACGAGAATTGATGAAATCGGCAGAATTATAAATGGCTGAAACGTAATTACCTTGCCTATGAAAGCGGAGGAGCCACCGAGCTTGGTGATGGCACATGCGACGTTTGCAGGTGCGCCGCCGGGGGCTTTCAGGAATCCTTGAGACTCGGCCAAGGAGACTCCGGACGTGTCAGGGACGAAATCAATCAACATTTCTCCGAAACACACAATGGATGCCATGTCGTCAAGGTTGATTCGTTCTGTGATGGAAATGGAGATGAATATGATGAAGAAGGATGATCGGAATTGAATTCACGTGAAGGTGTCTATGTATATATATAGAAAAAGATGATATAGAGGAAAGGAGAAATAGGGGGGATTGGACTATAATCTCTAGATATCAATATATTTTTCCTGATTTCATGGAGTAACAGTTAACGTATATAACACAAAGGTTAAATACACATTTATCCGATAATATTTGACCAAACTTATTAGGTGATTTTTTCATTTATTTATTAATTGATATGAAATATATATTTTATTGATTTGTACAATAACCACCGCAAATATATTATATTTTAAGTGGATGAATCAATTTCTTTAAGTGGAAAAATCACATTTCTTTCTTAGAGTAGGTTTGTATAAAAAGTATGTAATAATATGTAGACTATGTTTAACTGACTATCTGAAAAACAAGCTGCAAGTTGAAAAGTTAACTGATAGTTAATCAACTAGTTGTTAGCGGATAAAATATAGCGTTTGGTAAAAACTACCTGAGAAATAAAACTATATCAATATGCATGTAAAAAATGAGTTTTCTATAATTAATTAAGGATATATATTTGGATGATTTCTAAAAAAAACTCAATAAACTCGTTGAAACACTAGTGTAAGGCTATGCTTAGCATACCATAGCTAGCTAATAACACTATCTTTGATATATTAGCTGAAAATTTAGCTGCTAGTTGAAAGTTATATAACTGGTAGCTGAAAAGTTAGTTGATATATGATAAGCTAACTGATAGTAGATAAGGTAGGGGTTGAAAAATGATGTTTGGTGAAAACTAGCTGAGAAATTAAAATGTCATACAAATATGTAGAAAAATTGGTGTTTTCATAATTATTGAGAGTATGTTTGGTAAAGGTTTAAAAAAGCTCAATAAGCTCGTTGAATCGCTATTTTTGGCTTGTCAAACACTACAACCTAAATAAGCTCAAAAAATAAGTTAGTTTATCAGCTAGTTGTGGGACGTCAAACATAGCCTACGCTAGCTTATTTTTCGAGCTTTTTTAGGTTGTCATGTTTGATAAGACAAAAAGTAGCTTACAAGCTAGCTTTTTAATAAACTACTTAAACTAGCGTTTCAACGAGCTTATTGAGCTCGTTTAAACTTTCACAAATCTACCTTCTTATTTTAAAAACTCATTTTTTTCTACCCATCATTTTATGACATTTTAATTTCCCAACTAGTGTATCCAGCTAGTTTTTATCAAACGCGATTTTTTATCAGCTAGTTTAACACCTATCAGCTAGCTATTAGTTATCACATAGCTTTTATCAGCTAGCTTTTCAACTAGTACGCCAAGCATAGTCTGAGTAGGTTTTTTTAAAAGCTAACTTATAAACTACTTTTTGACTTGTTAAACATGACAACTTAAAAACCTCAAAAAATAAGATTAGTTAAACATGGCCTTAATTCTAAGATCAAAAGACACAATACTTCATTACTACGTGAAGTAATATATTACTTCATGTCAATTGCATAAATAGTAAAAAACGTGAACTAACAGCTGACCGCAAAGCATTTTCGTGAATATCTTCTAGATTTCTCTCTAAATTAACGTTTAACACCATATAAAAGAATGTTAGGACTAAGCACTTTGGCAAATGCACAAACACACAATTATCTAGGGTATTGGGACAACGAGAAAAATAAATAAAAAACATAAGCATTTAAGTGGTTCACTTGATCTTGAGAAATCATATTGCTTTTATTAATAAAGAATGTTATACAAATCTCGTATTTACTACACTCTATTATTTACGGTTTACGACAATCTTGACATATCTAAGTTTACATAAATTATGTGTATTTATAAGGAGAGTTGTCCTAATATGCATAGAATGACATGTGCACCATACGGATTTAACAGGCCATGAAATCCCATACTGATTCTAAGAGGCCTCGAAATCAGTTTCAGACTTGTTCCATAAGTAAACCAGGTATGTCTTACTTCCAAACTGAGGACAACGATTCGGGCACTGCTTTGCAAGTACTAATAAAGACTGCGCTTCTACTAAAATATTTTGTTGACTTCGCTTCCATCTGATCTAAGATCTGCACAAGTTACTTTTGATCATTGTTTCTCCCTTTCGACAGAAGATGGACTACTAACTAAACCATACCAAATACAAAGTCCATACTGCACCATAGGCGAGGCCTATGTTGAGTCATTCGGATCCCGCTCATTAGACTCCACACCTCAACAATATCCCACTTAGAGGCTAATCAATTCTCTGACTCTTGTGTCATCCGAAGTTTGTAACCCAATACTTATTTTTCTCCATAGTGTTAGTATTCACTTTACTTTCGTACACGGTCAGTTGAAGCCACACATAGCTTCAACTTCTCCATCATAACCAGATTGGTGAACATATTTGCAGGATTCTTCATACCAAGGATTTTCTTCAATATGAGTGTACTTTCGGATATCAACTCCCAAATAAAGTGGTAGCTCAACATAATGTGTTTCGTCAACAACAAATTATTTGCTAGGTAAACTGTGTTGTAGTTATCATAATATAGAGCATAATATCCCTACTTCAAGTCCAACACTGATAGGAAGTTCTCCAACCATATAAGCTCATTACAAGCTTCTGTCAAAGCTATATACTCAGTTTTGGTGATTGCAAGCGCAATGCTTATATGTAGTCTTGACATCCAACTTATTATGGTCCTCCAATTATGAATACATAACCCCAAATATGCATTAGTGAAGCCTTTAAGGACGATATTGTACCTTCAGAAACTTAAGGCCACATTTGAAGTCTCTTTCAAGTAGCAAAGCAGCCACTTGACTCCTTTTCAATGCTCCTTCCTCAAATTAGACATAAATGATAAATCTATGACAACCCCCACTGCGTAAGTAAAATCTGGTCTAGTGCACAATATTGCGTACATCAAGCTACCAATTGCGGATGTTTAAGGAATCGTTGCCATTCCTGCCCCGTCTACTTCAAACTTTGGGGATTTTCTATCCGAGAGTTTTAAGTGACTCCCAAGTAATGTACTTTTGACCTTAGCATCTGTCATGTTGAACTTCTATAAAACCTTATAAATATACTTCTCACGGGAAAGCTATAGAATGCTTAGAGTTCTATATTTGACTATGCTCATGCCATATCTGCTTAGCTCATCTCGAACTCTTTGGCTAGCAACTTCTTCAGCTTATTGATATCTTGTATGTTGGACCCTGCGACCAACATACGTCACATAAAGCAAGACGATGATATATGAGGACTTGAATTTTGTATTGTAACAGCAATGATCGCTCTCACTTCTAGCATACCCATTCTTCTTCATAAAGCTATTAAATTAACTTCAAGTACTACTTCCTTTGAGCTTGCATCAATCCATACATGCTTTTCTTCAAATTGCACACTAAGTTTTCCTTCTCATTAATTTGAAAACCTTCAGGTTGTGCCATGTAGACATCATCATCAATGTCACAATGAGATAACATTGTCTTCACATCAAGCTGCTCGAGATATAAATCTTATGAAGCTATAATACTAAGGAATGTTCTAATTGTAGTTATCTTCACAATTGTAGAGAAGATTTCATTGTAATCGGCTTCCTCCGTCTATTGGAACCCCTTCACCACCAATTTGGGTTATTATCTCTTGCTTCCATCAGCGTCGTCCTTAACCCTAAATACCTATTTATTTTGTAATGCCTTCCTCTTTGCTGGTAACTTGACAAGATACCAAGTCACGTTCCTGTCAAGTGAGTGTAACTCATCCTCCATAACCTTCTTCTGATGTATAGTTTCTTTCATCCTTGGGACTTTTATATAAGTCTTTTGTTCCTCATTCTTAGTCAACGGTAGATGATTCGCTAACGCATGGTATCAGACCAGAGGCCATCTCTCTAGAGTGGATCTTCAAAGTATCACATCTTGAACTTGACAGCACGTTATGTTTGTCACTCGGTCGCATGGTTGTTTGTCCATGCATGTACTCGGTCGCACGTTTGTTCCCTACTGTTAGGCTTCTTTGATATAATCCACGATCAGGCCAAGTCCAAGTTGTCCCATGCTCACATTAAACCCGCACTAATATTAAGCCCACTTATTTTTAAACATTTAGCTTAAGTATCCCATATCTTCCTTCCAATGCACTAGCCCATGACATCTTGTTTCATTTAATTAGCCCAAATTTCAGTTTCCAGTCCATCAACGATGATCCATCAAATGTCCAAAATAAAATAAAATAAAAATATGCATGATAATTCAATTAAAATGACTAAAAATTTGCTAAAATAAACTATAAAAAGAAGTAAATTAAAATGCACCTATCAATCCTATAAAAAACTCTATAAACTCGTTGAAATACTAGCCTAAATAGCTTTTTAAAAAGCTAACATATAAGCTACTTTTTGGTTTCTCAAACACGACAACCTAAAACACTTATATATGTTATTTTTAATATTATTAGTTAAACAAAGAAAATTGTTCTGCCATTTATTTCCTCTCAACATGTATAATTATTTTTTGAAAAATCATTTTCATATTATGGTATCTTCTAAATATATCATTTTGAAAAATCATTGTTATTTTATTTTTGACCAAAACGATATATGCCAAAAGATATACCATTATTAACAAGGTTCTTATAATATGAAAAAGAAAATTGATAATCATAGGAAAAAGTTCAATAGAGTATTAATTTAAAACATAGTACCGATTGATTAATATCATCCACACGATTATTCAACTTACGGTGGACATGCATACCAAATTATAAAAAAACCACTTTCTTTTTTTAGGCCTTAATTTTATCGGAAAATAGAACGAATATATAGAAATTCATACTTTTTGTCCTCTACAAATAAACATCTATATTGATATATAAAAATATTTTTTTTAATTCAGCTAGTTGAGATGCGAATCTGAAGTGTTCTTTACTCACTATTGGCATTTACAATACCATGTGATATTGACAAGTGAATCTAAGTAAATATTCGTGTGAATGTGAGTTAATTCACTTGTTAATCTTACTAAAGGCATTATACATGCATAAAATGTTGAAGTAGTAAAAAAACGTTCTAAGTAAATTACTCGGATTCATATTTCTGCGGTTCAGATTCACATTGTGAATCCAAACAAGTTGTAATCATGAAAAGAAAAGTTTGGTTTTATATATCAAAAGTAAGGATGAGCTTGGGACTAGGAACGACCCGACCCGACCCAAACCCGAGACCAAGGAAAGACGTTGAAGGGAACTGAGGACCGACCGTATTAGAAGACTTGATCTTGGGTTCGGGTTAGGGTTTGCTCGGGTTTGGTCTTGGGACCGAGAAAAACCGAGCAGGACCTACCTTACCTTTTAAAATTCCATATTAACTTGATACCAAAACACGATACTCGACCGACCGATCGGTACCGAGACCGAGATAAGCAAAATATGTATATCGAGAAGACGAGAACAAACCAAGCATAGCACTCGGTCCCTTAGCTCGGTTTAGTTCCCTCGGTTCTTGGGCTTGGGCTCGGTTCTGAGGACCAACTGCTCACCCCTAATCAAAAGGGATGTCTACTTGTAGACAACAAAAGGTTATGAATTTTGGTGTATTCAAAGTAAATTTTTTTGTTATAATCTTCTACATGTGTATCGAACTAACAAATCTACAACTCATTTTTTAGGCGTTGATGATTTTGATTCCGATAATTGAGATTACTCTCTTGGTAAAATTTGTGTTAATCAATCCAAAATTATTATAATTTCATCGATACATGAGTCATGAGTCACTGCTGAAATCAATCATATTAGATACATGAGTCATGAGTCACTGCTGAAATCAATCATGTTAATAACATCATGTGAATGTTATGTAAACATGCATATAAATTTATAGTGTATATTTACTAATCTTTGTTCTTAAAAATTGATTTTGTTACAAAGCTAAAATGATAATTTTCTCATTCAAGTCTCTTAATGGTTCAACACTAGATCATTCGTTTCTAAGTCTCTTAATGGTTCAACACTAAATCATTCAGTTTCTAGCTAACGGCCTCTAATTTCCAAAAAAGTCTTGCAAATTACATCCTTTAATCATGTAGACAATGTCTGCAACGTCAAACTCTTCAAAAAGCCTTATCGTTTTCTTGGAAATCTTGCGAATTTATAAACTTTTTTCATAATATTGCTATCCAATTGGAATTCTTCCTAGAATATACTAATTGAAAGACAACGATAATTATCTAAATAAATACTTTATTTTAGAAAATAAGTGTTGATCTAGTCACTCGAATTTTTCACAATCTCTCCTTTGACATCGTTTTAGCATAGAATACTTCATCTGAACAACAATGCTAAACGGTACGGGCAATAAATATCGCAACATGAATAGCATTTATAACTTACCAAACCTCTAAAAGACAAACTCAAACTCCACAGTATTATTTTAATAAGAAAAAGCCGACCAAAAACCCCAACTCAAATAGAAATTAACAAAAAAGACCCAAATCCTTAAAAAAAAAAAAAAAAAAAAAAAAAACGTTTACTTGAGCATTATGGATGAATCAGCTTCTAGAATGTCCTGGAGTATTTTCTGATTTCATACATTATGGAGGATATGGAAACAAGATCCTTGTTGAGGGCGGACCCACCCGCAATTCTTTTCATGCAATCGGAGAGTCTCGTGTAGTAAAGTAGAAGCTGTGTTAAGGCGGCTCTTAATATCTCCATTCCACAAAGAAAGTTACTGAATGAAGTGATGACGTCACCATGCATTAATTCAATTGCTGCTTTCCATCTGCTTGCAAAATCTTTCACCAGCGGTTCCACTTCTGCAACCGTGATCGGTTTTTCCGACCCGGAACTCGGGTCCTCAGCTGCATTTATAAAATTTAAATTCACGGGATTATTATTATTATTATTTTATTTTTTGAATTCTAATTAACATCTGTAGTAAAAATATTAAGAAACTTACAGGCTCGGGTTTTGACAAACTTAATTAGATTACCAAAATGTTCCAACAGTAATTCTTCCTGTAAGACACAGAAATAAAATAGTTATCTATAACATCAATGAGACAAAATTTGCATTTTTTTTAAAATGGAAATTATGTAGTTAACAACGCACGACATAAACAGCTGTATTATTCTTCAAAAGTTCTTCAAAATGGAGCTGAATTTTGCCACCTTCGGGACCCGCCTCCTGGAAACCAGATTAAAACATCGATAATTTTACAAATCATATAATTATTAATTTATTATACGATAAAAAACGCACCTTCAAAACTGCAATTGTCATGTCATAGTTGTTGATGAGAAACACTGTCTGTAATTTTGGTTTTGTGAATGTTTTGGCGAGCTTAATAAGCAAGTCATCGATTGCCATTTTGAGTCTTTCCATGTTGAGATCAAGCTATAAATAAATGGAACAAAAAATGTTGAAATAAAGATAATGAGTTCAAGAAATGGATGAGTTTTGAGTTTGGTGTATGCTGACCTGGCCATCACCATAGTCAACATTGAGTTGAATAAGTGAAGCTGTGAACTCAGCGTATCGCCTCATGACATAATGTGGATGGACATCATCTTCCCATAATGTTTTCACATTTGCATTTCGAAGACTGTTGATGTGCATGTCAAATATCATCTTGAAACGTGGCCATAATGAGATATTGACCTGAATATGACTTAATCCATTAAGTCATATATCATATATGAATGTAGAAATGGAATATTCAGAAACCTTATAGAAAATATATATACCTTGTCTAAATAAGAATCAAGACATGGAATCCGCCGTCTAGACATAGTGAGCTGAAAAAAGTATTGATTATATAATGAAAAAGAAAAATCTAAAACTTAAATAAAGAGGGGTTATTGCTATTACAAAGTGGGGCCCGTTACCTGGTGTTGGTGTGTGATGCGGATCATAAGCATTATACCAATTGCATCAAAGCAATTTGGAAGAATTGTACCAAAATGCTCATCCATTACAGTAAATGGCCCTGATAATCAAAAAATATATATATATAAACTATACAAGTAACTGGGACAAGTTTCCATAATATATTGTTACATTAAAATAAAATACCTGAAAATATTTCATTAAATACTGATTCTTCACCAAAGAAATCGCCACAAAACACATATCTGTACAGAAATACATCCACATTCTGTGTGTATGAGAGAGTTAAATAAAAAAATAAGAGTAAATTACATTTTTGGTCCCTGAGAATAGCTGGTTTTTTCAATTTTGTCGTGAAATGTTTTTTTCTTGCAATTTTGGTCCTTATTGTAACGTTTTTCGTCCCCATTCCAAGTAAAATGATTATTTTGGGACTAAAATAGCCATTTAATTGGAGCAGGGACCAAAACATTACAAGAACATCAAATAAGGACCCCAAATGCAAGACAAAACCTTTTGGGACCAAGATTGTAAAAATCAGCTATACTTGGGGACTAAAAATGTAATTTACTAAAACACAAATATACAGTACTCTGAAGTAGCTGTGTCCATAAGCAGTTTGTGTAAGCTTCTGAAAAGGACTTCATATGGATATTTTTTTGAGCTTGCTTCAGCAATATGTGGAATTAATGACGGCTCATCAATATCCTAAATCAACAATAAACATAACTTAAATGCCAGGTGGCAAGAAAACAACAATAATACCTAGAATCAATAAAGGGTATTATGGTCATTTAACATAAATAAGACCTTGAGAATGTTTATCCTATCTCCAAGAGCAAAAATAGCAGACCGGTTTTTCAAAGGCTCTCTTCCTCTTGAAAAAAGACTCGTGCTTCTTGTGTCAACACCTATCAGATCAGTGGGACCCGCTATATCTAGCTGTAATTTCTCCAGTGCTTGAATATAAGCACGAAAATGAGCACTTAAGACCTGCCAATTTATTAAAATATCATTTTTTTTTTGCCATACAAAATATGGTAGAAATACCGAAAATACCCTTGGTCTACCGTCTACCTTGTTCATTGTGTCGGTATATGCTACCCGAACTTCATTATAAATCTCCTTTCCATGCTCCTTGAGAAAGGAAATAACATACCTGTATGTACATGAGCACTTAAGTTTACATCTTTTTACCATACCAACAATAACAATATGCAACTCATAAAAAGCAATGTACTTGCATTTTCTTTATTTATATTTGCAACATACTTACAATTCTATACTCGTAATAGTAACTGCTAAGAACTGACTGAATTGCTAGAACTTTTCGCACAAAAGAAAACAATCACACACAAAAAGACTGCAAACGAGTTCTGTTATTCAAATGATTAAAGAGAAAAACTCAAATGATACACTAGCAACTTCCAGAATGCCAGGGTCTCCTAGAAATCAGCAGATAATATTTTTCATACCCATCACCTACCACTACAGTTGTCCAAATACTGTTTGCGTAACAACCCTAAGGACAAGAAGAATAAAGATTACCAAACTGCCCCTGCCCAACAGAAATTATTCTGTCCCCTGTTTGTTACCCTTTTTGCCCCTTCTGCCATAAGTGAATTTGATAGGTGGCTTAGCAGTAACGTACTTATATTACTTTACGGATAGTAGTAATATAACACGAGATAAAGCAAAATACCCATATGGATAACAAAATATAAAGTACATTGTGATAATCCATAAAGTCTCCTAGTCTATCGTAGGAGGTCCAGGGGTCCAGGAGTGACCGCTGCCAGTTTTTGTTGTTTTGGGGTCAGGGGTATTTTAGTCATTTTGGTTTACTGCAAGTTTTACTGGTCTTACCCGGATAGTGGGAGGAGCAATTTTGTTGTCTGGTGTGCTGTTAATTAACCTATCCTATGAGAGAATGATATTCATAGTCATTTGGCCTATCACATTGCCATTATAGGTAACAAATAAAGTACATTGCTAGTGTTGGTAAAGAGGTGTAAGTACATTGCTATTATTGGTGTAAGAAGTAAAGCACATTAAAGAGTTACAGTTAGAGAAGAAATCTCACTTGTATTTCAACAGGATGCTCTGTTGAAGAATCTGAATATTTGTTTTAGGTTTCCTCAATGCATAAAGCTTCTGAATTATGAACTCAAATACCTAAAAAGTGGAAAGAAATTTAGATATATATATATATATATATATATATATATATATATATATATATATATATATATATATATATATATATATATATATATATATATATATATATATATATAGAAAGTATAAAAAGTACTTTACCTTCGAAATTGCTTTCTGTCTAAGTTTTTCTAACTCGGGTTGAACATCTTTTAAAGCATTTGAAGTTTTAACCATGGAATCTACTTCAACGAATTTCAGCTTTTTACTCAGGATCTCAAGTGTCCTCATGTATTCATCATTTACCTAAAATAAAATTTTGTAATATTAAATTACTAATTCCCTTAAAAAAACGAGTATTGTTCACAAAAAAACCGAAAATAAGTACCTCTCCATCAACAATTATCTCTATCATCCTTGGTGGTACAATTATGTCTTCAACAAACTTTGCCAACTTTGATTCTGCCACCTGTAAAATATGCCATAAAGAAATAATAAATCAAGAAAATAAAGTATTCCGTATTTCCATAACATCATAAAGACATTACCTTGCGATTTTTCAGTTTAAGTCCCATATCCAATGATTTCTCTTGAAGAATTTTTATGTCTGAACTAATAGAACCAATCTCAACCTACAACGATAAATATGAAATATTTTAAAGAATATAATGCACAAGAAATTGGTACCCTTTTATCTAAAATGTGATAAACTACCTGAAATCCACCAAGTAGAGTTTCCATTTGTGAAAGAATGACATCACAATCACGAATTTGATCATGTAGTGACACTAGATTATCACTTTCTGTGATGTACTCCTGTTAATAATAAACTGAGTAATGTCAGTAAATTGAAAAAAACAAAAAAATAAATGTAACTCGGCCACCTGCCTGAATCGAGTCCAATTCAACTTGTCTTAAATTGTTTTCAACTCCCTTAGTATACTCTCGTAGTTTCACACCTTTTGATAATATGTTTGCAACAACCTAAGTTCAAACAGATAAAATCATAAAAATAATAAACATTTAGTAATTATCAACCAAGAAACTGGACAGCCATCCATATGAATAAAGGTACCTCATCCGCTTTGCATTCTTCAAGCTCCTGTTGTAGTCCTTCCAATGATATATCATTACTGAAATAAACCAACCATTGATTTAATTGCATGAAAAATAACATTCAGAATCAAGGGTAAAAAAGTGCACCTGCTTGCATCTTCTTCAATGGTTAGATCACCAACAACAGCTCCCAAATTGAAAACAGATTTACCAGCATCTGTTATTTCACCTTCAGGTTTAGGCTGAAAACACCAACATATACATGTCACACACAGAGAAAAGGCTAGAATAGATGAACCAAAAAGAGTGAGTAGAACTTTTACCAGTTCGTTTGTTGCTGCCTCCGCCATTTTATTCAGTCAATACAACAAGTTACAACTGAAAATGAAGACTTGGAGATGTCAGAAAGGGTATACTGTTCGATAAAGATTATGGAGTTTTGTCAAAGATAGAACACAGATCCAGTGACAAGATCCACAAACAGATTGGATTATCTCCTAATTTCCTTTCCAATTGCCCGTGTGGCTTTGGAGACGAGAAGATGTGTGTGAGATCGAGACGTAGAGCTATGTATAGAAGAACATGAGCTTATCAGGAATGAAAAAATGAAGATAGCTGCTCTTCTTGATCGTCAATTACATTTTTCGGTAGCAATTCGGACTTCGGATCGAGGAAGAACAAATCTCTCCAGGACAAATCATACCAAATCTCAATCTCCGAAACAACAATTGTATCAACAATCACCAATCAGAATCCTTAACTCTAAATGAAGATCCCAAATAGTTAGACCGAACTACTATGAACCTGTTTTGCACTAAATACTACTTTTCTTACCTGATGTAGATAGTTGAGTACGGACTCTTAAGTCATTTAGGGAGCGACGGTGGTTACAATCGACAGCGGTGGTGTTTCCCTCGACGCGGTTATCGTCTCCCCTCGCCGTCGCCGTAGATTCTCGTAGAGCGATGGTGGTTTAGCCTTGTGAGACTGACCGTTTTGCTTCGAAGGTTGTTTTCCCTTTCTTTATTTTTGATTTTTTATATACATTATTTTTCTATTTTTCTATTTTTCTATTTATTTTTAATTCTATTTAATCAATGATTTTGTTTGATTTTTTTTTGAACTTGGCAATTTGATCTCACCTGAGGGGTTCTCAGCCTCGCAATCCAGAACGATTAGCAATTTTGTTTGATAACTAGAGATGAAAATTTGTGCTCATCTCAATTCATGAAAGCCCAAAATTTTCACACGATGAATCGTCAAAACCCACATTTCGATTCACACGCCCAATATTACCTTTTATTTTTGGTGACTCATATTGAGGGAAAGCATTTATATCAATCTTCTTTTTTGGTCAAAACTAAGGGTGTGTATGGTCGGTTTGGGTCGGTTTTAGGGTAAAAACCAAACCCAAACCGATTAATTCGGTTTTTGGGTTCTAGAACCCGTCGGTTTCGGTTTCTAAGTGGGTTCGGTTTCGGCTTCTAAAGTCGGTTTTGGGTCGGTTTCGGTTTCAGCCCATGGGTTCGTCGGTTTTGGGTTGGAACCAAATTTCCAATAATTATAAAAAAAAATTATAAAATTAATAATCACATTCTACCAATTATTTTTAGTCATCATTTACATGGAATAAGAATTTGATATATTTTTATACACTTAACTCTATAAGAAATAATGTAGTGATGTAACATTTGACGTATTCAAGTACATATTCTAGCGGTTATTAGAAACTAGGTAAAAGATATGGAAAAATAAATAGAAACACATCAATCTATATTACCGATGCATCTTACAATTGTCATTAACTTGACGTAATCAATACCCTAACATACTACAATATATATCAAATATTAATAATATATTAACTATTTTTGGGTTTGGGTCGGTTTTAGGGATTGAGACGGTTTCGGTTTTAGTGGGTCGGTTTTGGGGGTGAAACCGAACCCAAACCGAAATTTTCGGATTTTAAAATTTCAAACCCAATCCGTCGGTTTTTGTTTTTGTTTCGGTTTTTCGGTTTCGGTTTTGTCGGTTTCTCGGTTTCCGAGTTCGGTTTTGCCCACCCTTAAAACTGTTTGAACTACACAAAACAATAATACATCGAAGACGATGAGGCAAAAGATGTTTTGTATGTGAGCAGTTGAATAAAGATATAGCAGAGAAGGAAAGTGGTTTTGTTAAATGTGTTCTAATGGATTATGTATGAGACTTACAAATGTAACTTTTTTATTGATAAACTTTTTAATCATTGCACCAGATGATTATATTAGTTTTACTCCAACTACTTATTATGCACGTCATTGTGTTTTTCTTCTTTTTCTTTTCTTTCACTTTCATCAACCATATGTAATATTTAAGTTTTTTACTTTTTTGTAAGACCGCTCGGCGATGGTCTTGGTGATGGCTTAGGCATACAATGTCGTTGTGTGGCTCGAGAATCAAAATAGAAAAATAAAAAGTGTTCGTGAACCACGTGTGTGTGTGTGTGTGTAACTGTGTATGTGCTCGAGGATGCTTTGTCACACCATGCCTCAAGTGAAGAATGTGTGGAAGTGGTGATGTGGAAGCTTGGTGGGGTGGGCGTGTGGTGTTTATACGCTCTCCCATGATGATTAGTGACTTGAAAACACATTGTATTATATATATATATATATATATATATATATATATATATATATATATATATATATATATATATATATAATCATTGAATTAATTTTTTTATATATGATTTATCATTGAACTCTCTTCACATGTTCAAAAGTATCGTTATAACCGAGTATTATTAGGTTATGTCGGTTACCTTGTTGATTTGGAAAAAAAACTTATTACGTGGGTATTCTTATTTCCTCCGTAATTGTAATCGATTTCATTCCCATTCCTTTACAAGATAATTGATCAATCAATGAATAAAATGAGTGTGACTTCATTTGAACATAACTTATTAACAATCAATGTTCATTACATAGGAACATTCATCACTAAGGTGCGAATCTTCAACCTAGATAGAGCAAAATTGCGAGAGGTTGATTTCAATGTGATGAGATATATAGAACTTATCATATTTCTTCAAAAAGCTTACTAGGGAAATATGCATGGACGTTTATTTCTACCCTCTTCAAGAGTCATTGTCGTTGATGATTTTGCACAAGTGATGGTGATTACAAGGAATTCTTCATCTACATATGTAAATGATATGGAAATTATAAGAGAATTAGTTTTTGTGTTGACGGATACAACGAACCATTATTTGATTGTTTGGATACGACGACATTTAATGTATTCTGGAACCAAAAAATAAAAACTTTATGTTTTTCGTATATTTTCGAGATTTTTCCGATGAGTAATTGATTCCAAAATAAAAAAGAAAATAAAAATGAAAGTGGTTTATCCATATTTAATATACACTTCCATTGGTATGCCATTTTATTAAAAAAATATTTCATATTAATTTTGATGAATGTAAACAAGTCGGGCTAACTCATCTAAATTAACAGTCGGTCAAATTTAGGCTCACAACAATGTCTAATAATCCGATGAGCAACATAAAATAACCAATGAACAAATTCTACACATTACGTGTGAAGAAATGATAAAACCTACTTCTGTTGTATATTGAATAACGCCCCAAGTTCAAAGTTATATACACTAATTCAATAGAAATTTATTGACCGACGACTTAAAACTTACCAAGGGGAGTCACTCCCTTCAATGTCATATAGGCGTCAGATTACACTCTCATCACTAACACGCCACACTCTTGGAAATGAGTACCCCTCACCACCCTCATTTTTATAAAATTAATTTTTTTAACAAAGATACATAATTAAAATTAAAAAATACAACAAAATTAAAATAAATACTAAATTAAATAAAAAAAATGTAAAAGTTACAAAAATTAAAATAACAAAAAACATCTAAAAGATAAACTAAAAAACAACCATATTTATATTCATCCGTCTTGTATTTCAACACCATTTCAAGCGCGTCCTCCTCAAGATCGTCCGTCGGTGTTAGCAAAAACTTCATGTCTTAACCATAAGGGTGATGCCTATTTGGTTAGAGTTTGGTCTCCAAAGGTCAAGGAGGTTTTAATCCAATGAGAAACAAACCCCCCCCCCCCCCCCCTTTGAGGCCACGGAGGTTCACCTAAGGGTAGCAAAAGCAGGTACGACACGACAAGAATACACGGTACGAAACGAAATTAAGACGAAGCCAAAACTAGAATTTGTGTTCGTGTCCTGTATAAGGAACCCGATATCGCGTCGTTTCGTTTTCGTGTTCTGATTTATGGACAATAATAACACGACAACATGATAATAAATTGATTATATGTGTGTGTGTGCGTGTGTTATATATATATATATATATATATATATATATATATATATATATATATATATATATATATATATATATATATATATATATATATATATATATATATATGATTAAATTACAATTTTGGTCCCTGTGGTTGACATTAAATTACACTGGCAGTCATCCTTTTGAAATCTCACATTTATGGTCCATGTGGTGGCAAAAAAAAACAGATTTGGTCCCTGCGGTGCCCTTGTCCACATGAAAAGACCAAAGTGCCCCCGTTTCAATTTCTTTTTCCTTTTTTTAATTTATTATAATTTAAGGAATTAAAAATAAAAAATTACCAAACCCCCTTGTAAGACCCGTTCCACCGCGGCGCGGCTCGGGAAGGATCCGGATTCGCGAATGACTGATACGCGCGCCGCGCATCTTAATGGACCGCGACGCGGGGCGCCGCAGATGTGAAAAACCCTAATTCGGATTGAAACGCCTATATAAAGGGACTCAGCCCTAAGGTTCGTGTTTTTGGAGGTTTTCTGGGGTGGAGACGACTGGTTTCGGCAGAGGGTCTTCAGTTTCAAGGCTTTGATGGTTTTCGAGAGATTGGAAGAAGGAGTTACAGCATGAGGGAAGGCTTGTAACGGATCGTGTACATCACTCCGTTTTTCAGAAGTAAGGTAAGAAGATCTACTCTTCTGACTTTCCATTTCATTCCGTCATGTAGTGTTATCCCTTGGTTAGTGGTCTTGATGACTTGTAATACTTAGGGTTTGGACCATGGACATGCATGGACTTGCATGTCCATAAGAAAGTGACCTTAGGGTAGTTTCTGATCCTAGGAAGGGTGTAGAGAGGAACCCTAATTGATGGTTGTACTGGTTAAGGGCAAAAAGGGATTTCAGAACATTACGAGTCGGCGACACGTAAGGAGAGAAGTCGCGCCGCGACGATTGACTGTTTGACCAAGAACTTATTTTCGACCCTTGTTTAATGGCAAATGTTGGGTCTGACCTTTAGGCCAGTCTATAGGAGTTTGGTTAGTGATTAATATGTTGTGTATGTGGGATTTAGGTGATTGGACGAGTTAAGTTAGGATATTAGAGAATATCTGCACGGTTACGAATCAGGTGAGTATCCTCACCTTACTATGTGATGTTGCATGTTAGGCTGCTTGTGTGTTATATACAGTTATATTGATTTGTTCTATAATTGTGGTTACCTATTGTTGGGCTCAGTACTGATGCGTGTTCAATCGTAGCTGTTGTATGACGAGTTGGACTATTGCCTTGTCCCATAGTTGTTGTATGATGGGCTGGGCCAAAACCAAGAAACCATAGCTGTTGTATGATGGGTAGAATCGCCCCGTGTCCATAGTTGTTGTATGATGGACGCCCGTAGTTGTTGTATGGTGGGTAGGGTCGGGTCGTTCTCGAGGACGGGTTGTTTAATGTGTGGGCATGTATGGTAATTTGTGGACTCACTAAGCTTTGTGCTTACCCGTTGATTTTAAAACATTTCAGGTACTTCAACTGACAAAGAAAAGGGCAAGGTTTGACTGCAGTACATCGCATCCACGAGACCTTAATTTAATGTTTTATATCATGGGTTTTAAATACTTTTGCTATTGGTTTGATAACTATGTCGAAACAGTTTTACTTTTTGAATAAAGATTTTGTTGGAACCTTGGTAATAAATGAAATTTTATAATTGTAATTTTGGGGTGTTAGACCCCTTACCCCCGGGTATCTCTCTCTCTATCCCTCGATCGGAATCTCAACCGGCTCCCAGAATCGACTCCGGCTAGAAGGTCCACCTCTCAGGGCGATGATTTTGGGCGAGAATTTCTTCTTGGAGCTTTTGGTGCAACAGTTATGGAGGTTGGAGATATGGGAAGTGGTACAGAGGTTTGGATTGTTCAAGATAATAGATTTGCACAATGCACACCATGTCAGTTTCCACTATTTTTGTGCATAATTGATCAAGAAAAGCCCTATCATGAGATATTATCACCATTGGAACATCTTGCTGATTCAGATAACCTTCAAGCCACTCAATTGTGTCTAGATCAAGATGATTTGTAGGTTCATCTAGTAGTAATAGATCAATCCTGCAAAAAATTAACATATTCAAACCCAAAAACGATTGATAAAAGCACTATAATTCGATAATTTGAAGAACAAACAGCTTAGATTAACAAAATTGATTGAATTTATTTGTGAATTTATCATCGTAAACCAAAATACCTGAAGCAATATTTTCCCAAGTGAAATCCCAACCACTTCTAAAAGACGTAACAAGCCTATCTGAATCTTCAGGCGAAAACCCAAGTTCAAGCATCAATTTATTAATTCTTACATCAACCATATCCAAATATCCAAATTCACAGCCTGTGTCCTCCTTTGAAGCATATCAAATTCATCCAAAAGCCTCCCTATTAACTCCATATCATCAACGGAACCTTCAATTGCCTTCTAAACCTTCTCGAGTGTAAGTCTCACTATTTCTGGGAATGTCAGGGGTGTTGTAGGAGCCTAACTAGATCCTCTCACGGCTGTTGGGTAGTCTAATCTTCGTCACCCATTTCCCACATTTTCTTTTTCTCACACCTTTGTAATTAGCTGTTGGATTAGGTGTCTAAGTCATGACTTTATATTTATATTTATCTTGTTAACTGAAGCAAAGTCCATTTGGGTTGCCCTCATAGCTGGAGGTTAGGATAGAGCACATTAGAGTAAAAGGTTGATTTATTAATTGTTTAATAAATCAATAGAATTAATTAAATGGTTTATTAATATATTTAAGTGTTAATATATTGATTAGAAACTATAATAATTAATTAAGATTTAATCTAGAATTAATTAGATTTAATTCAGTGATTAAATTAATTAATTAAAAGTGCAGGGACTGGTTTGTATTTATTCAATAGTTGAATAAATAACTGGCCAGTGGACAGGGGCCAAAAGTTGCGCCACCATGGAAGGATTCTCTATGGTTGGCGAAACCCTATTAGGGTTTAGAAAAGGCTTGGTCCATTTAGTCAGCAGGCTTGCCCATTTGGAGGCTCCTTAGGGTTTCAGCTGTAACCCTTGGAGGCTATAAAAGGAGGCACCTGGCCACCCTAAAACCTGCGCCATTTTCACTATGATTACTCTACTGGACTGTCTTCTCCATTGCTTTGGGTGTGACTTGCATTTGAGGCAGGATTATTTTGCTGCTAGCTTCAAGAACAAGATCAAAAGGTTAGTTATTCTTGATTTGATCTTTAGAAATTATTATTGGTCTTAGGGTTTTAGTTAATATCTTCATAGAAGAAAACATAGCTCTTTCTAGGGTTGCATGTGAACCATAAGAATTATTTGTTCATAGTTTGCTAGAAAACCCTTCAGTGGTATCAGAGCATAGGCTTGTTTTCTTGTGAATGATATAAACTGCTTAAACTATTTTTTCCTTGAGTGTTTTTGCGAAAAACACCTCTTGGATGAGGCCTTGGTCGAAATCATGGCTAGGGTTTCCTAACCCTAGCTGCCACCCCCTTGGATCCCCTTTATTTGCTTGCCTTTTAAGTTGGTTGTTATTTTTGGTAACTGTATTTTCAAGATAACTGGAACCGTTAAACCCTAGCTAGCAAATTTCGAACCTTAGGGGTTTAAGATAGGTAAAATTAATTTGATTAATTTATAATATCAATCTTAGATTTAATTAGTTTAATTAATTGTTAATTAAAAGATCAATTAAATCAACTTAAAGAATTAATTTAAGATTTTCGAAAACTTGAAATAAATTAGCGAAAATTATGAATAAATTAATTCTAAAATATTTTAATAAGATTAAAATATATCTTATATATTTATGATTAAAGGTTAATACTTATATATAAGATTAAATGGTTAGTCTTACCGCTAGTAGGCCTCATTTACAAAACTGTCCTATAAAGAGGGTATAAGGCGACTGCCTATAAAATGGTGGTCTAATGGGTGTCCACTCTCCTGGTCAGTCGAGTGTCGTTAGCTGAACGGGTTTGATAGAACCACTAAAGCCTCTTAAAAGTATAATGCTATAATTGAAAGTACTAGAACTTTAAACAAATCTCAATCTAGTTACTTTAGGTTTAAAAATGTGAATTGGTGCTAATCCATGAAATTGCACATTGCAATTTGTGAAACATTGGTGGAGCGTGTGTGGTTAACCGGCACACCAATAGGGGTTCACAAAGACTTGCAATGGGTTTCTCGATTTTGTCATTATTAACGGAGCATGTGTGGTTAACCGGCACGTTAATTAGAGATGGCAATTGACTTCGAGAGTACCGAGCGAATTTGCATGGTTATTCACACCCGGTTTGTGATCCTCGGCATCCCAGTCACAAACAGTGGGGCACATCCGAGACTAAACATGCCATTGAATAGTTCAATGTGTCTCAACAGATCTAGGAATTTCATAAGATGAAATTGATAAGTGTATTATCTACCTTAATGACCACTATGTTGTGATTACGACATCCCTCTTCACATCATAGTTGGAGTATTTTGGGTCCTAACCTTAATAAATAATATATTGGGTAATTATTTAAAAGGATTAATTAAACTAATTAATTCTGTTTATTGTAGATGTCTGAAACAAGTGTCTATTCTCCTCCTTATACTCCTTCACCCATTTCTGAGAGCTTCAGAATGCACCTGCTACATATGGTAAGGCTGACTGGCCTGAACTATATGGTATGGCTTCATAAATAGAGAATAGTTCTCTGTTTTGCTGGCAAGCCATATCTGACTGAGTGTCCGCTCCCCAAAGCATGACATCATACAGTAACTTGTGATGAGCATGACTCCTTGATTGTTAAGTCAAGGAAAGTTTGTTGCCTAATATTATTGATCATTGACCCCGAGTTCCGCAGGAATTTAGAATTCCTGGGGTCAGATAAGTTAACACAACTAGTTGTAGAAAGGTTCCATGAACTGGTTGAGAAAGGACGAGCTAAGATCTTCAAAGAGTTTGAAGTGTGCAGGAAGTAGCACCAGTTCACATGTTCTCAAGACTGAGAGACACATAGGTGAACTGTATAAATTTGGTTCCCTTTTTGATCGGGGGTTAAAGCATTAGCTCGACTCGCTGATCCGTTCATCCTGATGTACAGGAAGGGAAACCAGATAAGACAATCGTGGATATGCATTCAATGTTGACTCTGTATGAGTCGTTCATAGAGAAGCATAGTTCCATTGATTCAGCTGCTTTGGGATTGAGTCCAGTAATAGGACACATCAAGAATCGATCCAGATCGTCTGGACCGGTTCCTCGATGTTTCAAACTGGGAATCCACATGGTGGGACACATTCACGGAAAGATTGGAAAATGCTCCGAAGCCGAACAGTTTGGCAACTCAGGAATATCTTAAAACTCAGAACACCTGATCCTTAATTCCTTGATACAGGATGTGTTTCTCACATTTGCTCTGTATGCATGGACTCTGTAGGATGTGGGATGTTGTTGCATAGGAGCATATTCAGATTGGATCTGAAGCTCATGCAGTTTTAGAGTTTAGTTAGATGTTGAAATCATGTTATTAGCTTATTAGATGCGTATGACATTGTCTATCATATAATACATTGTTCAAGGATTTTGTTTTAATAAAATTGTCAATTTTCTTTTAACAAATGTTGTTTGAAATATCCTTGAAATGTTGTATGATTGTGTTGAATGCATGATTAGTAATAACTTGAATATTGATACATCCAAAGTGTTTGGATTTAGGAATTGTGTCCCTTATGATTGTTAAGATAAATGTTGTAAGAATCAATTCAACCAAAGGTCCAGTTGGACAGGACTTTGGAATCATTTGACTTAGAGTCTCATGATGAATTGAGTTATTAATGTGTCAAGAAATGAATCACCCAAAGATCCAGTTGGACAGGACTTTGGAATCATTTGACTTAGAGTCAGATGATGATTAAGTTCTTTATTAAGCGCATATGGCAATCACCCAAAGATCCAGAGGATAGGATTTTGGAATCAGTTGACTTAGAGTCAACTGAAGATTGCAAGTCTTGAACAGAATTAACAAAGTCATAAGTTTACATAGATATGTAAAAGGCATTGAGATTAGGAGCAACGGACACATCAGCTGCTGTGTATTGCTCGAATCTTCAAATAGAACACAATTGTTTGTACTTCACAATATTTGTCATTCGATATAACGAATATGGCTTCGCTTATCAGAATAAGTGATTGAATTGAAACCTTGAACAGTTCAAGGACTTCAAAGGAAGTACAAGATCCACAGAACCCGAGTGACAACATAAACTGAGAAAATGTTTCACAGTTCATCCTCTTCCAAGAACATTAATAGCTATAATGTGTCTTAGGGAAGATGATGGAGCATTGGTCGAAACAGTTCGATCCCCAATGTATGAGATACATTGTCAATAAATTTCCGGTAAATTAAACACTAAACCAGTCAGACCACATAAACCATATTCCGACCGCATCTTAGACTAAGTAGGTTTTGTAGACACTGTCTGAAATGTAAAGCTGGGATTGTCCCACTTATACATTGAAAGTCCAGGGTCATGTAGCGTTCGTCTGAACCTCATGACTAGCCTGAACCAGATCAGCGTTGTCGTTTCACTGGCTATCCCGCTGTACCTGAAAAAGAAAGAGCTCTTTTAGAAAAAACTCATGTTCTAAGGGAACAGTGGGAGTTGGGACAGTCCTGAATGAGTTCAGGATTAGCCAAGTGAAAGAACCTTTAGTCATCACTAGGCTTAGAGTAGAAATCAGATTTCTGTTTCAACACTGACATAATCTTCTCTTGACCAGTAGTACTGATCACCATCATAAGTAGTTATGATTAGGGTGACATACCGATTAGTGGTGAAACACTATAGTTGGTACGGATTTACAATCCGACTACTTGGAAGCATTGGTGAGCCCGTTTGCTGCCAATTAAGAGAACCTTAGGACGCGATACAGTCTATGTGGCATTTTTGATTGATTTTACACCTGGTCTAAAAACCAGTGGGAGTAATTGAATCATCAAACGAAAGCAGCATGGACAGAAACGTACCTTCAGAACATCTGGTTGAGTGAGACGATACCCGGAGTCAAGTAATTGATTCCGGGAGAAGCACTCTCAATAGAAGATGAAATCCGAAAGGATACTACATGGCACATTGTAAGTCGTTAGTGGAGCGCGTGTGGATCACCGGCACACTAATAGGGACTCACAAAGAGTATGCCAGTATAAAGGTACATGGGCCCGGGATTTCCCCTCGGGCATCTCGCAAGAAAGGATATTCAGATTCTCGAAGTATGCCAAAGGATTGGATTTTGAGGATGGGCTGAAAGATTTCCATTAAGATGTCAGAAAGTTTGGATTCTCAAAATGTGCCAAAAGTTATGGATTTTGAGAATAGTCCATAACCGTGTCAAAGCCAGTGGGAGTGTCGCTGTTGTCTCCATATGTAGGTTACATACAGTTTCTAGGAAACGTCTCTTTTCATTACAAAGTTTAATGACTTGGTGTTAAGAGACGAATCGCTATGAAAGACTTAATAAAGATACGGCATACTCAGGTGGTTATAAACGTCTATGAGATAGATCGAAACTTTGCCAAGATGATCTTGATGAGACTCAAGATGCATAGCTCAGGAAAGGAGTTTCCTATCATTGCAAAGTGTAATGATTTGGCATGAGAGATATAAAGAAGGTGCAGCATACTCACATAATCCATAGACATCTATCAGATAGGTGTTGTCATCAGTATAGACCAAGCCACAGTAAACATGATCCAAGATGCATGAGAAGTATCATGAACATGTCCTGATGACTTTATGCTTAGAGCATAGTGAGTCAGATTCAGGATATGACCTGGCTGGGAATACTTAATGGATTCTGTATATACGTGAGAAATCATTGGAAAATGATTAAGGTGAATGTTGATAGTAATTTGAAAAGAGTTTCAAATAGTAAAAGGACTTAATGGTTAAAGAGTTTCGTTGGCATTCCGATGGAGCGCGTGTGGGTCACCGGCACATCGTAACACCTCGAAATAGTCTTAGGGTGCAGTCATGTGGACTAAAGATCCCGAGAACCATGGAAAGTCACAGTACATAGAATGGAGTTGTTAGTGAGAATGACGATATGACCAAAATTGAAATATCATCGGAAGGATATCCGATCGGATAAAGTGTATAAATGTATGACACTTGGATACATAGAAAGAGTGAAAGGTCATACAGACATAGATACATAACATGAATTAAAAGTTTAAAATAGAATCTAGAAACCGATAATAGTTTTATGAAAAAAAATCCGACTTGGTGTTTACCTCGTGGAGACTTGGTAATTAGGCAAGGGTAGCTACCAGTTAGATTTTAAGTTTCGTTTTTGCATGTTTCACTTCCCGAATAATTTAATTATTCAAAGGTCCACAGTCGTTCATACTTTTCGGGAGTAAGTATGAACGAAGACTGTCGTGAATTGGTTTGTAGATTGTCTAAGGAGTTAGACATTGCAGTAAGACTACTACAACGTTCATGAGTACTTAGAAATAGAGATTTGAGTATTGGATAAACCCGCGCTCAATAGATTGCTTCATGGATTACATCACGAGCAATGTTAAGACGATAATATCGTATGATCTTGAAGCGGAGACATATGAGTTGAAATTTGCGAGTCGGTTGTGCATTAATAATGCGTAAACGCATCGGTAAATCGATGTTATAAAACGTATTGTTGTGTGCGATTTTGATAAGTAAAAGACACAAGCATATGAGTCGAAGCTTATTCGTTCCTTGACCCTGGTGGGAAACAGATATCTATAGGCCGCTCGATGGTTTTGAAGTTAACTAAAGTGCTGGCCAGCCTGGACTAAATTGATGTGTTCAATTAGAAGTCCGAAAGTCATAAGAAGAATTGGAAATCGGGAAACAGAGTATCGGACAGAGATTGATCTCAATCCATGTCTCGTGTCTGAAAATATATTGTTGGACGAGGGATCATATGATCACTTATCTATGGACAGAACTGACTGGGTCAGAGTTCGGCAGCAGTTTCTTGGAAGCTGCAGGTTGTTTATTAATCAGAAGATAAATTAAAGTCATAGACTTATCCAAGTGGGAGACTGTTGGATTAGGTGTCTAAGCCATGACTTTATATTTATATTTATCTTGTTAATTGAAGCTAAGTCCATTTGGGTTGCCCTCATAGCTAGAGGTTAGGATAGAGTTCAGTAGAGTAAAAGGTTGATTTATTAATTGGTTAATAAATCAATAGAATTAATTAAATGGTTTATTAATATATTTAAGTGTTAATATATTGATTAGAAACTATAAGAATTAATTAAGATTTAATCTAGAATTAATTGGATTTAATTCAGTGATTAAATTAATTAATTAAAAGTGCAGGGACTGGTTTGTATTTATTCAATAGTTGAATAAATAACTGGCCAGTGGACAGGGGCCAAAAGTGGCGCCACCATGGAAGGACTCTCCATGGTTGGCGAAACCCTATTAGGGTTTAGAAAAGGCTTGGTCCATTTAGTCAGCAGGCTTGCCCATTTGGAGGCTCCTTATTTCAGCTGTAACCCTTGGAGGCTATAAAAGGAGGCACCTGGCCACCCTAAAACCTGCGCCATTTTCACTATGATTACTTTGCTGGACTGTCTTCTCCATTGCTTTGGGTGTGACTTGCATTTGAGGCAGGATTATTTTGCTGCTAGCTTCAAGAACAAGATCAAAAGGTTGGTTATTCTTGATTTGATATTTAAAAATTATTATTGGCCTTAGGGTTTTAGTTAATATCTTCATAGAAGAAAACATAGATCTTTCTAGTGTTGCATGTGAACCATAAGAATTATTTGTTCATTGTTTGCTAGAAAACCCTTCATTAGCGTCGATAGTTCTATCAGGATCAGAGGGTTTTTTGGGTTTATATGTAAAACAGAGTGCTGGGGGAGGTAGTCGGAGAGATAGAGAGGATGCGCGACACAAAGGGAGATGGCGGAAGAGATAGAGAGGACGCGAGCACACCCCACATTCGCGATTCGTTTCAATGGCTCCAGATAGGATCGAATGCGTGTGTTTGTGTAGAGAAAGTGAGTGAGAGTGATTCGGGTAATGAGGTCGGGGTAGGGTGATTATCGTTTTTATTTTAAATTAATAAAAAAACTTTAAAAAGGGAAAAAGAAATTGAAAATAGCAGTTTGGTCTTTTTATGTGGATAAGGGCACCGCAGGGACCAAATCTGTTATTTTTTGCCACCACAAGGACCATAAATGTGGGATTTCAAAAGGATGATTGCCAATGTAATTTCATGTCAACCACAGGACCAAAATTGTAATTTACTGTGTGTGTGCGCATGCATGCATGCATGCAGATACATACATACATACATACATACATACATACATACATACGTACGTACGTACGTACATACATATATATAGTAAATCAAGCCTTGGGCATTGGTATTCCCACTTTCACAGGCCATACCACTCAAGCATGTTGGTCACACTTCCCACGCATACCAATCACGCTCGACACCTACAGTAGCAATGTATATAACCCTAATTTTGTATCAATCAGAAATTCTTTGGAGACCAACCCCATCGATCGGTTTATTTCTTCGAACAGTGAACTACCATCGATTGATTATTAATGGTATATCTCGATTCTACTCATCGATGATTTCTTCAAACCAGTAAACCACCATGCACCATCGATCGGCTTCAACTGGTTACAGTTTCATCGATCGGATTCATAAGCAACAAATCAATCGGCTTCAACCAATTACAGGTTCTTGAGTTCATCTTTATTGTTTATTTTGATGGGTTCATTATAAGCAACAAATGTATTGATCACGATCAGCAACGCCAACATATTGCACTTTTGATTTCGTTTCTGATTAATTTAATATAACATGTTCTTAATTTTGTAAAGTTTATGATTGCATGACATTTTTGAGTTCTTTGAATTCGTTTCTGATCACTGGATTTGGTTTCTGATCAATTTTTTATCGTGTTATCGTGTTTTCCATGTTCTAATTTAGTAGTGTTCGTGTTAGGCAAAAAAAACTGAGATCGTGTCATGTCGTGTCATGTTCGAGTTAAGAAAAAACAAGTCGTATCGCGTCGTGTATGATAAATACCCGAAACGACTACTCGATTTGTCACCCCTAGGTTCATCCACAATGATTTGAGAGTAGTCGACTAGGGATTAGTTGGCTTGCAAAGAGTGTCGAAACCTCGGGCTCCCTGGAGGCCAAAAAAAACTTCATGTCTTCGAATCGTTTTTTCATCAACGCCTTTTGTTTTCCTACACGGAGACGAAGATGCCTTCCCTTTCCAATTCGCCTTGTCTCTACCCAACGGTCGGGCGAACTCTGGAAATTCAAGCTCGTATTCCTCCTCTTTTAAATCTATGTTGATACGAGCATCCAAAGAGGTTGTGTAGCTTGTCTCAAACATTTTTGTTTGTTGGTGTCATGCCATTTTGACATGACTCAACAATCTTCTAAAACTCTACATATTGAAACAGCTTTCAGTGACTCTCCTCCCGATAAACTTCAAGGGCCCTCCGAAAAATATTTTCATGTGTTTGCCACCTTTTCCATTGGGTTTTCAGGTCGTGGTACAACCCGTTGAACTTCAACACTTGGCAGTTGACGTCACGAAATTTTGTAGTCAACCTGTGCTCCGATCAATAAATGAGGGTTCCCAATTCCCTGTGAAACCGGTCGGTAACACACTGCCAAAAATGGTCCAATGTTTGAGAATTTCGGGTCACCGGGTCATCCAAAATGTCAATCCACGAATGACCCGAGACTTCCTCGACTGTTGTCCACTGTTTACAATCAACCTTCCCTTTTTGTGTAGGATTTGAATGTTCCACCTTGGGTTGTGTCTCGTATACTTCTTCGGGTGAGGGTTGGGTTTTCTAGAGATTGGCTTTAAGTTTGTGGGAGTATTCGGGAAATTGTGAGAAATTGGTAGATAGGTATGGCAGGCATCGTCGGAAAAGGTTGCATATGGTGGAATTGGAACGGAAGTATAAAGGTGCATTAAATCGTGGGCGGTAGGCGTTGGTGTATTGATCGAAACCGAAAATGTTTTGAGTGGGTGTATTTGATCGTGGTTGGTTTCGATTTGATCTTGGGGTTGTATTGGGTGAATTGCTTGAAGACATTCTTGCAGTGTGAAAGAGAGTAAAATATTTAGAGAATTGGTGTTTTTATTGTGTGTTAATATATATATATATATATATATATATATATATATATATATATATATATATACACACACACACACACACACCAGGCGGTGTCTTTGTGACACGTCGGTCACTGCACCAGTGCGGGGTTGGTGCACCGTTTGGTCTTACAAAGGACTCATAATTCTCACTTTTTATCAATGTGGGACAAGTTATTACATACCGTAAGTCCAATAAACTAACTACAAATTATCCAAAGACTGTTATACTATATCAATATAATTTGACAACTTCTTGCCTTGTAATTATCGAGTAACAGGATCTGCTGAAGACTGGCCACAGTGTTCAATTTGAAGAGATACCTCAGTACTGTCTTCCACATCGGTTGATATAGAATCATTAGTTGTTTGTGGTACAGTTGGAGAAGAAGCAAGAAGGGAGAGACGACACAGAGGACATGTTGTGTGAGTTGAAAGCCAGTGATCAATACATTCCACATGAAATGCATGTTTGCAAGCTGGTATTTGTTGCAGCCTATCATCTGCTTGGTAGTCCCCAAGGCATACAGAACATCTGCAAATTCAACGCCAACCAACTTTCAGAACAAGTGATTCATAACTAAGATTTGGATTGCTACAAGTGATATTGCTTATGTATTCAGTGAATTTAAGGAATAAAATGATTCTTCTATGTTTACAATCATGATGAAAGGTCAAACCACATAGTTTTAGAATTCGAATCTATAGGAGTCGTGTTTTAGATTTAACATAAAAATTTGAATTCAAGTTAACTTTGTAGGAAAAGAAGGATTATATGGTTGGATTGATTTTCCTCTGCTAAGAAAACCCCAATTTCTTCAAGTTCTTCGAGTAAATTTGTAACCGTGTGATGCATCATTTATAAGATCTGCGAAATATAATGAAAATAAAGATGCACGAGACTCACAGAGTATCAGTTATAGAAAAACTCTCTTTGAAGACAATAATAGGCAACATCTCCCTCAGTTCTTTCTTCAACCCCAACTCAACCTGCTCCTGTTCGAATTTGGAAATAAATAAGATAAAAAACCAAATCAATTCACAAGTTTAGAAAAGGAATCTGTATTAGAAAACGTAGTAATAATGATAAATTTCTATGAATCATAAAAACGCTATGATGCGATGTCCGAAACCTAATTAGATCGAGATCAGTTTAATTAGAGAAATTGGTACCGTGGTTACCGCATTGGTGGCAGATGAGGCTTCCGACCAATGCGGTGTTCGGCGGCGAAGACGGCGGAGGCGAAGATAGAAGAGATAGAAGGACAAGAAGAGGAGTAAGCTGAAGACGAGGGTAAAAGCAAACGCAAACCCTCGGAACAGCTTTACTTCAGCTGATAATGCCTTCCTCCAATTCCAACAACTACTGCAACCTTCTGTGCTGCCTGATGCTGATGATGATTCGTTCGCAGAACCAGCCATTACAAATCGTTGGGATTTTACAGAAATTTGAAGGCATTCTCACTTGATCGATGCTGCCATTTTAGAACAATAGAGCTTGTACTGCACCAGGCCTAACATAATTTATGGCTATCGTAGAAATCGGAGTTTAGGACTGCTTACCTAACATGTAGATTTACATTCTTCTCTTACAAAAGAGTGATTATTGTTTAAAAGAATCTCTTGACTTTTAGGGCAAACTACATTTTCAGTCCATGTATTATGTTGGAAGTTAAGAATTTCTGTCTTTTTCTTATTTTTTAACATTTTTCCCCTAATATGTATTTTTGTAATGCTTTTGTTCATTGGCCGGCTAATTCAACGAGTGGACCGTCAAGGGTATGTAAAATGTCAAAAATATTCATTCATCTTAACAGTCCAGTCAGTCCTCCAGTCAGTCCTGGAGGCCTTGGGTGAAAGTCAAAGTAAACCCCATAACAAATTTTTGGAAAATATTATCAAGTAAATTTCTATCATTAAATTCAAAACTCAATGTTGATCTTATTGCATTTTAAGTAATAAATTAAAACTGCTACGAGCAACTTTCCAATAGAAGATAAATAGTCAGTATATTACTATTTTCTAAACATTGACCTATTAACGTTTTTAGAAGAAAACTCACCAATTACACTTTCATAATCTATATTCTCAAGAAACTCATTCTCAATCGAAATCAAAGTCAAAACATTTAATCTATCTTGAGGCATGGTAGATCGCAAATATGATTTTAAAAGTTTTAGTTCTGAAAAGATTCTCCATGGAAACAGTCAACAATATTATGTACAATAGACAATAAATTGGACAAATGTTTGTCATCTTTAAGAAATTTAGTATATCCTTAGTTGTAGGGATAATGACTTAAAAGGGTAATAAAGTTTTTAAAATGTACAAAAAACATCATTAAACTTTCATTTGTACACAAAACATCATCAAGTATATCTTTTGTACACATAATACCTTCAAAGTATATATTTTGTATACATTACACCATCAAAGTTGACCGGCTAATGTTGGCGGACTCAAGGTCAAATGTGAACAAACATATAACTTTGATGGTGTAATATGTACAAAATATATACTTTGATGGTATAATGTGTACAAAATGTATACTTTGATGGTATTTTGTGCGCAAATGAAAGTTTAATGGTGTTTTTTGTACATTTTTAAAACTTCATTACATTTTTAAGTCATTATCCCTTAGTTGTATTATGTTCAACTGAACAAAAAAGTTTGTAATATTATTTGTATTGTTTAAAACTTTAGTCAAATAAACCAATAACTTGATCAACTAAGTACACAAAATATTGGTACCTGAATGATTATCGAGGTAAACGTTTATGTACTAGTTCTGATGACTCAACGCCACTCTCATTAAAATGTATCTTTTTAAAAATTCTTTTTTTCTCAATAAACACCGAATCAATTCCTAAATCGAAATTTTTATTTTTCTTGGATGTAACTTCTTTCCTTAAATTATTGATATTTCCCAACAAGTTTAGGATTTGTGCTAATATTTTGACTGTTTTATTTTTCGGTTGTTTTCTTTATAAATAAAATGACTTCAAAATTGCAACCAAATGTTACATTGTGTATAAGTAATTGCCCGATTTAATTTTATTTAATAATAACACATAAAAATATATTTTCTGTAAAGAAAACTATATCATAATTATAGTTCTTTCCCTGAATTTTGAGACCCCTTGCAAACGAAGGCCCCGTGCGACCGCACCACTAGCACAGCCCAGGGCCCCCACTGCATCTTCATGGCTCATCACAACCTACTATATATGTGGGTCAATGTATTTCATAAAATATAAGATTTTTATAGAAGTGTAATGCAAATATTTTCATCCTCAAAATGAAAATACGAAATGACAAAGTTGTACTCTATACTTGGTTATGATTTTAGAAAAAGGTTTTCTATAAAAAGTGTTATTTTGACACCATACTATAATTTTTTAAAATGTAGTTCTTTATAAACAATAGAATGCCTATACAACTCGAATAATTGTATTTCGGGTAAATATTTGAAAACTAGCTTGAGCCCGTGCTTCGCACGGGTCAGGTTAGATCTTCGTAAGTGGGTTAGTTCTTTACACAAAATAACAATGTACATACAATTTGTACTTATAATAACAACATGCTTGCAATTTCTTTTACCGATAATAACAGTAAATAGGTAAATGAAAAAAAGTACGTTGCTATTATCGGTAAATAAATGTAAGGATGTTGCTATTATAGGTAAAAAATAAAGTACACTGATCATATTGGTAACGGGAGTAAAGTACGTTGCTATTTTCCATAATTTGCCCTTTAGAAAATCTCATTAATATTCGTTGGTTCACTCACCTGAACAGTCATCATACTCTTTCTGATTCTAAGTGGGCTACATTTCTTTTTGATTCTTGGATTTTTCCAGTTGCTTCTTCATGCGTTCACGCTGTTCACCAAAATAATAACTTCAAATTTTCTTCCATGAAATATTAATTAAAAGTTGAATCCTATATTTATTTTCCCTTGAAACAAACGTAAAAAACAATAACAACATCATTAAATCAAAACTCACCTCCTCCACAAGTTGTATGAGAGTGATGTTCGACTTCTTAGTTTTCCCCTTTAAAAAAGTATTTTCCTTTTTAAGTTCCTTTATCGATTTTGCCATCTAATTTCAAACACAAAGTAACACAAAAAAACATAAATTAAATCAATCTGCAATTGTATACTGACAAAAATGTGTGAATATGTAAATACCATTTCGATTTCTTGCTTAAATGTTTCAAAAACTTCATTGCTCTTCACCAATGGATCCTGAAAAAACATTTACCTTCTTAACATTACATGTGTCATACATGAAATAACAAATCTTGAGACATGATTGCACAGAGTTTAACCTGGAATTGCTGGAATTTTTCACCATCAGCAGTTAACTGCAACCGTAAATTCTTTTCGGTTGCCAGCAATTATGACACTTGCTCTGCATACATTTTCATCTGAGACTGTTCCTTAACCAATTTTTCTTCATGTTGTTGAGTCTTTAAATCTGCAATTTGGAGTTCTAGAGATTTCTGTTTCAACTGCATCAATATTTGGAAAAAATTTAAATGAATAATTTCCAATAAAGTTAATAAAACTTGGTTTACATTACTTGTTGAGTATATTGTTGAATATTAAGAGCATTATGCTCCTCCTTTTGCTTCAATAGGGTTCTTAACCTATAGGAGATTTTCTTTAAGTTAATGTACTCAATGTGTTGCTTATTAATATTAAGTGATTAATAAATTTGGCATGAAATATCATATATTTATATATTCACATTTCGTTCTCTTTCAGTTGAGTCAGTCTGCCATCTCTTTGCTCCTCAAACTTATTTGTAACATCCTATAACACAGAAAGAAAAAACCTACTTAGAATCAACATGGATATAGTAAAAATGTACAAAATGTTATTTATATATCCATAAAAGAAAACCTTTATTGCTCCATGAAACTTGTTGGATAGATCTAGTTTTAAGTTTTGGCTTTCGGTTGATACTCTTTTGCATTCATCCTGTCAAACAACACAAAACTTATAAATATTTTCTGGATTATATTTTGTAATGTTGTCATATGTTAATATTTAAATAATCATCATGTTATAAAGAACAATATTCGAGAGTACATGAGATGGATACATACCATTAACATCTTGTTTTGTTGTTGTAACTCCCTACACAATGATTCAGGTTTATCTCGCATAGAAATAGCTGAAAGATAAAAAAAATAATCACATTAAATGTAGAATTGTTGAAATCCATAAAGGGTAACCAAGGAAATTGCTGTTGAAATAGACTTCCAAATGCAGGAATTGAGGTGAGTGTTCATTTCAAGTGTGTTCATTGACGAAAAAGGAAGTGTATTTATAATGTATGTTGATATTAAGTCTAATTAGAGTTCTTATGTGAGAATTTATTCCTAATTATGCATTTATAAACTTGATCTAAAAGCTAGGTCATTAATGGTGATTTTGACCTAGAACCGATTGGGGGTTGTTTGGGAAGTTAAATACTCACATGTCATTTACTTATAAAACCAGCCAAGAAAGAATATCTAACATCAATATACCTTTCAAATCGCATATTATAGACAAAAATAACATACCTGTATCTCTTTCTGAAAGAACTTTGTGATAACTCATAGTGAATTCAAAAAATTCCTTTTCTGTCTTGAAAATGCGCTTGCATGGAATATTTAGCAACTTACCCGGCCAAAGTTGGGAAACCGGTTTGGAAATCGAGGTCCCTTTTGAACAAAGACCGGTATAACCTTCATCGCAACTAACACACAGCAAATGCGGGACTGGATTTCAGTAATGATGATTAAGAGCCAAAATGGTATTATACGTTGTAAAACTTTCCAAACTTGCTTTTATGTTTATTCCTAGGATGATACAGTAATCTCATTGTGTCATTCCAGGCACAAGTTAGTAGTTACCAACATTAATTCAATATATATCACAAAAATGATACACAATAGTAAGGAAACTGTATGCTTATCACTTTAGAGTTACAATTTTCTCCTTCATTTGCCATTGCAAAATATCTTTTAGGATATAATATGTTTCAAGGTACATAATATTATTTAAGATAAGAAAAGGCATAAATTCAAACTGCTAGTACCCAAACGCAAATATAATCTTCCTTTGTTTCCTGCGACAACACCATATGTATAAACTCCTATAGACTAAACACCAGCAACACAATGAATCAGTACCACCCAATGAAGCTTCAACTTGAAACAATACTATTAACAACATCATTGCAACTTAAAAGTCCTAGGGGCAAAATACCTTCTATTTCATCATCCAAAATTTGGTTGGAAATCTTTTTCATCTATAGGGGCAAAATCATACAAATGATCCAATATTATTAAGAACCAAATAGAGCACAAATGATGGGATTACCAAATGCGGAAAGAATAAATGATTAGTAAATTAACTTGCAATTAGAGTCACCGATCTTGTCTCTTTATTGGTCTATTATTCCCATATTGTAAATCATTATGACAAAAACAGTCAAATCGGCGGCTTTTTAAAATTCCTATTCTAATACATTCCAATGAATCAAATTAAAACTCTATTGCAATCTGTATATGGGTGTTACAAGTGGGCCATCTTCTTTATCACTTTGACCGTGTCTGTCCATTTCATATCCATGTTCCAAATTATGATAACTATATTGCAGTTAGGTCTCATGGAAACCTATATGTATTATTTTTTAGTAACCATATTTCCTATTCTACCTCCTTTGATCATTTAACATAAATTAAGAAACATAAAACACCACATCAATTGGTTGAGCAGTCGTGCGTATTGAGCATTTATGTAGGTATAAACACATAAATATATCAAGTCTAGTTTAGGACTTACATCAAACAGTTGGTGAGCATTGGAAGATACGATTGCCGCCAATTTGCTAACAATGGCAGCCTATTTAATCATTAAGTTACAATTACAATCCGAATGAATGAATCCAGAACACTTCTTATCCCAAGCAAGTAAGTTTCTTATTGCAAAACATCAACAATCCAAACTTCCAATATTAACAATTAAGAAATCAACTCCTGTAACCATAAAAAAAAACTAACCGGAACTTTGAAGAGTAAATGAACTCCAGGTGAATCGTCAAAGGTTTTGCTGACAACCTGCAACAAACACGAAAAAAAATCAATAGTCGTGACAGAGATTTGGGGTTAAATCAAAATCTAAACCCAAAATTGAAAAATTTTAACAGCTTAGAACTTAAAGTCGTTAAAGTCGAAATCCAAACCTAAACTGAAAATTTTTCACCGGCGGATTGCCGGAGAAGAAACCCAAACCTTCATACCTCTCTCTCTCTCATCTCCTTGAATTCTCGCTGCTGCACTCTATCACCATCGCTTCTCCAAGTTCAATGGAAGCTTAACATCTTAGAGATGGTTCGACACTTTGGTCTTGAGTTGGATGGAGAGGAACTGAGCAGCGAGACAGAAACCATGAGAGGTAGATACGAATCGAGAATGGGAAGTCGAGGGAAGAGGGGATCTGTGAGAAAATAACAGATGTACCACCATATGATGAAGCAGACAGGAGGTGGCGGATGGAGAGGAAGCACAAACGCGGGAACGTGGCAGCCGGGAATAGGGCAAAAGGAACCCACCCCCTTTAAAACCCGAAAACCCCCCCCACCCCCACCCCAAACCTTCTAGAACCCCTTGCAATTAATATGTATAATAATATCGCTTATCTTGAAAAGTGGGAAAGATACCAATTTGGTGAAAATGGGTTGTCAAAAAAACATGATTTGCCCATTCACTATCCCGACATATAGTTGTCTACTAGTTCTTGGTGGTCTATCAGACTATCACCCAGACTTTTTTTTCTTGTTTTGCCTTGCAAACATCCTACTTTTGATTAATTGATTATATATTGCTACTAGTTTATTTATTCGTAAGACCTTTGATGAAGATTCACAAACTCTCTCAACTTTTAACACCTTTTTGAGAGTTTAATTCATACATATTTAAAGGAAATTATCACACTCAAACTTAAAATATTCATCTCTACTTACATGCTTCAGTTTATTCTTGGTGACATGATTCCATTTAAGATCATTGTAGTGTAAGTGTTTGAGAATATTATGTGTGAGTGATCGGTTCTCCTCTTGGAAGAGTTTGAGGGTATTAGATAAGAAAATCTTCTACAATGTTTTTAATATTACCCAGCATCAGTTGCTTCAACTAAAGAATCAGTCAAAACGAACCAAAAATCTTAAAGTTATTTTATTATTAGATCAACCGTTGGTGGGTATCCGGTGGAGACAAAGAGGAAGTCTTTGTCAAAGTAGAATAAACTCTCGGCGTAGGGCCTAACTGCAATAAATCATATTGTCCCTTTCTTCCTTTAAACATTTACGTAATTTGTATTTAACATTTTGTTTGTATATTTGTATTTGTTTGTTGGAAGAAAAATATTGTGATATAGACTTACTTTGTATTGTATTGTATTATAAATCAAAGTATAGTGTTTATCTTTATAAACTTTGTTTGGGAGTTCACGAATATGTATGTATGTATGCATGCATGCATGCATGCATGTATGTATGTATGCATGTATGAATGTGTGTGTATGTATGTATGTATGTATGTATGTATGTATGTATGTATGTATGTATGTACGTAATGAGTCAATCATATATGCCTTGAAGCTTTCTAGTTTGACGTATTACGTTGACGTGTGACGTTGGCGTATGTCTCAGGTAGCAGAATTAAAGACACTTATGTTTATAGACACATGATTTAGTTAAGAGAGTGGAAGTTATTTATTTATTTTGATGCAGCGGCATCAATTCGTGTTGATGCTTTTACTTGTGTTGTGATGTTGGATTGGGACATCCATTGCAGTTTTTTGCTTTCGCCGTTTCTTGATGTTAAATGTTGAAATATAATCGGTGGGATATTTCGTTGTCGTTTTTATAAAAATGGTTTTTTCAAAACAAAAACAATATTTTTTACATTGGGCCCAAGATTGGGGATGTCACAACATACTTTTGTCTTGCGAGCTTGTAGTCGACTTTTGGTGGCCGAACTTCAAATGGTGGAAAATAGACTCCTTTCCTTCTTGTTGATTTATCCCCCTCCCCCTTCTCTACGTGGCAAGATACCTTGTTCATATTGACCTCCCAAGCTAGTTGCTTCTATATAGTGCTTCTTATGGCTGTGTTGGATCTATGCTAGTATTTGTTTGGCTGTTATTGTTAGTCGGTGGTTAATTTTAGCTTAAATTCAAATGAATCACAATTGTGAACAGAGCTATGCAGACTATAGTGGGAACAGGGATGTCATGATACACACTATTTAATACATCAATTATACATAAATTTTAAATGTTGTTGGCTAGTCGATCTAACATGGCAAGTTTTTAACTAGTTTTACGGATTTTGACCCGAACGTTTCTGTTGGAATCTTTTAGATTGATATCCATTCATGCATCAATGAAGTAAACAACCACCATACAAATACTAGCATAGCATATATATACATATAGCTTAAAGTACTTCATCATCATACAATGACATCAGAAAACATTAAAAAAACATAGAACTAGAAATCAACACAAATTAACATGGCTACTTTGGTTTTACGGAGAAAACTGCGGGAGGAAAGTCTCGTTATATGACCGTTCTCCGGGTTGTGTCATCAGCATAGGGCCATTTCCTACCGAAGAGAACAATTATGGTGGATTCAATTTCCAGATTTTAATCGACATTTAAGCAAACAAACTAAATGAAGAGTAACAAGCATATACCATTGGGATAGTATTGTGTCCATGGAGAGAGATTCATATCGATAATTTGCCCAAACTCAGTTCGTTGAACATTCACATTGCTCTCATTATCCATCACACTAGCTCGATTCACATGCTCATTTTGTCTACACATAAGGATTAATTAAGAGTAAGAATAAGATGATAACCTTTCCCAAAGGGATCCATTCAGGTAAGATTTCTCGTATGCTTAAAAAGAATTAATTTTCTTAGAACACTGAAAACTGTAAATAAACTACATGTATTTACAGTTACCTATGGGGATGAAGCCCGTTGAAGTTCATAAAGTTCATGATTTGCACTTGAGGATCTCTTGGTGGAATCCAATCAAATATGTTGCTTGAGTTTGTCGAAACCATGTTATTGACATTTATGCCCTCCGAAGGTAAAGCTACCTATGTAAAACGGAGCAATTACACATTCAACAAATTAAAAAAATAGTATCATGGTTTTAATTCTATTTCGTCTTTCTTCCATAATTGTATAGAGTAATAGACATACTTGTGAAGTTGATTCTACATCTGTGGAGTTGTACTTCTCAGCAAGAACTTGCTAGCCAATTGAGCAAAAAGAAACCAAGTTAATTTTTTTCATTTACATAATAAATATATACATTTTAATTGACATAAGAAGACATATGCGTACATATATATACCTTGCGATGACGAACATGTTTTAGAGTCTCCTGAAGAATTTGTTCGCGATATTCTGCCTCACATAATGCTATAATTTCAGAAGGATCCCCTTCAAATATCCTATACACATACAATAAAAGGAAATTTCAGTCATAAACCTTTTAAACACAATTACATGATAATTACACTAATAAGATCTTTACCTGAGCCGCTTCTCCATTTCTATCAATTGGGACTTGCATCGGATGATTTCTTTGCGAATTTCCTATAGCAAAGTAATATACGGTCATAAAATTGCAATGATGCATGGTTGATAATGCAACAATAATAGATCTCGATAACCTAAAGTGGTCACAAAAAGATATACCTCAACTTGTGAATCTGTACTCGCGGGGCTACTTCTGAGATAAAATAAAACAACTTAGTAAAGTTAGAAGATTTATCAAAATTGAAATACCCAAATCAAAGAAGTTAGAGAAGAAAAACATAAGTAATAAGAGAGATGTATTCAACTGAAAATTTAGGAACAAGGAAAAACCTGGCTTGGTTCTGAATATGGTGATCTCGGGTTTCGCTTCTTAACCTTCCGAGAGCCCTTTCTAGGTACTGTGTCCAAAAGTAGATCGACTAAGCTTATTTGATTCGAAGAAGAATATACTTTTTTATGAACTCAGTAGAGTTTTTTTGCTTAATTGCCGATAAAACTACCATGTTACTACTATAGTATGATAAATTTATGGGTGTCAAATGAATAAAGTTGTACCTCTTGATTCTGCAACCTTCATATAGTTGTTGATGCATCAATATGGACCGGGATGATATTATAAGTGCAACAAAGTGCATATACACAAGGAGCAATTTTTTTAAGAAGAATCATTCACAACAAATAAATTTATGGAAAAAAGAAACAATTAAAGCATTGACACTAATTAATGCATACCTTCCTCTTTCATGCTCTGGAAGATTTACGTATCGCGCCATAATTTCTTCAATACTATTAAAAGCCCAAGGTGGTTAGAATTAAGTTCTCATATGATACCAAAGAAATGCTTAAATGGGAAGCTACTTTGCATTGAAGACTAATATTTTTACCTTCTACTTCCAGAGAAAATGCTAGCTCTTCCAGATGGAGAAAACATGATGAGAGCAACATCCACATCGCATAGAACAGATAGTTCATAAGCCTTCTTTATCAGCCCATTTCTTCTTTTTGAGAAAGTAACTTGCCTATTTGTAGTATTTTCTATTTTCTTGATCTGCAATTTTACTCTCCCCATTATTTAATCAAAGAACAATTAGTTTCTTATGATAATGTGTGTAGTTGGGAAGATTTAAGAAAGGAAGATGTGAGGAAATGAGGAGGGTGATGAATTTGAAGAGATTTATTCAATGAAGTTTTGTCATTGCTAGGCAAGGTGACATATGAGAGATATAGAGGTGGCGGTGGTCGTTGGTGTCACCTAGCAAAAATAAATACTAAAGTATTCGATATATTAAGTAGTAAGCATGAAAAGCAAGTCATGTTTACAGATCGGGTTCTGAATGCGTGACCAAATTTGTTGTGTTTCATGAATCGAATCTTAAAAGTCATGGTTTGCGGGCTTGCACACCATAAATTCATGAACTTTGTATCATATTCATGCTTTGGAGACGGGCATGGATTTTCAACTAGCAATGACATTATTGGATATATATATATATATATATATATATATATATATATATATATATATATATATATATATATATATATATATATATATATATATATATATATATATATATATATATATATTTACTACATATCGGGTAGTAGCTTTGGATTTTACTCATAAAATGTGATTTATATTGGATGCATAGACTTTTAGGAAAAAAATTAATAGAATTTACTTCATCTTCATATGGAATCAAATTTTAACAATTATATGTTAAACAAGTTGGTCTTTAACTTTACAATCTTAAACTCCCAATTAAATTATATTAAACTTTATAGCAATTGTAGGAGCACCTTGGGCTATTAATGGGAACTTTTGAAAAAACATTACAAGTTTCTTGAACACCCCGCATGATGTTTACAACAATTAGGCTCCGCAATGGAGCCTAGTGGCTAAGGTGCATAATTCAACAACGGATGTCTAAGGTTCAAACCTTGACACGCCTAAAATATCACTAGTGTTATGCGATTGACCTCCTACATGGGTCTTAGGGTGGGTTTAGAGAAAAAGAATAAAGACAATTATTTATAATTTGACTAATACCAAGAGAGACACCTCTCTATCTAAACTATCTTCCCTCATCGATGATTAATCCACTAAAATCCATGAGGTTTCAAAGGTAGTCTCAAAACCATTATACAGTCTTATTAATTAGTACCATCAAACACAATGGTAACAATTAAGCGGTAATGATCACTCACATAATTGCTCTCAAAAGCTTACAAGATATAATGATCTTGAATGAAGTTACACCACCACGAAATAAATTGATGCAAGTAGAGATGATAATATGAAGTTTATTGCGAGTCAATATCTCTTGATTATTTTAGATAAAAACCTTAAAAATGTAAATAAGAGTAGTAATTTTCTAAAAACTTTTCATCAAGAGCTTTATCCAAAATGACCATATTACATACACACACACACACAAAAACATGGTTCACTGTGCCATTTTGGATAGTTAACCACATCCTAGTTGTATAGTTTAATACAAATGTTACCGAAAGTATCTACAACGTCCCTTTTTTGGACAAATGAGTAGGCAATTTTTCTACTTTATAGAAACACAATTTTTTTTTTTTGCACAAATAAGGGTCTTTATCACTAATAAGACCATGTAAACATTTCAAAATAACTCCCAAAATACTAAGATAAGTCTTTTAGAAAACTTCTATAATTTATATCTCCATTTTAATGGAATAAAGTGTGACACCATAACACTTTTTATAGATATTTATTATTTTCAAATTATAACAAAGTGAAGAAAACTTTGGCATTTGATATTCTCATATTAAGAAGGGAAAATATTTTGCATTGCGATTCTATAAAAAATCTCCCATTTCTATAAAGTTTACACTACTCAAATGTTTTAGTATATAACCTTAGGAGTATTACCATTCAAGATCATTATTCAAAATATTCAAAATAATCTAGACTTGCCTCATATTTTTCTCCATTTGAATTTTTCATAGCACGCATATTGATGCTCTATAAATGGACTTTACTCTTAACAAATATTTGTCTTGATATAAGAATTGAAATCTCAATTATCAATATTCATGATTAATAATTCAGCAAGGTCTATAGGGTAGTCAATCCATAAAGCTACAGAAGATCTTGAATTAAAGTTTTGATTTGTATGATTATCAACAAAAAATAGTTTTACTAATTATTTACATATTAGATTAAATGATTAGTAAAATAAATCAGGTCAGTGTTTCATATATGTTCTCATCAAAATAAATGATATTGATACTAAGTGCAAGTTGCATGAAAGAAATGTAACAACAATCTCCTTTTTTTATGATAACAAACATTGTGCATTTTTGGGTGAAATTAAATAGTAAAAACATATTTCAATAAAATCTGCCACAACCCAAATAATAATAAAAACACATAATTATTCTCCCTCTTTTGCTGAAGAAAAAAAAAGGCAAGACGATGAGGCTCGTTAAAATAACCTCCACTCTGGACAAAGCACCATGGTTTGAGGATTTGAACAATATACGAGATTAGAGGATTATAATTAAATTCATGAAAACATGCCCCTAAAGAGCTATCAAAAGTTATAATTTGATAAATAAAATTCCAAACAGAATAAGTAATTGCATGTAAGCATACCAAAATTTGATCAAATACAACATACAGTTGAGCACATGCAATAAGTATATAACTAAAAGAGCATGAAACTAAATAAAAGTATATAAACTGAGCTTAACAATTGGAAAAAATTATTAGTTGTACCAATTGAAAGTACATTCTAATATGCACGAAAAATTCACAAGCAAACATTCAAGCATGCACCAAAAGTTTAAAAGCAACAATGCAAACAACAATCTACATGCAAATCAATAGTGGCAAGTATGATACCAAATTAAAGTGAATATTTATACATGCACAAAGTTAATTACCGATTCAAGTACACGTCGATGGTAGGAAATAAAAAATATGAGAATCAAGTTAGCCAATAGTCTTCAATTTACTAATACAAAGTTGTAAATAGCCTATAAATACAAATATCATATAAATTGAAAATATTCAAATAATTACATAGACAAATAGTTTTTGATAAATCAAGTAATAAAATCACTTTGATATCAATCTCTTGCCTCCAATATTTTAGAAAATAAATTGATTAATGAACGTTATGAAAAACAAATAAAAATAAACATATTTCGGTATTTATTTATTGACATGTTCAACAAAAATGATTTCAACACATAATCCGATCAATCTAAAAAACCAAATAAATCACATTTAAGCATATAAATACAGAAATAACACTAAAATATTAAATCTCAAATAACAAAAAATGACTAATTATTGAAGTTATATGAAATTTGCAAGAAAGTTATATAGAAGAAACTAGAATTCTACAAGAAAACTCACACTTTTTAGTTTTTACAAACTAAAAATCTAACCTAGCAAATCATATATAATGTAAACAAACAAGTCACATTAGTTTGTTAGTAAACATAGAAGGTTTAATCAATCTAGTTTACTATTGACACATATAAAAGTTAAAAGATAGCATATAATTAAGAAACAAATTCATATATTTGCACATAATTTTCAAGCCCAATATTTCAAATAATTACACAACTCGTATATTTTCAATGTAACAGGTTAATAATCAAGCAATTTTTCACATACAATTGTCAAAAAATTTAGGGATACATAACTAACCAAATAAGCTAAATAAGAGTTTTTATGAAGACTATAAATATGTAATTATACAAAGAAAAAAATTATCACAAAAATGTATCAAGTAGGTTTGAAAAGATAAATCCTAAATTTATATCACGAGTACACATAGTCAAATATGTATGACCATTTAAATACCAAAACTGAAGCACATATAAAAATATAGAACATTAATAACTCATACATTTACCAAAGTAGAGTGCCTCCCACGCGCTCTATACTTTATATTACTTATTTGACAACTTAATAGCAAAGTGAGCTCTAGCTCAGCTGGGAAACACGCGTGTACCAAGCCACTGGAAGAGTTACCTGGTTCGAATCACTTCCCTTTTTTGGTATATGTTTTTCAATTTTACACTTTCAGCTACAATTTAGTATTATTTACAATTTTGACCTGGTATATTTTTCAATTTTTCACTTTCAGATACAGTATTATTATTTACAATTTTAACCCTTTTCTTTTTTTAATTTACAATTTTAAGTCCAACTTTACATTCAATCCAATTTTTAATTTTGGTATATGTTTTTCAATTTTACACGTTCAGCTACAATTTAGTATTATTTACAATTTTGACCAAGTATATTTTTCAATTTTTCACTTTCAGCTACAGTTTATTATTATTTACAATTTTAACCCTTTTCTTTTTTTAATTTACAATTTTAAGTCCAACTTTACATTCAATCCAATTTTTATTTTTCACTTTTACCCAAAAATTCATACAATTTACAATTTAGATAACCTACTTTTTTACTTTACCATTTTAACCTAATTTTATTATTTACAATTTTAACCCGTATTTTTTTCATTTTACAACTTGGAACCAACGTTTAAGTTTTTTCAATAAATAAGTTTCATCAACTTACATTTTTATAGTTTTTTCTACAAACCCCCGCAGCAACGCACGATGTATTACCCCTAGTTAGATCACATATTACAAATATGAAAAGAATGATACAAACAAATACCAAACAATTATCCTATAAATATTTATAAAAGATTCACATGTTCAACAAATACACATGTGAACGTAAATACATATAACAATACTATATATATATATATATATATATATATATATATATATATATATGTGTGTGTGTGTGTGTGTGTGTGTGTGTGTGTGTGTGTGTGTGTCACAAATATATAGTAGCATAAATTCATCATACACAACAAGAAACGAAAATTTATTCTTAATTACATAGTGACAAACATACATGAATATATACTTTTCCTATCATAAAAGGTTAATAATATTACAGAAAATGTATTATTCAATTAATTTTTGAAAAATAAAATTTCAACAAAACATTTCCTTATTGTCTAGCTAACTCAAAGTTTTTTACATCTAAGAACCAAATATTGAAGCACCTAGTCAATCAATAATGTGTTGGAATGACATGAGGGGAGTGAGCATTATATGCTTGGTATTTGTCAATTCCTGAAAAACCAACATAATCGGTAAAGTAACTAACAAATAAATATATTGTCAAACGTCATTCATTTTAGAATATCAACATAATTAGTAAAGTAAATAAAAAATAATACAGACAAACAATATTCATGCTAGTATATCAACATATTCAATAAAGTAAATGAAATTTAATTGTATTGTCCAATAATATCGCTAGAATATCAACATGAATAGTGACGTAAATAAACAATAAATGTATTGTCAACACAATATTTATGCTAAAATATGATCATAACGAGTAAAATAAACAAACCAGAACTAAACATTATATGGTTTTGGATATCACTGTATTTATACATATATTTTACACGATATCATGATACTTTGAGCTATAAATTGATATAAGTCATGACAAAAGATACTTGGTATACTTGAATTTGGATTTTATAGGAAAAATGAGTTGTTGAACAAAAAGGAACGAAAAAGAGCGGAATTTGGACTGGAATCAGGAATTGAAGATGTTGCTGGCCGAAGAACAAGACACGTTGATGCAGACTTAGCGACGCAAGCATTTACGATTGCGACGTCATGATATGAGATCACGAAGCGAAAGCGGATTATGATTGCGAAAAATATGCAAGACAGTTGTACTTCACGACGCGATCTGGAGTTCGTCATGTTGCGTTCTCGAGGCAATTTAAAACCTCTATAAATAGATGAAACCCTTAAGGTTAGATTATTACAAAATAAGCTTTAAGGTGTGTGACAATTGCTTGAGAGGACCAATCTTTGGTAATTGACAACTTTTTATGACAATTGAGAAGTTTAAAATTAAATCTTACACAATATGAACTGAAAGACTAATTTTAAAGTTTGTTAATTATAAGACCATATGTTAGCATCTTTTATATCATAGACTTAGAAATTGGACCTAAAGATTTAATCACATTAGAAATCGGTGAATAACTTGACAAAAGCAATTGAACTTCATTGAGATTAATTAGACACACTTAGGGGGAATCGAAATCCAAGTGGGAACATTTTCATTATCATTGCTTTAAATCTTAATTCCGATTTTAGCGTTTTAGTTCCTTAGTTTAATTACAACTATTAGTAGTTTCGTTATAATTGCCACAAATCCCCTTAATTTTTTTATCATCATGTTATCGGTTAATTTGACAGTTAAATTTGACATACTAAATTATACACATCCCCAAGTGTTTGACAACCCGGTCTTTCCATTGTTATACTATTGCATGATTGGATACACTTTCCTACTTGTGTAACATTCACACTTTCTACTTGTGTAACATTCAAAATATAAATTTAAAATTGGTTTCTACATATCACTTTCAATCACCATGTATCAAATTCACATGGAATAAAAAATATTATTCACATATGCCTCCTACTCATTAAAATATTACAAGTTCAAAAGAAATATTAAGAAGATGAAAAGCGATGAAGATGATTTCTAAAAAAAAAAACATGAGTTTTGTGAAAAAAAAAAAGTGAAAGTTTGAAAGATATGGAAACTTGGAATTACCATCAAAATATTGATCTTCATGTAATTATTATATTAATTTTTAATAGTAAAACATGAAACTACCGTCCAGTGGTTATAATTAAAGGTTAATCAAAATCAAAGAATTAATCTTAATCAATGGTTTGAAATAGTTCTCATGTTCTCACTTATTGCTCTTATTTGAACCTAAAGCAATATAAAAAATGCAACTCGAATTTTGGAGAGAACATAAAGTGCTCATTATTGTGCTCGCAGTTTAGGATATTGTTGTGTAAATAGAGAGCATATGGTATGTTCTAATATAATGTTTGATCATTTGGTTTTCGAAATAATTAAAATTTTGACTTTCCAAATACATCTACTTATTATTTCTTTATATGACATACTAGCTTACAAACCCGTGTATTACACGGTTGTCAATTAAAAAAACTTATATAATTAAACAGAGAGGTTAAATGTTGTCTTGGACTAAATTATATGGAACAAATATGTAATTTACTCTATAAAATGTCTAATAAGAATTTGTTTTTTTAAAATATGCTATAATAGGGTATATATTTTAAGTACGATGCTATTAATGGGTAGAAATTTTCAAAGAACAATGTCGTAATTTGGAAAAAAAATGAAAGTATAGTGTCAAATATGGGTAGAGTTTCAAAGTATAATGTTTAACGTAAGGAAAAAATAAAAGTAGGTTTTGGTAGAATATCTCACTGAGATCCATCATACACTGATGTGTCAAAACATTCTTATAACAAACGATAGTCTTAAGGTTTGAAGGATTTCAAACCTGCCAAGCTAGTTCCACCATTTAGTATTTGATTAGCATAACCTCTAAAAGGAAGTTGTACCCTTTACACATAAAAGAGACTAATTATACATTATATACAATTGTGGCCACTTTTAGCAAAGTGGCCATAAAGTTGAGACAATTTACTATTTTGCCATTGAGACCAATATCTACAATATTGCCATTAAAACCAAGAATAAGTTAATTACAAATTTAGTCCCTGTATTTATAATTTCAATAATTACAATTTTAGTCCGTATAATTTAAAGTTTATAATTATTACAATTTTAGTCCCTTATTTTTAATTTTCTATTAAAACCTAGAATAAGTTAATTACAAATTTAGTCCCTGTATTTATAATTTCAATAATTACAATTTCAGCCCTATAATTTAAAGTTTATAATTATTACAATTTTGGTCCCTATAATTTTTAATTTGGAATAATTACACTTTATGTCATTGTAATTTTTTATTTGCAAATTTAGAATAATCCATGTTTTTTTAATTTGTATAATTACAGCCCTTATGCTGTTACATAATTTGTTTTTTGTCGAACTGCGTTTTTCAATATGTCGGGCTTCCGCAGCATCGTGCGGACTGTCGAAACCCTAGTTAATAAACATGAATATCCACTACATCCTTGAAAAACCTTTTTTTTCTCATTTGTCTCTTCTGCTCTTTCATCTTCCACCACAATTATCACAAAATACCCACATAAATATACATAATTAGATAAAGTGATTGACAATTATATCTATTAAAATGAGAAATCAACAAAAGGAAAAAAACACAATTAAAAATTAATCAATTTGAAAAGTAGCAAAAATATAAGTAATGGCACACTATTAATGTATACGTGTATCACCATTTTTTGAAAAATAAGGCAAATGTTTATGTGCTAAATCACAAAAATACCATCTTAAAGGCCTCACTTTAATATCTAACCAACCACAATTCCCAAAATGATAGTACTGTAAATGTCTAAGCTGTAGTAGCTTCTTTTTCATTGCCCAAAGAGCCTGAACAAATTGATAATTTGATATGGATTAATGGCAGGAACATGAACCTCCAAATAAAAATCTATGAGAAGCACAACAAAAACACAAATTGATGACTGAAACATGAAGGTTAAAAAAAATCTTAAACCCTAGCTAATCCAATTATCCAAAAAAATACATTAAAACCCATGGACAAAGAATAGTCGAATAGACCCTTGGGCAGAACTATGTTTATGGTCAGGCTCACTACAAATCAAAATGATGTTATTAGTTAGTACCTTGATGTTAACTACATCATACACTGGATGCACTTTACGGAAGCATTCAAATTATGCTATATTTAGATCCCAGTTTAACCATTTCAGCCCACATATGTGAACCGGTGGATGTTGGCCTGCATCGAAAACAATACATAAATAATATAAAATATATCTCGAATTAAAAAGGACATGCTAATTGAAAAACAGACAGAAAAAGTTTACTAAATTATTAGGTATTTTTCCCATTCATCCATCTATGCCTAAGTACAACTTCATTCCTCCATCTAAACATCCAATTATATTTTTTTCTTTTAGGAATTTAGGTATTTAAAGGATCAATTGTTAGGTATTTAGACGATCAGTTAGCAGGTGAAAAAAACAAACCTTGTGAAACATGAAAGTAAGAGTTTACCAGTACCAAGTACCAACAAAATGGTGATGGCATATTATCATTTCGTCCTCTTGCATTCTCCCCCAAGTCTTTCATAATCAAATTCAAGTTAGAAACAAATTTGGGTATATGATGCATATCTGGCCATAAAATATGGAGCTCTTAAAGAACAGAGTTATGTGGATTGATGCAGATATGCATGATTCATGTTGATCAATGAGAAAAACATGTAAGTTATATTTAATTATGTGTTGCTTTTACCTTTTCAACTAATCATAGTATCAGGTGGAAAAAACAGTCTTGACTATAGCTATAAGGATAGAAATTATGTAAATTAATCATATGGTAGCTTGATTTAGATTCTGAATGCCACGACAGGTGCAGCATATATGCAGTTTGGTTATGAAATCATCCAACAATTCTAAGAGAATGGTCATCGAGAAGTTGCAGAAATCACACATGTAACACATATACTAAAGAAAATTATTAAAATATCTAACAACACTAATAGAAAAAATTGAGTTTAAAACGTACAAAGTATGAGCTGGTTACCCAAATTGACAAATACTTTAAGTCTTGAACAAAATACAGAGCACGGTTGGTCTTAGCTTCTGCGTAATCATGCTCGAATAGCAACTGTGAGTATTATGCCTGTTCGCAAATATGAATGGCTGGATATGGATTGTGATTTGCGATTACCCGATTAAGGGTGTGCCAGTGTACGACCGAGTATATTATTGTCGAAGGGCTTATAGTTCCTGATCGCTGGTGAGTTCGAGAGAGATATGGAGTTTTAAGTTTATCATCATGCTCTGAACCCTAGATGCTGAAGCATCTACTTGCGTATTATGTTATTCCACAGAAAAAACATAGGAGTTTAGCAATGAAATTGAAGATTATGCTATATCACAGAAGAAACAAAAGAGTTTTGCAATGAAATCGAAGATCTAGCAATGATATGGAGAAAGAAGATAAAGAAGAAGGATTGAATAAAGCGTGATTTAGGGGAAATTAGGTATAACCACATATAAATTGTGACAAATATTACGGAGATTCAAAATCGATCATTTATGAAGAATTTATTGTTGATTTCTTTTAACGTTTCGAATTATGGTTCCTTGATTTTAGGAACGAATTTAAAGTGAATAAGAATTAGTTTAAGCGGGAAAATAAATTGTAGTACTTCTTAGAGGATGCCATGTGGCGAAATATAGCTTTAAAAAATTAACATGTGGCATTTAAGCTTTCTTTTATTATAGAAGAAAGATATGCATGTGCATATCTTGTTTGGATGTTCTTTTCTTTCAAATAATATATACAACTGCGATTAATCTTTAGTTTTTACATTCTTTTGAAGTTGGTCCCAAAAAAGTTATGAATACATGCATATGTGTATATAAGGATATGCATATGTATATATGGATATAAACAATATATGATATATTTAAAAATAAAATACATAAATGAATATCAAATGGTTGTTCAGTGACGGAAAACTCATTGTCGGAAGATCGACGATATCTTTTTCATATATTTTTTTGGAGCGGAATAGTCTCCAAAATTTAATCCTGTTACCAAATAGATTTTTTCAGTCCAGAATGACAAGTAATATTATTTGCTTTTGTTCTTTAGGATCAACAAGGCAAATTTCATACAACATCATCGTGTTATATAGTAAGGGGTCGCCTTTCAACATGGGCACGAATAAATATGTCAAAACGCGGTTGACATTGTGTGTCATTTAGGCGTTCGACGACTTCACTTATTTTTTGTCTCGTTCCTCTAAAATTGATGACACCTTTTAAGTTTTTGTTGGGACGCTGCAAAATATATTAACTCGAAGTTAGCATCATTTATATCGAATGTACAAGTAAAAAAATTGTACAATTGATAACCTACACCTTAGGACGTAAAATTTCTAACTAAAACGATTAAACATTTCATTAAGCAACTATACAACTACAAATTTCAGATACTTACAATAATCCAAAAAGAATAATCTTGGCCCGTCATCAAAGAGAGATTTCATAGTCAATGGAAAAATGAGGTTAATTTTTTTTAGGTTTTATATACTTTGGGCTGATGGATCAAACCCACCAACGAAATTGCAGTCCATGAGGCGAATTCGCATGTATCACAAGCAAATCGCAGGTCTAGCAGTGCACCTAGTAGGGGATCGCGAGATCTCAGGTGTTGGGTGAGTTCGCTGGTGGGAGTATCCCACCTACGATATTGTTGGCTAGTTTGGGGGATTTGCTATTTTTGTGGCTAATTTAAGTAAAACGTTATAAATTTAGATAATCGTTTTTCTCAATTTTTACATCTTTCAATAGCTTGCAATTAGTTTAGCCGAACAAATTCGTAAATACAAAATATAAAGGTTTCGGTACAAAACAAACTATCCGTTTCCCACTACCGACTAATATTTACTAAAATAGCCAAAAAAAAAAGAACTATATTGTATTTTTCATTCGTGTTAAAATTGTCGCTCTATCTATTTTTCTAAAAAACTATATGAGATGCGATGAGGTCTGAATATTTTGAACGTGTATCAAGTTGAGAGGAAAGAGATGGAAAGTTGAGTTGTTAGGCAGCGAGATTAACGAGGATGATATCTTGCGCACTAAATCTTTGGTAGCACTCCATCTTTACGTGTCAGCTTGTGCGGGATTTTTGTACTTCGACGTGTCACCCTTGGACCAATATTTATGCTTATTTATGTTACTACTGTCTAGACGTGCTATTTATATAACAAGCGATGTCTACACGAAGTGTAACATCTAATTTTAATATAAACTTGTTAAGTGGGTCAGGATGAGTCAGGGCGCTTTCTATTCGCAAATCCCGTTTGTAGTCATATGTTTTTCTAATTAAATGTTACTTTTAATTTTAATTCTATTTTTACATTTTAATTAGTTAATATTTCAATGAGAAATAGTTTTCAGACTTACGATTTGTCGATTAAAAATCGTGCATATTGTTTTTTTTACATAGAAATCGATGGAAAATATATATTTGTTTTATTTAGAATATATCTTTTTCTAAAAGAAAGAGAGCATAACTTTGACTTTTTACCAATAAAATAAGTAATTTTAAACTCAGATTTTCGAAATTACAAAACTGAATTAAATATATTACATTAATGTAACTATTTCCATGCTAGAAATCCTGATTTAATTTTAACGGTGGCAAATTCCAAAATAGCAAGAACCAAAACTATAAATTCCCAAAACTAAGTCATAAATGCAACCCACTAAAACATGATAACTTTCTCTCAAAAATCGATCAATGTGTGTATGTTTAAGGGGGTGTGTGTTTTAATGGTGAAAAGAAGGGAATAGATTTTACACATGGTTCTTACTATTTCACATTGGGTCTTACCATTATAAGGTTTACCAAAAATGATCAATGTAGTCTGAGAGATCATAAGAAGCTTTGTAATTCCATATACACTAGGAGCAAAGTATATTGAAGGGTTTGTACTTATTATGCATAGATTTTATCGGGTTAATGATTGTAGGGGTACTTGCTCATGGTCATCAAGATCATGTTAGTGTGTGTTTAATTTCTTTTAGTATATATGTGAGTGTGCATTTGAGCTGCATGGATGGTGGAAAGAAAGAAAGTGAGATTTGGCTGGAGAGAAATAGAGATCGATAGAGATAATGAGTGTGTATGTATGTGACGGGGTAGTGGTGGTGGGGGTGGGTTTTTTCTTCTTTTTTTAATTATTAGAATAAATAAAATGTTAAAAGAAAAAAGGATAAAGAAATTAAGAGCATAATATGGTCTTTTATATGGATCATGGCCCAAAACTGCAAGAGACACTATTGCAAAATTTCCAAAACTAGGATTAAAACTCTAATGTCATGTAAACCACAAGGATGTAATTTATTCTTTTATCATTTAAAAACTACACGACCAAATGTATATCTATATATCTATAATAGAGACACATTTCCAAACACCAAATTGATTTGAAAATTCTATGTCTTTTCATATTTTCTAATAACTTTCCAAAACTCTGTTAATAATTATTAGCAGTTACTAATTATTTTAGCATCAAACATGCTATCTAATCTTTTACATGTAGCTTTGGGTTTTTCGTTTCTCTCTTTAGTTATTGGTATCATAAACATCTCACTTTGAGTGAAGCTCTTTGTGCATATTCTATCTTTATGATGTCACCAACTTGGGACCTCCTAGCTTTAACATCATTGTATCTTGATCATATTACAGTGTCTGCCGCGTCTTAGACCACCCATGTGCAACAATAAGATTAACTACGTGTAGCCGAAAAATTGGCGGTTAGGGTTTCTCTTCATGGATTTCGGTTGCCTAGCCCTAGGAGTCGTGGTTTAACATCGAGTCTTATTGCTTTCGATGTCGACCACTTTGACACCACCACCACTAAAGGAAAGAAACAGCTTGAAAGCTTCTTCAATGAATAAGGGCAATATGCCTTCGGTACTCCTAAACAAATGATGGACTTCATTCAAAATATTTGTTTATTGAGAAATACAAGAGTAAATTATATAAATGGTCATTATCATATAAGAAAATAGATAACTTTGGTTCAACCTTTTACTTTCCATTACAATGACGGTAGACTAAAAGGTATGCTACACGAGTCATGAACCCACAAGTAACTCCATACTGAAATTTTGGAATCCAAAAGATGATTCAAATTTAAAATCTTCAGATTTTGAATCGTAAGTGGATATATATTGAAATCGTTGGCTCCATATTTATCCATTTTTCCAATCCAACACGTATTGAAATAAAGTGGATCCATATTACTTATATTTTAGATTGAAAATAGATCCATATTACTTTAATTATTTGTAATGTTAATTAATATAATATTTACAAAATAAATTAATTAATTAATTTCCAACAATTCAAGTTAACGGACTTTAAATTTACATATTATCGACGTTGATGCATTTTTCTAATAATTCTTGTATTTTAGTTTTTGTTAAATACTATATAATTTTACTCCTACACAACGCGTGAATATTCGTCTAGTATTTTATTTTTTATCTATTTTATAATATAATAGTGGTCGTCATGTTGAAGATAATTGTGGTCCTTGCTTTATAGCGATTTTACAACAATAGTCTATATGTTTCACAATGTTAATAAAATGGTCCCTATCTAATAATAAATTAAAAAATTCTCAATTTACCAATTTGCAAAAATGGTACATCATAAATAGAAAAGATATAGTTTTAGTATGTATGTTTCATTAATTATAGGAATGATCCTTGCTTAATAGCAAATTTACAAAAAATGGTTTATATGTTTCCAATGTTAATAAAATGGTCCCTAACTAACAATAAATTATAGAAATTGTCCATTTATTTAAAAAAAATTATCAAAATTGTCCCTACATTTAAAAAAGTTATTAAAAAGCCTCCATCTAATTGCAAAATTCAAAAGTGGTCCTAGTTTTCATAGAACTATACATATAATCCACGTGTAATAAAAAAATAACAGAAATAGTGATTGTATCTCACAAATTTACAGAACTAATATTTATCTAAAAATACTGAAATAGTCCTTAATTCATAGACAATTTACAAAAATGGTTCTTGTATTTCATATAATCACAGTAATGGTCATTGCTTAATAGCAGCTTTACAGAAATGGTCCATGTGTTTTATAAAGTTACATAAATGGTCCCTGCCACATGAATTTGCAGAAGGTGTCCATTTGTTCCAAAAAAATAACCAAAGTTTTCTCAGCATTTAAGAGATTACAAAAAGTTCTTCCAAATCTAAAAATTCTAAAAGTGGTCATTTTTTAAAGAATTATAGATATAATCCCTGTTTAATAGCAAAATAACTGGAATAATCTATGTGTCTCATAAATTTACAAAAATGGTTTGTCTAACGATGAATTTACAAACATGCTCCCCGTCTATCACGGAAATTATAGGAATGGACATTATGTAAGAGACCCACAAAAACGGTGTCGAATATATAGATTTTAATATACTCGCTGCAAACCGCGGGTATAGCCACTAGTTTGATATAAAATAGAGGCATTTAAGGTTTTATCTTGCTCCTACGTACGCAAATTTGGTCAAAGCAAAGTTTCAACAAAAATATACCTACAAAATTACATACTATATACTCACTTTTCATCGCGAACAATGAATTTACAGAAGGGGTTATAATTTGGAAGACCAAAACAACATTAAGATGGGGGGGTAATAATATTAAAATGACAATTATTAGTATCATGTCCTAATCTGTTTCTTTCTTGTCATTGTTCGCTCGTTTACTGTTTTTTGACTCTTCCTGTCTTCCATTAACATTCTAGTAGTAGTCATGTTTCTATCAAAATGTAAATGATTAATTCTATATCCTTATATTGTCGTCATATTTGTCTCAAAATCTTACACTATATTCATAACAAAAAGTTAAGCCTAGTATAGGAAATTACACGGTAACACACAACCAACACATGTCTGGTATGCAGAATAAATGAATAATTCAAGTCAGCAGTATAATATCCACTACCGGATCTAACAAAGTTCATTAATATCTTTAAATGCCGCCCATGTTCAAAGGTTGTAAATATCAATATTTAGGGAATATGATCTGTATATGTCAATACTTTTATGAACCATATGATTCCCCTAATTGTAATGTAATCTACATCGATATCATCATCGTTCTCTTATGAAATTCTAAGCTTTTGGCTCAACTCTTCTTCTCAATTGATTGGGTAATATATCCTACACCATCTCTAACACATGCCATTAAATTGTCTTAAAGGTTATCTAAACACTTTATGTTCGCATTAAGGCACTTCATATTCCAAAATCATGGCTTTAGGTTCATAACTCGAAAACGATGTGGTCAATTTCGATATCAGTAGGGCTTGCCACCGTCCTGAATTCCTGATACTCTCCCTTTTCACATTCGATCCTACTTTTTGTTGTCATATGCCTTTTCTTGATTCCTTCTATATGGGACTTTTTATTGTACATTTATATATATTAAAATGCAAGTGTTAGACTATGTTTTGAAAAATTCGAGACCTCTAACATTATGCATAGAGCCCTATATGTAGAGGTGAACAAAAAACCGGTTCGAGATCCGAAACCGGTTCTCAAACCGACCCGATCCGATTTTGAAACCGGTTTCTCTCAAACCGATCTGGTTCGAACCGGTTTGGATATATACAATTTAAAACCGGTATCTAAAACTGGTTTTGACCATTTTGATCCAAATCGGTTTTGAGTATAATTTTTCGCATAAACCGTTTTAAAAAAGAACCAGTTTTGGATCTGATCCGGTTCTGAAAAAAATCCGGTTTGCGAACCTCTACCTATATGGAGTGACAAATAGGTTTTGGGCTAAAATTACAAGGCTAGAAGGAATTGAGGGTTGAATAGAAGTCCATTAGTTTACTTGGACATAATAAAAATGAACGGAATGATTGATAAGGTAATATAATAACCTAATGAAATATGTCGGTACCTTTCTAATACCATTGATATTGTTGATATAAGTGTGATAATATGATTTTTGTTTACTCAATAAGACATTTTTTCATCAATCATGATTTGGCAGGTTCAATGTTTGCGTGTTTTCTTAAAGGATTTGATGGTTTGCATTGAATCTCCTACCGTCCAAAATTTGTTTTCACAAGTACATAGCAAACCCAACATAGTTATAGGTGGGACCTTTTGTAACATCGTTAATTTAGTTTATAAACGTGTTCATTAAATAAATTGCAATGGACTAGCACAATAGCACTTAGGGGTCGGCCCATATCGGACATTGTCACACACCTACCTTTTAAACATTAGTTTTCAATAAGTTTATAAACAACAACGTAATATCATAGGTTTTTCAAAATATCCACCTCAGTTTTTATAAGGGAAAATGACTTATAAGGGTAATTATGTTTTAAAAATGTTCAAAAAACATCATCCAAGTTTGGTTTGTTCAAAAAACACCATCTAAGTAAAGCCTTTGTACAAAAAACACCATCCAAGTAAGGCCTTTGTACAAAAAACACCAACGAACTACATGTTTTGTTTAAATTTTACCCGATGGTAACCGGCTCTTGCAGGTTAAATTGTTCATCTGTTACTATGCCATGTCACTAAATATTAGGCCAAATCATCCTTTAACCTGCAAGAGCCGGTTACCATGGGGTAAAATTTGAACAAAACATGTAGTTCGTTGGTGTTTTTTGTACAAAGGTATTACTTGGATGGTGTTTTTTATACAAAGACTTTACTTATATGGTGTTTTTTGAATAGACCAAACTTGAATGGTATTTTTTGAACAATTTTGAAACATAATTACCCTTATAAGTCATTTTCCTTTTTTATAATTATCCTCACGTCAGTTTTTCAACAACACCGTAATATTACGTCATTTTTTATAATTATCCTCGTATAATGTCTATATATTTAAAAAAAACAAAATGTCACTGTAGTCTAGCTAACTATTGGTTGTTGGTCTAAAAAGTTCCTAAAGTTTTTTTTTTGACATTTTAAGGAATAAAGTTCATTTTTATCTGTTCATTAAGTCCTCTCAGCAGGTTTCCAGGTTAAAAGTTAGGAAAAATAACATTGTATTCCTATCAACTTTTATCTTCTGTTCTAATTAATCTCTAAACTTAATTTTTAGTTTACAATGACGAAGATGAAGGTTGATGACTGTCAAAGCTCAAAGTTTACAGCGACTACTCTATATGACGATCCAGTGAACCGAGCTTTCAAGTTCGTGTCGATGACGATGGTACTCTGGAAAGACGTTCTGTTTGACCAAACAACAACATTCGCTATACTCATGGCGGTAGTTTTTGCATCGGTTCACGAACATGACCCAACTGCCAGAACTACTATTTAAAATTGGTCTAGTTTTACTAGTTATAATCATAGCCCCTAATTACCGTTTAGGCCCTTGAGAACTGTCTTCCATTAGCGGTGGAGGACGGGTTAACTTTAGTGAAGTGAATCCAGTCCAAAGGGTGGCGGCTACGCTTGATCCATGTCTCGATTCACTGGATCGCTATATAAAGTCGTCACTGTAAACTTTGAACACCCATCAACAGTTATCAACATCCATCTTCGCCATTGTAAACTAAAAAATAAGTTTAGGGACTATTTAAGACATAATATAAAAGTTGATAGGGCTACAATGTCATTTTTTTAACTTTTAACCTACAAACATGTTGATAAGACTAAATGAACAAGTAAAAATGGACTTTATTCCCTTAAAATACTAAAACAAAACTTTAATGACCTTTCAGACCAACAATCAATAGTTGGTTAGGCTATAGTGACATTTTGCCTTTTAAAAATGATCATCACTTACACATCAATAACTATTTTATAAACATTTTTCGTTGTTTAAAAAAATTAGAATACTCATTTAATCATCAATATTAACCTATTAATTTGTTAATAAATTAATAAAACAATTATATAAATAATTAATGTTTTTAAAATAAGAACGATACTACGTCAATCATTTTATTTAACTAATTCAATAAAAAATAAATAAAATAACATTTTATGGTATTTTGATATAGATATAAATATCAAGATCAATTTCAGATCTCTCTCTCTCTCTCTATATATATATATATATATATATATATATATATATATATATATATATATATATATATATATATATATATATATATATATATATATATATATATATATATATATATATATATAGGTTATATTAAGAATAATAATTATTGTGTAACATTGTGATCAGATCTTGACCGTTAAATCAAAATAACTAGTGGTTATGATTGAGATGTTAGAATTATAAATAAAAATATATAATTTAATTAAATTAAACGGTTATAAGGGCATAATTGACATGTTATAAATCTACCCAAAAGGAAATTCCGAAATTTTTGGGATGCAGGTACATGTCTTTTCCCTCTCACCCATATAATCAATTTCAAAAGCATAAAATAGGTTTTCATTCTTGTAAGAATGAAAAAATTGAAAATTTTTATTTTGGTAAAATGTAATTTCATTTTGATGATATGTCATTCTCGTAAGATACAATTATGATACGATTTTGAATATGATAAGATACAATTTCAGTAAAAGTTCTATTGATTTTACATTCTTGACAGAATACTTATTGTTATCAGAATGAGTTCTTAAACATGATATATTATTACAAAAGTCTCATTCTATAACATAGATACAAATAATATAGAAATAAAGGATACAACTGTAATTCTTGTAAGAAATAAACACAAAATACATGTACAAAAATAAAATTCTTTTGACATCACATTCATTATAAGTTCTCTTGAGATCACATTCTTGACAGAATACTTATTCTTATCAGAATGAGTTCTTAACAGACTATATTATTACAAAAAAAACTCATTCTATAACAAAGATACATATACTATAATACTAGATGATACAAATTGTCATTTTTGTAAGAATAAACATAAAATACAACTAAAAAATGAAATTCTCTTGAGATCATTGTCTTCACTGAAAAGTCATTCTTAACAAAATGAATTCTTAAGAGAATGTGTTTTGTCATAAAACTCATTTTTAGCAGAATCAGTTCTTAAGGAGATACAAAAGAACAGCTCATTGATTGTGAATCGCCGCTGGTGTGTGAGATGATGATTGTTCCGTGTGATAATGAATAAATAAAAGAAAAAGGAAAGTTTGTGCGAGATGATGATTGTTGCGAAGATGATGATCAAAACCGAATTCTTGTTATCCTGATGTTGAAATGCGTAAATGTGGAGGTGGTTTGGGTTAGGAAGCGATTGCAGGTGGCGAGAATATGGTGGTGAGGATGATTCTAACCGTATAATGTCATTTTTTATGCGTTTTTGCTGAATCGGAAGAAGTCTTGCGATGATCGAGCCGGTGGTTTGCTGGCGGTGATTAACAAGATGAAGGTGGAGGTGGCCGGCGGTAGGGTTTTGTGGTGGTATAGGAGGCAGGATGGGAGAAATCGGTGCATAGGATTTCGATAATCAAGACGTGATTAAATGTGAGAGAGAGAGAGAGTTAGTTACCTATATTAGAGGGATCAATGCATAAATTAAAGGGATGCATTTAATGTATAATTAATTGATAAATATTCAATTACTATAATACCCTTATCCAGAATTTTAAATTGATTGGTCCATATTGAATCTTGAGGTTACACAATAATTACTAATATATAAATGATCATATATATATATATATATATATATATATATATGTGTGTGTGTGTGTGTGTATGTGTGTGTGTATGTGTGTTCAAATGAGAACAAATAAAGTGAGAATGATTCTCACTTTATCATTTTATTTAATTAATCTAATAAAAAATAAAAAGGTATTTGTGGTATTTTGACATGAAATTAAATACCAGTATTAATTTCAAATGTCTATTATTATGAAAATAAATTTTATCATTAATAATTCTATACATATTTTCTCTTATCCAAATCTTAGCCATCACCGCAACTAACATCACTGCCATCGTTTCTTACACCAACATCATCAGCCACATGCCACCACCAGCAGCATCGACCACTACTGTCGCAACCCTATCAACATGGTCCACCACTGTTGTGACCACCACGTCAACCAATATGCATAAGTATTAAGATCTTGTTACCCCATAAATCAATCAGGAGCAAAACATAAGTCTCAATTTTTATAATCAAACTTACAATTAGCAACAATAATTGTTGGAAGCTCTGCCTACCACAAAATTTTTTAAAGGTTTATAGTTTGGTAAAAGCGACGCCTTCATTGTTTGGGAAAAATAAATATAACCAATAAATTTAGGGTTTTGTAGTTTTCTTGATGTGAACTTTCAGTAATCATAGGTTGTATTGTGATAACCCAAATTGTCATGCATGAATGAACTTGTTTAATTTATGTAGAACCTTAAACTCTAATGTTGATCCTTAAATCCAAGGTACGCGGCAAACATGAAGTTTGAACAACTGTTACATTTTTAAGATGTTTGCATGTCAATTTGTGAGTTCACCATATTGACCCTGAGTTATTAGTTGTACAAGGGGAAATGAGATATTAAAGTACATTTTTCAGCTAAGAACACTTCATCATTCTCTCTAGTTATATTGTGTGTCTTTTTTGGGAGGTTAGTGTATGTGGCAGATTTTGAATATTCAAGGGTTGTTTCAAGGGTTTTTTTTAGGTGTAAGGTGTTTGGATCAATATACTAACTTATTCTCCACACTTTGTTTGGTTGAATTCCACTTATTCATGAGAATCTTATGAACCTTGAATTCTAGGGTTTGAATAATATGATGAAATTATTATTGGGTAACTACTTTTTGATAATGTTTAAGTTCATCACTAAGAATATTGGTGTTTATTTTATAAAATAAAGTATATTTAGATAAAGGTGCTAACACCTTATATATAACACAAGAATTTCAAAAGAAATTGTGTATTATGGAATTTGAAAGCATGTTAAGAAGTGATTAACATGCTATTAGTTGAAATGGTACTAATTAATAAACAATATGGAAGGTTGGCATGTAATTAGATGTATATGATTTAGTGAATCATAATTGAGTACATTATAACATATAATGAAATATATGAATCATAATATTATGCTTTGACGTGGAAACTATGAATTTACACAATGAAAATGTTATAACTTGTCATGGGACAACCTTAGCACATGAAGAATGATTCATAAGGAAGTACGAATAATGCATTATAGACGTTGATTATTCGTGCCATGTTTTCATATCAAATAAAGATTAATAGTCATAAATTGAATATATGCGTATAGGTTATGAAGGGCAAAGGACACAATAAAATATTAAAGAGGTTGAGGACTGTAGTTAGTCATCCTGACTACCTAAGGTGAGTACATGTGACATTTTCCAAAGCATGTGGTATATGGAAATTGTTTTTCAAACTAAATGTTTATGTTTTGCTAGTCTAATGCATATCATGAACATGTTATATGATTATGTATTGAAATCACAAAGTTTGTATACCATGGATTTATGAGAATTTTTAAATGTCTTCACTTAATTGAACCTTATATTATAGCATTTGCATATCATGGCATTGTGTACGATTGACTTGCATAAAAGAAAAGTGGTTTCCATGCATACACATAGAATAAATAACAAGTAGACTGCATTTTAATTTGAATTCAAAATGCCTATCTCTTAAGGTTTATCTGGTCATCAGCTGGAGGCTATAAATAGGGAGCTTCAGACCCTCATAACCTGCGATTTTAATACCTGTGCTCTCTTTGGAATTCGACCAACTCCTGCTGTGACAACCGTCAAATTCGGTCAACGAAAGTCAACCGAGTCAACTATAGTCAAAGTCAAACCTTAGGGTCGATATTTAAAGTCAACACTATTCTAGTGGGTCCCCAAAAGCTATCAGTACAATTTATACGCTTATCAGACAATTTTCAGAAAAATCCAAATAGTGTCCAATATTGACAGCGAATAAGAAATCCGGAAAATCATTCGAGTATTATTTGAGCATAAATAATACTTAAAAAGCGATGTAGTCGTTAATACGAACGCGTGGATATCTAGATCATCCAAATCGGAGTTCGTATGCAAAATATACAATTTTCAGTTTCGGATTCTGCGTCAAATCAATTTCGGACACAATTTTATACCTTCATTTAATCATATCGGGAGTTTCGTAACTCCAAACGAGGTGATTTTTGGACTCGTTAGATTCCCTTTATCGGGAAGATTTCATAAACGAGAAATTATTTTCATGATACTCGCATTTTGTACGCTCAAAATACCGTGAAGACTATAACCGAAAACGTTAAGCAACGATAGCCAACGCTGGGGAATTTCTCGTGAGGATCTCAATAAAAAAAACTAGTTTTCATCCATATGGTTTCTCAAAAATCAATTATTCAGCAAAATATTAACCAGTTCTCTCTCAAACCGCCGCCGTACCGACACCGCCGACCGCCGCCGGAAAAATGAAAAGTCTCCAAATCGAAATCCGAGAACACCATCGCGTTCATCTCGTCCTCGTGATCAACCCTCAGCAATTTGTTTTTCCAAAATGTCGCCGGAAAACACTACCACCGCCAAAACAGCCGCCACAGTAAGTTTACGCACCACACTCTCTTGATCTGCGAATTTTTCTGAAATTAATGCTTGAGTTTTGTTCTCCTCGTGATTTCGAACACATAGGAAAAAACCTCACCTGATTTGGTGGTCGGAATCAACGGGAAATTGGATTTGAAGTTCTGGATTTCGTCACGCGCACCAGGTGCTCGACGATATGCCTCGTCGAGCCGCGCCTGGAATCTCACCGGTGAAAAGTGAGTCGTTGCCGAGGAAGGGGCGTGCCGCGTCCGAGATCGTGTCCGAGTCGGTGTCCGAGGAACACCTGGTCGTCGCCGATGCCCACCACCTGTTCGACGAAATGCGCCAATGAGTTTCACCGATGAAACTCGAGCCGGTGTCCGAGCCAACTTTAGCCGATGTCCGGGTACTATTCACAGTTACCATCTAGACCCTGAAGTTTGGTCAAATTTACAATTTGACCCCCTGGCCCAAAAATCATTACATTTTCAGTCCTAAAAATATTACACTTTGACCCCCTGAACTTTGGTCAAAGTTACATTTTTACCCCCTGGGTAAAATAGTTTTACAATTTTGGTCCTAAACAATTATTTTGCAAATTTGGTCCCTAAACAATTATTTTGCAAATTTAGTCTCTGAACTTTCACCAAAGCCCGATTTCTTCGTATTTTGAGCTGAGGACTTCATTCAGGAACCATTTTCACGTCATACCTTTGTGTAATCACTCCCGAATTTCCCGAGATTCGTCTAGTAACTCGATAAACCTCGTCATTCTTAGGTTTCAAGCCGAAAGCCAATAGGGTATTCTAGTACATCTTCATCAAAGGATCCCTACACCTTCGAGGTGAGTTCATATCCCCATTTTTAACTATTTTAACATTTTTAGGGGAGGAATACAAGTAAACACGATAACTTAAACAACCAATCATGAACACTAGTCTCAAAACAGTTAAACTCATACTCATACTGGTCAGTTACCAGCTTCAGTATTTTTCTCAACTTTATTAAATGTTTTAGCATTTTCAAAGTTTTATTGAACGCTCTAGTATTTTTCAAGACTTATTAAACGTTTTCGTCTTTTCAATGATTTATTAAACAACGTAGTTTCAAAGACTCATCAGATATTTTTCCATTATTTCAAAGTTACCAATTTCCTCGATTTTTCAACAAATATACATTACTAGTTGTAAGACCCGTGTATTACACGGGGTGATACAAAAAAATTATTAATTAAGAATATCTAAACATTAATAATTTTACATGAAAAAATTGTTTGTGTATCGTGACATCCTGCTTTTCATTTTTATTATTACGACTTTGTATTTTGATAAATATAATTGATTATGAGAATGTCACCGGTACTAACATCAAATTCACTATTATGATTGGAATCGTTCTTCAAAATATTATGACGTCAATTGTCTCTATATTGTCTCCCAAATCAATCTACACATTAAAAAATAATATGATATTAAAAAACAATTAATTTTGAAATTGAATGATAACAATTAATTCTGAAATTGAATGATAATTAAACCGATCATTAAAGAGTTAGAAACGTTTCAAACCAATTAGTTTTTTTTCAAGAAATCTAAAATTATGAGAAAATGACATGTGGCAAATTCAATGAGGAGATGACATGTGGCTTTGAGTTACTTATTTATTAGGATAAGATTTAAATGGTTTCAAGATTCCAAATGTTTATACATGGTTAAATCATTATTTTAGCACTCTTTATTATTTTATACTTAATCATTTATACATTGTTAAATCATTATTTCAACTCTCACAATTATTTTATACACAATTATTTATACATTGTTTAATCAGTATTTTAAACATTTGCAATTATTTTATACACCACATTCTTTTATTTCTCGACATGAAATCTTGACCATTTTGAGACTAGTTGGTTCAATCATGGTTCGTTTACAGTATCGTGAATAGAACGGTGTATTATATTTAATACCCTTCTATATCATTTAAATCATTTAGGGAGTGATCTCCCTACATTATATCTATTTTAAACATTTTTGGAACATCGTGTGTTTCTCATAGATTTCCGAAATCACTTACTCATTTTATCATTATTGATAGACATTGGAAACATTTATACATGATTCAGTATTTGTTTATTTATGCTACATGTATTTGTAGTGCATTATCATTTTAGTCTAAATCTCCATGACTATGCCCGTATTCTTGAGGTACGTTATGGAGAATCATTATTTGGATAATCATCATTTGTTTACGCTACATGTATTTGTAGTGCATTATCATTTTTAGTCTAATCTCCATAACTATGCCCGTATTCTTGAGGTACGTTATGGACAATAATAGCGCTATTGGGTTGACCACCCCGCCTTGGGACGCTAAGGTGATTGATCGCACTTGGTTAAGTGTATATGTTGATTAGATGCTCCATCCTTTATATGTATATGTATATATACGAAAAGGGTGAGGACTATTTGTTATGTTTACCATTTATCAATTATCCAAAAGACTAAAATTTATTCATTTATCTCTATCTCATATAAATCATACTCATATTTCATGTTATCATTCCAACTTGATTTATAATCAATTATTTCAAAATCATCTTATTTAAAATCAGTTATTTCGACATCATTGTTTCACAGACTTCAAAAGCAAATAAACTTCAAAATCAAAATGTTTCAAACTCATGAACTCACCAACTTTATTGTTGACACTCTTTAAAACTACTTGTATTTTCAGGAAATCATTTAGGCCGCTAGCCAGCGGTCTTGAACAAATGGAAGTTTAATACTACGTTTGTTTATTTTCATTTCATGTTGTAATTGGTGAGAATCAATCATTTTGTAAAACTATGTATCAATTCAATATCAATTCTTGTTTGGTTGTTTATATACTGTTCATATATCCATGGTTGTGATACTTCAATCAGTCATCCATCCCCGAACGTTTCCGCCAACGTGGTTTTGGGTTGTGACAGAATGGTATCAGAGCCTAGGTTTATAGAGAACTAAGTATATTCTTCCACGAAGAATTAATACAACTATAAACCGTCAAGGGCTAACACTCTGGTTTAGTAACCATCCAAATACTTTTTGAATACTTAGCGTATTCCTTAAAAAAAGTATTCATACACATCGGTTATCACAAGTATCACAACGTAATTTGAGTGTTTATACTAAATTGAACTCACGAGTAAACTAAGGATGTACGATGTCAAACCTTTACCAGGAAAATTCTGATCAGCTTTATCGGTTAAGGATTGACTATCGTAGACCATGGTTTAAGCGTTGAGTGCAATTTAAAACAGTTCCATTTAATAAGTGATTTGAAAGTTTAAACATGTATGGAGATGGAATAGTCAGCGAATGCAGTCATCCCAGTCTTGTGGCATGCTCTTGTTTATTTGTTGCCTAAAGTCAGGGAATTGTGTCCGAAGGCTTATTTCTTTTCATTTTATGTGCTTAGGTAATATTATTGTCCGTATAGTTTTAGGAAAACGTAGGTGTGTTAGTAGTAGTGATCGACTTCTTCGGAGTACATCGGCTGGTATACGTAGTACTTTTCTCATACACTTGACGAACGACTTGAAACCTTGGGTATATATAGAGGCGATATAGTCTGAGAATGCAATACTCTAGCCTTTCGGCATGTTCTTGTTTGATTATTGCTTAAAGGCAGGACATTGCACTCGAAAGCCTATCTTGTTTCATACTATGTGTACCTTCGTAATCTGGTCGGTTGTTGAGTTATAAATTATCATACCTCTTCGTCTATTGCGACTATATTATCAGTGCTTTAGGATTACTCGTATAGTGCCTTCGTAATGCCAATGACAATTTCCTTTACCTACCTACCTCCGTGACCTTTTAGGTCAAAGATCATGACGACGCAACAGAGTACGAGGAATAACAACACCGCAGCGCAACCCTCGTCACGTATTCTAATAACGACAGTTTTAAGTGCTCGAAGAGCACCACCCTAGCCACCTCCTGCTCAGATGGATGCTCCTGTTACAGAAGCTCTTGATGAAGCACGAGTGGCAAGCATTGTGACAACAAGGAACCCAATCTGGGAAGCAGTTCCGATACTTCGAACGTCGTTACCTATTGGAGTCATCACTGACCACGTACCTACAAGGATCCCTCTGCCTACAAGCCCATGACATCCCGCGTGGATGGAAGGGTGATCATGATACCTAGTTGGGTTGAAAAGATCAAGACATGCTCAATACGCCGTTCCGAAAGCTATGGTCACCACGAGTTGTGCTAATGCCCTTTGGCCTAACAAATGCTCCTGCAATATTCATGGGCCTCATGAACCGCATGTGCCAATCTTATATGGTTGCACTCATGATATTTTCATCAACAACATTCTGATTTAGTCACGAAGCAAAAAATGGAGTATGGCCAATACTTGCGAGTGATCATGGAGCTATCGAGAAACGAGAAGGCAATTCGACTGAACCTGACCGACGACACTATCATAATTCATGGCAAAAAGCAAAGCAAGAAACCGCAAAGTGTCTCAAGTATTAAGGCTCAGAAATAATTATCCAAGAACTACTGCGCCCTCTTAGCGCACGTAGTTGACAAGATTTTTCTCCGTATAATTCAATTGATGCACCAGTATTCCATTAGACAGATGTTCGATCTGTAAGCCCAAAACAATACTCGATTTTTCCAAGATCTTTCATTTCAATTTTTTTCTCCAAAAGCTCAATCATTTCAAGGATTCTTTATTTGTTCCAATGATGTTCAGATCATCAACATATACAGCTATGATCACAGATTCCGATATTGTTTTATTTATAAGTACACATGAACAATTAATATCATTTTTATAACCGTTGGTTATCAAATAATCGCTTCGACGATTATATCACATACATTCAGATTGTTTTAACGCATACAAAGACCTTTGTAGTCTGACAGAATACATTTCTTTCAACCTTTTACTTAATGCTTCGAGCATTCAAAATCCTTTGGGGATCTTCACCTAAATATCGGAATCAAGTGATCCATATAAGTGAGCTGTAACGACATCCATAACTGGAGAATATGTTATCTCATGATTAATTCCAGGTCTTTGGGCAAAACCTGGAGTCACAAACCTTGCTTTGTATCTTACAAATCATCTTTCATAGTTTCTTTCCATTTATCCAAATCATGTCTTCTTTGACAATCAATGACACCCTGTAGTTCATGATCATCATTTATGGTATCACATACAACCGCATACGAAAACATTTCATTTTATTTTATCTCCATTATTCAGTTTCATTTTGGGTACATATTATTTGGTATGACCATAACTGATTGCCATCTCTTCATTGATATCATTTATTTCCACTTCAAGAGAACTATTGACATTTTGTATTTCTCAGAAAACATTATCTTCATGATCAAGTGCATTTCTACTTCATTTTCTTTTGAGGATTCTTATCCTTAGAACTCCATGATATTTCATGTCATTTCATAAGTCGTTAGCAAAGAGCTTGATAAGTTCAACATCGTTGAACTCCATGTAGTCTCGCTCTATGTTGTTGGACTCAACGTTTTCTACAAAGTTGACTTTTTTTCCCTTTACATTGAGGGAATCCAGGTAGACTCTGTAAAAATGTGCTAGTAGTCGAACACGAAAGCAGAGATTAGCACATTCATGGGTAAGTTTATGACTTGCGCCAAGGGTGAAGGTAGAATACCAAAACCCATCAAGTCTAATTCAACAACCAGAAATACCATAATGGAAGTGGAAACAGATTTCCATGGACTTCATAACCAGATTACCCAAGACGAGTGGTAGCTATAGTGCCATTTGGGGTAATTGTGAATCATTTGACAAAGTCCTCACACTTCCTGACGATCAAAGAGACAGATAAAAAGAGATTGTTCAATTTCACGGTGTGCCAATATCCATTATTTCTGATGGAGACGTCAGATTCACATTACAATTTTGACAATCGTTGCAAAGGTTCTTGGAAACCCGTCTGGAATTAAGTGCATCTTAACTTCCACAGACAGACGGGCATAGTGTAAGAACAATACAAACCCTAGAGGTCATGTTGCGCACTTGGGTGAATGAATTTGGCAGAGCGTGAGTTATCCACTTGCCACTCATCGAATTCTCATACAACAACAGTTATCATGCGAACATAAAGGCTGCCCTGTTCGAGGCCCTTTTTGGACGCAAGCCATTAGAATGCCAGGTTAGAGATCGAGTCGTGCTGAAAGTCTCACCTTGGAAAGAATTGATATGCTCTGGTAAACGAGGAAAGTTTAATCCCCGTTACATAGGACCATTTGAGATCCTAACAAGGATAGGTCTTATGGCTTACCGGCTATGTTTTCCGCAAGAGCTCGATTACGTTATCCCACCTTTCAAATTCTAAACTTGAAGAAGTCTTTATTTGACAAGACCCTCGGTATTTCCGTTTGGATAAGATTGAACTCAACAGGAGTCTTAAATTCTTTGAGATGTCAGTTGAGATCATCGACCGAGAAGTCAAGAACACAAATCAAAGCCGCATTCCTAAAGTAAAGGTGCATTGGGAAGCCAAACGTAGACCGTAAATTACTTGGAAACGCGAGAATCAGACGAAACAGAAATGTCCACATCTCTTTCCCTAAGTCCCAAGTATGAGATACTTTGAAACAATTTCGGGACGAAATTCCTTTTAAGGGGGAGATGATGTGACAACCGTCAAATTCGGTCAACGAAAGTCAACCGAGTCAACTATAGTCAAAGTCAAACCTTAGGGTCGATATTTAAAGTCAACACTATTCTAGTGGGTCCCCAAAAGCTATCAGTACAATTTATACGCTTATCAGACAATTTTCAGAAAAATCCAAATAGTGTCCAATATTGACAGCGAATAAGAAATCCGGAAAATCATTCGAGTATTATTTGAGCATAAATAATACTTAAAAAGCGATGTAGTCGTTAATACGAACGCGTGGATATCTAGATCATCCAAATCGGAGTTCGTATGCAAAATATACAATTTTCAGTTTCGGATTCTGCGTCAAATCAATTTCGGACACAATTTTATACCTTCATTTAATCATATCGGGAGTTTCGTAACTCCAAACGAGGTGATTTTTGGACTCGTTAGATTCCCTTTATCGGGAAGATTTCATAAACGAGAAATTATTTTCATGATACTCGCATTTTGTACGCTCAAAATACCGTGAAGACTATAACCGAAAACGTTAAGCAACGATAGCCAACGCTGGGGAATTTCTCGTGAGGATCTCAATAAAAAAAACTAGTTTTCATCCATATGGTTTCTCAAAAATCAATTATTCAGCAAAATATTAACCAGTTCTCTCTCAAACCGCCGCCGTACCGACACCGCCGACCGCCGCCGGAAAAATGAAAAGTCTCCAAATCGAAATCCGAGAACACCATCGCGTTCATCTCGTCCTCGTGATCAACCCTCAGCAATTTGTTTTTCCAAAATGTCGCCGGAAAACACTACCACCGCCAAAACAGCCGCCACAGTAAGTTTACGCACCACACTCTCTTGATCTGCGAATTTTTCTGAAATTAATGCTTGAGTTTTGTTCTCCTCGTGATTTCGAACACATAGGAAAAAACCTCACCTGATTTGGTGGTCGGAATCAACGGGAAATTGGATTTGAAGTTCTGGATTTCGTCACGCGCACCAGGTGCTCGACGATATGCCTCGTCGAGCCGCGCCTGGAATCTCACCGGTGAAAAGTGAGTCGTTGCCGAGGAAGGGGCGTGCCGCGTCCGAGATCGTGTCCGAGTCGGTGTCCGAGGAACACCTGGTCGTCGCCGATGCCCACCACCTGTTCGACGAAATGCGCCAATGAGTTTCACCGATGAAACTCGAGCCGGTGTCCGAGCCAACTTTAGCCGATGTCCGGGTACTATTCACAGTTACCATCTAGACCCTGAAGTTTGGTCAAATTTACAATTTGACCCCCTGGCCCAAAAATCATTACATTTTCAGTCCTAAAAATATTACACTTTGACCCCCTGAACTTTGGTCAAAGTTACATTTTTACCCCCTGGGTAAAATAGTTTTACAATTTTGGTCCTAAACAATTATTTTGCAAATTTGGTCCCTAAACAATTATTTTGCAAATTTAGTCTCTGAACTTTCACCAAAGCCCGATTTCTTCGTATTTTGAGCTGAGGACTTCATTCAGGAACCATTTTCACGTCATACCTTTGTGTAATCACTCCCGAATTTCCCGAGATTCGTCTAGTAACTCGATAAACCTCGTCATTCTTAGGTTTCAAGCCGAAAGCCAATAGGGTATTCTAGTACATCTTCATCAAAGGATCCCTACACCTTCGAGGTGAGTTCATATCCCCATTTTTAACTATTTTGACATTTTTAGGGGAGGAATACAAGTAAACACGATAACTTAAACAACCAATCATGAACACTAGTCTCAAAACAGTTAAACTCATACTCATACTGGTCAGTTACCAGCTTCAGTATTTTTCTCAACTTTATTAAATGTTTTAGCATTTTCAAAGTTTTATTGAACGCTCTAGTATTTTTCAAGACTTATTAAACGTTTTCGTCTTTTCAATGATTTATTAAACAACGTAGTTTCAAAGACTCATCAGATATTTTTCCATTATTTCAAAGTTACCAATTTCCTCGATTTTTCAACAAATATACATTATTTAAATGGTTTCAAGATTCCAAATGTTTATACATGGTTAAATCATTATTTTAGCACTCTTTATTATTTTATACTTAATCATTTATACATTGTTAAATCATTATTTCAACTCTCACAATTATTTTATACACAATTATTTATACATTGTTTAATCAGTATTTTAAACATTTGCAATTATTTTATACACCACATTCTTTTATTTCTCGACATGAAATCTTGACCATTTTGAGACTAGTTGGTTCAATCATGGTTCGTTTACAGTATCGTGAATAGAACGGTGTATTATATTTAATACCCTTCTATATCATTTAAATCATTTAGGGAGTGATCTCCCTACATTATATCTATTTTAAACATTTTTGGAACATCGTGTGTTTCTCATAGATTTCCGAAATCACTTACTCATTTTATCATTATTGATAGACATTGGAAACATTTATACATGATTCAGTATTTGTTTATTTATGCTACATGTATTTGTAGTGCATTATCATTTTAGTCTAAATCTCCATGACTATGCCCGTATTCTTGAGGTACGTTATGGAGAATCATTATTTGGATAATCATCATTTGTTTACGCTACATGTATTTGTAGTGCATTATCATTTTTAGTCTAATCTCCATAACTATGCCCGTATTCTTGAGGTACGTTATGGACAATAATAGCGCTATTGGGTTGACCACCCCGCCTTGGGACGCTAAGGTGATTGATCGCACTTGGTTAAGTGTATATGTTGATTAGATGCTCCATCCTTTATATGTATATGTATATATACGAAAAGGGTGAGGACTATTTGTTATGTTTACCATTTATCAATTATCCAAAAGACTAAAATTTATTCATTTATCTCTATCTCATATAAATCATACTCATATTTCATGTTATCATTCCAACTTGATTTATAATCAATTATTTCAAAATCATATTATTTAAAATCAGTTATTTCGACATCATTGTTTCACAGACTTCAAAAGCAAATAAACTTCAAAATCAAAATGTTTCAAACTCATGAACTCACCAACTTTATTGTTGACACTCTTTAAAACTACTTGTATTTTCAGGAAATCATTTAGGCCGCTAGCCAGCGGTCTTGAACAAATGGAAGTTTAATACTACGTTTGTTTATTTTCATTTCATGTTGTAATTGGTGAGAATCAATCATTTTGTAAAACTATGTATCAATTCAATATCAATTCTTGTTTGGTTGTTTATATACTGTTCATATATCCATGGTTGTGATACTTCAATCAGTCATCCATCCCCGAACGTTTCCGCCAACGTGGTTTTGGGTTGTGACACCTGCTCCCTGGGTGTGACTGCATTTGAGGCAAGAGATTTCTGTTACTTTGCTTCCAAGAAACACTAAAAGGTTAGTTTTTCTAATTCTCTTCTTTTAGTTTATTTTTCTAGGCCTTTAGGATTTTGTTATATGTTTAATTAGAAGAAAACATAGATCCTCCTAGGTTGCATGTGAACTTAGGATTTAGTTCATTGATTTGCATAAAACCCTTCAGTGGTATCAGAGCTTTTTTGGTTGTTTTCTTGTTAAACTGCTATAATTGTTATCCTAAAAATTAGGGTTTAAAGCTTCTAAACCCTAATGGGGCCAAATCGATTTAGGGTTAGGGTTTTGAAAACCCTAGCCCCTCCCTTCCTTAGTTGGCGATTTTGTCATTATGGTTTTAGAAGATATTCTATTTTTAGTAACTTTGTTTTTTAAATGGATTTACCTTAAACCCATTATTTGTAAAATCGAAATTTAGGGGGTTTAAGATAGGTTTAAATTAATTTGATTAATTTGTGATACCTATCTAAATTTAATTAATTTAATTAATTAATTAATTAAAAGATAATTAAGGATTTAATTTAAATTTAATAGCCTTAAATTTCGAAAAATTAAAGGATAAATCTAGGAATATTTTAAAAGTAAAAAATATTCAAATTTAATTAATTGTTTAATTAAAAGACAATTTAAAGGTTTAATTTAATTTTAAATTTAATAGTTTAAATTCCAATAAATTAAAAGATAAACCTAAAAACATTTTAAAAGGTTTAAAATTCATCTTATATATATTATAATTAAAAGTTAATATTATATGTATAAGATTAAAAGGTTAGTCAAATCAATAGTAGGCCTCATTCACGAAGCTGGTCTATAAAGAGGGTATAAGGAGAGTGTCTATAAAATGGCGGTCTAATGGGTGTCAACTCTCACCCACCGCTCTCCTGACCAGTGGAGGGTCGTTAGCCGAACGGGTTTGATAGGACCGTCTAATCTCATTAAAAGTATAATGATATTATTCAAAGTACTAGAACAACTTAATAAAACCACAATCTAGTTACTTTAGGAAAAATGTGAATTGGTGCTAATCCATGAAATTGCACATTGCACTTTATGAAACATTGATGAAGCGTGTGTGGTTTACCGACACACCAATAGGGGTTCATAAAGAGTTGCAATGGGTTTCTAGGGTGTTATCATTATTGATGGAGAGTGTGTGGTTTACCGGCACATCAATTAGAGATGGTAATTGACCCCGAGAGTACCAAGCTAATTTGATTGGTTATTCACATCCGGTTTGTGATCCTCGGTATCCCAGTCACAAACAACGGGGCACATCCGAGATTAAAACATGCTATTGAACAGTTCAATAAATCTAAAAAGAATCTAGGAATTCCATTAAAATATGATTATGTTTCCGCGGTAGAATTGGCTGAATCGTCATTCGCCTACCTTTATAAAATTTACAATTGGACTACGGCATCCCTCTTCTATATTGTAAATTGTTATAGTTGGGTCCTAGCCTTATATTTATTATTGGGTTATTATAAGGATTGCTATATATATCTAATTGAAACTATCCTCTTTTATAGATGTCTTCTGCTGATCAAGCCGCCCCCACTCTAACTCCAGCAATGTCATATCTATCTTATCATTGTGTTCCAAAGTTACATTAGATGGCACTAACTACAATGATTGGATCTGTAACATCAAGATGGCTCTAAGGTTTGAACATAAAGAGTATGTTCTGGAAACCGAGCTTGTTGACATTGACCCTGATACTGCTACTCCCGAGGAACTCGCCTCGTACATAAAACACTTTGATGATGCAACCAAAGTGGCTTGCATCATGATTGCTACCATGAACCCAGAATTGCAGAGAATATATGAAGACTACTGGCCTATGAGATGCACAAAGAGCTCGCGGAAAAGTTCCGCAAGCAGGAGCGCATCGAGAGGCGCGAGGGGGTCAAAGCCTTCACCAACGGGAAGCCAACGGATGGAGCGTCCATCTACAACCACGTGCAGAGGATGCAGGGATATGTGGAAAGGCTTAGGAAGCTTGAGATGCCAGTTAATGAGGATTTAGCTGTAGACATAATGCTAAATTCCTTACCAAGTTCATATGATCAATTCACGCTGGCGTATCATTTGAACAACTCTCAGGCCACTCTGGCCGAGTTGCATCGCATGCTCCGTACTGTCGAAGATAGGATGAAGGGTAAGAGTGTACCATCAGTTAGCCAGCCCGTCTTGGCAATTGGTGGTGGAAAGGGGAAGAAGAGAAATGGCCCTCCCAATCAGAATTGGAGGGAAAAGGTCCATGTTGGATCATCCAGCAGTGGCTCGAGACCCAAGTCTTCTGGCGTTCCTCACAATGCCAACCCCAAGGAAGCTAACTGCTTTTACTGCAAGGAAAAGGGCCATTGGAAGAGAAGTTGCCCGAGATACTTGCAAGATTTGAAAGATGGCAAAGTGAAGCCGTCTTCAGCAGGTATATACACTATCTCGAAAAACTCACCATCTTCCAGTTCTTGGGTCCTTGATACAGGATGTGGTTTTCACATTTGTTCTGATTTACAGGGCCTAAGGGAAAGTAAGGAGGTGGAGCACGGTAGACTCAACCTGATCATGGGCAATAGGAGATCGTCGCCTGTTACCAATATCGGAATTTATAGTTTAGTGCTTAGTAGTGGTGTTTGTTTAGAACTTTTGAATTGTTGTTATTCGCCAGAAATGGCAAGAAACATTATTTCCTTTCATGCATTGTTTAGACAAGGTTTTCAGTTTGCTTTTGATAATATTAATGGTTCAATTTCTGTTTTTCAAAATGGTACTTCTATTTTTACTGCTTTACCTTGTGATGGTGTGTATGAAACGGTACAATGTGTTGACAATTTAGGACATAGTGTAAATTATATTGATTCTTCTAGTGGTGTAGAAAAGGCGTGCTTGTGGCATTGTTGTCCTGGGCACATTAACAAGAAACGCATCACCCAACTCCAAAAGGATAGAGTGTTGGAATCATTCGACCTTAAATCGGATGATGTATGTGAATCTTGTCTTTTGGGCAAGATGACTAAGTCACCTTTCAAAGGGTCCTTTGAAAGAGGTGCAGGTCTGTTTTGAAAGAGGTGCAGGTCTGTTGGACATCATACACACAGATGTGTGTGGTCTCTTCAGATCAACCACAAAGGATGGCACACGGTTCTACATAGGGGTGAGGAAAAACCGAACCACAACAAAAAATAATCGAAAAACCCGCAAAAACCGAAACCGAAAAACCGAAACCGAAGCGAAAACCGATGGTGTGGTTTATACTTTTACAAAAACCGCAAAATTGCGGTGCGGTGCGGTTTTTACTTTTGGAAAAACCGTAAATAACCGAACCGCACCGATTACCATGTATTAAATAATTACATAATATATGTATTATTTACTTATTTTTAAGTTTAAATATGACATTATAGATTAAATAAAAGAGTGAATTTGAACATTTTGATAGTGCAATTCCATTTGTCATTTTCACCAATTGTAAGTTATAAACTTTAGTTGTTTCGTGATTTACTATACTAAGTACAAAGAAACAAATGAGTTATATTTTGTATTTTGACAGCAGCAATATACTAAATATATAGTCAAAATACTAAAATTTTTATAAAAAATGCGTCGATTTTGAACTTCTGCGGTTTTACGACGCACCATAGGAAACAAAATGCACAGCACTATATTACGTGGTTAATAACCGAAACCGCACCAAATAAAACCGCACCGCATGAAAAAACCGCAAAACCGCACTGCATTAGAAACCGCAAATTGCGGTTTTATGTTTTCAAAAACCGCATAATGCGGTTTGCGGTTCGGTTTTGACTAAAGACCGCACCAAACCACACCATGCTCAACCCTCGTTCTACGTGACCTTTACTGACGATTTTAGTAGATACAGGTATATCTACTTAATCAAACACAAGTCAGACACCTTTGAAAAGTTCAAAGAATTCAAAAATGAAGTTGAGAATCAATTGGGCAGGAAGATAAAGATGCTCAGATCCGACAGAGGCGGTGAGTATCTTAGTATCAAGTTCCTAGACTATCTAAAGGAATGTGGAATAGTTTCACAGTTATCACCTCCTCGGACACCACAGTTGAACGGTGTTGCCGAGAGGCGTAACCGAACCCTGTTAGACATGGTTCGTTCCATGATGAGTCGAGCTTCACTTCCCATCCACTTCTGGGGGTATGCCTTAGAGACTGCCGCCCACTGACAACGCCTAGTAATATCAAGTATTTTAGGCGTTGTTTAGCCGTGTTTTAGTTAATTTATATTTATTAATTGGCTAATATCACTTACTTTTGTGCCAAGGTGCTTGGAAATGTTTTTAGTGTAAATTCAGGGGTTTTAGTGCAATTCTGGAGAAGTTACGGAGCAAAACGGACAAGAAATAGAAGTCTGGACACATTAGCGTCGCTAACTTTTAAGGTTAGTGTCGCTAATGTTCGCAGAAGGAAAAATCTGCAATTCAAAATTCGAACGCGCGCGTGGAAGTTTCTAGATCCAATATTAGCGACGCTAATTTCCACGTTAGCGACGCTAATGTCAAAAAATCATAAAATCTGCGTTTTTGACTTTTAAACTCCGAAAAATCGGGCTGAGGCAACCCGCGCGTCGCGGATTCTAAGTGGCCGCGGCGCGGAAACCCTAATTTCGCATAACTATAAATACCGGAGTCCCGTCCGACTTTTCACTCATCCCGGGACGCGAAGGAGGGATCCGAAGGCACTATTTCATCAGTTTTTCAGTGGGAATCAACATTTTGGTTAGTTATTTAGTTTTTCTCTTATTTTATCGACTCGGTATCGAGGTATTCCGCAATCGGGATTTCTGTCGATTACTCGATGTTTGTTTAGATTTATAGTTTCTGAATTCAGTAGTATTAGTTAGCGGTCAGATCTGATATTTGAGTGTTTGGATATTGATTTGATGTTTGATTTGGATTTATAAAAGTAATCATTCGGTTTGATATTATTGATGTTTGGATGTGTTTTGATTGTATTGGATTGATTGTTTGCTTCTGGATTCTGAATTTAGTTTCTGATTTCAGTAAGGAACTTTAGTCTAAGATTTGATTTGGGTTAGTTTAGTTCATGTTTGATTTGGTTTTTGGCATTGGTCTTGGAATTGTGTTTTTAGTTGGTTTTTGGAAAAGTAGAAGCAATACCGCTGACTGTAGAGTGACACTACAGTTGGTAATCTATCGTCTTGTCCTAACCACGTAACTCCTGCGGATCGACCCTGACTACCACTGTACTAGTGTGTGTTAGGTATTTCTCTTATTTTTGACCGCACGACGACCTAGGCGTGTCAAATTTTGGCGCCGTTGCCGGGGAGTTGTGCGCTTAGGATAGACGATCAGTAGGGTTGTTTCTTTTGATGTTTGATTTTAGTTTGCGGATTTTTGGTATGTGTACATCCTTATAATGGGTGATTACATGTACCCGGATCAGTATTATGAATATTATGGGAATCCGGCCGACACCTATTATGAGGATGATTCCTACAACGGATCATTCGATGACAATGGATGGCGGACCGAGGAGTCATCTCAGCTTGAGAATTCTGTAACTTGGGCCCAACTTTGGGTATTCATGTATAACAACTACCATGAGCAGAAGGACCAGGCTGAAGCTCTTGAAAAATTGCAAGCTTCTTTAGATCAGTTAGAGGAAGGTTGGAAATGTTCACCACCTTCGCCAGAACTGGAGGCGAGTAGTTTCTATACCAGTGATACTGTGTGTGAACTTGCATCACCTGAATATGTGATGGAAGGGCATACACCATGGGAAAGTCAAGAGACCATTGAGATGGTCAAAAATGTTGTTGAGGAAGAGGTTGTAGGTGACAATGCTACCTCTGACTCAACAGCTTTTGATGCTTTTGATGTTTTTGAAAATGTTGATCTGGTGATGTGTGAATCTGTACCATCACCAGACAATTTGGTTGATGAGGATGTTGTGGAGGAGGCTGTAAGTGACAGTACAGACTCCAGCCCAACGATCCCCGAAATTGTTGAAGTTGTTGATACTATTGGGAAAGGGGGTGTAGATGACAATACTACCCCCGAACCTAGAATTTTTGAAAATTTTGAGTCTTTTGAAAGTAAGGATCTGGTGATGGGTGACTTTGTACCACCACCAGATCAAACCAGTCGCTCACTCTTGGTCCCGATGCACTTGTTGGACGATGATCAAGAAGATGATGCTGACGAGTTGGTTTTTGAAAATAAGAAACATGATTTCATCGCCACTCATGATCCATTCATGAATGGAAAATTGGATGTGATTAATACCATTGATGAGGACATTCGGGAGTATACCAACAATATGCCTCCCGATCCCAATCAATTGGAAATTTTCTATTGGCACTGCAAGCCAAAATTGCAAACTGAAGATAGCACGCGAGACGCAAGCAAAATGAAATCTGCAGAACACTTACTGGGAGAAGCACTGGGAACGCTTCACATCAAGCCGGTAATCTTAAAGAGATACCGAAGGAAAGATCGAGCTTGGAGGTTTAAAGCTACTTCTAAGCATTCGCGGGAAATAATCAGAAAACGACAACCGGGCAGCAGTAGAGGAACCGGCAAACCATTTGACCCAGGGAAATCAGAGTATAGAATCAGCGAGGGGACGGTGGTGACTGAAATTCAGTGGAGTCAAATGGTGTACGACCCACCGTAGCTGCAGAAATACGGTCCAGCTAAAAGACCGAACAAAGAAGCGCTTTCGGGAGGCAACCCGACATTTCGATTTTTTTTTTTTATATTTTTTCTTTTCTTTTTAGTTTTTAGTTTTTATTTTGTCAAAATATCACTTGGAAAAATTTTAAAAAAAAATGTCCTGGCATAACTCAAGTGTGGGGTGGTCGAACGGACTTTAAAAATACGGAAAAATCGCGAGAAAATGGAAAATTACAAGTTAGCGCCACTAATTTTTAATATTAGTGACACTAACTCGTGGTCAACTCGCTGGTCAACCCTCCTTCCTTCTCGTCGCTAACATTGAACCCCTTCCCCCCTTTGCGCGTCTGTTAACGCCGATCACGACCAAACAAGCGAATTTTTTTGATTTTCGTGAAATTCTTCCAATCAAACCTCGATTAAGGAACTAAGGTACGTATCTAAACATCCTTTCATTGTTCTTATCGCAAAAATAGCTCGAATTCGTGGTTTTTGAGCCGATTTTGGGGTTTTCGGGTTTCGCACCCTTTAACCCCGATTCGTGCCATTTCTGTGGTGTTTTTGATGAAATTGAACATTGGGGTTTCTTAATCGGTGGGTATAGTACAAATTGGAATAATCAATTGAGCAAAAACAAGTCGGATTTGAGCATTTTCGAAAATGAGGGCCGTTTTTGGGTTTTTCGGAAAATCGGACCTTTCAACCTCAAATCGATGGTTTTCTGGTTTGTTTTTCGACAAATTGACACCTAGGGTTTCTTAATCGCACATATAGCTACCTATTGGTGTATTCAATTTAACAAAAACATGCAAAAAATCAGAATTTGCGGAATTAGGGCTCAAAATTAGGGTTCTTCGGGTTTTTACCCGATTTGGTGGCTTTGTTGCTTGTTTTTCGTGAAATTGACAGAGGGCTTTTGTTAATGGTTACCCTAGGATGCTAGTGGTGTGTTCAATTTGATAAAAACAGGTCGGATTCGAAAATCAAAAATTCTAGGGTTCATAATTGGGGTTTTTGACCAAATTGAGAAATTAGGGCAATTTTAGATTGTTTTTCTGAAATTAAACTTAGGGCTTTTGTTAGTCTCTAGTTTAGGAACATATTGGTGCAATCAATTTGAAAAACGGACTAAAATTGAAAAATCAAAAAAAAAAATTCTGGGGCTTTTCGTGCATACTCGCGACGCGGTCATCTTCATCTCGCGCCGCGGACATTCGAACTTGGTCGACAGACATCGGATTTCATCGCGTCTACGCGTCGCGGCCTTGAGATTTCGGCGTCGCGGAGACGAGGAATCAGCAAGGACAACAACTCGCAATGTATAATTTTCTTTTGTGTATTTTGCAATTTTTTGTTAGTATCTGCCAAACTGTGATTGCTGCACCAACTGATGGAGTTGCATAATGCAAGTGTGGGGTCAACGTACCCCTACACTCGTGTTATTCCGGCGTGTTTACTGCTGTGCCCCGACTCCCGGATTTCATCGTGAATGACGTGAACAATCAACTCTGCTACAAATGGTCCCGACAATCAAGCAATTCGCCGTTCCTAAGGGGTAACTCTTACTCCATAGTTCTAAAATTATTTTTTTGTACAACGGGGACGTTGTACGGTTTTAAGTGTGGGGTGTGTGGACGGTCGAAAGAGTGTGTTTTTGAAAATTTTTGCGGAAAATGACCGATAAGTGGTCCCAACTACAAGTATAAGTGGCCCCACAGAATAAACAGCTTTTCGCTCTAAAGGCTTAACAGCTAACACACACAACTGCACAGCTCTGCAACCAACCTCATGACAACAATAATCCTCATATCAGCTCAGCCTCCACATACTACTACAAAATCTCCACCCACAATATGATACCATATCCATAGTTATCACCACTTAATACTCACGTATTCGTCCCCTTCTGAACCCTCTACGATATCGAGTCCCAAAGACTCAACGTACACCCTAGAACTGCCGACCGATTAGGTCATCTCATCACTCACTAAATTTGTATTTACTTCTCTGAGTAACTACTCACACTTCTCTTTTTAAACAGATGCTTTTTATTTAAAAACATTTACTCTTTTGATTTCCATTAGTCATAACAATGACTTCTTTAGTCGTAAAATGACTCTTTTTAAATGATTATTCCTTTCACACTTTAGTCATAAAATAACTTTTTCAGCAAAATAACTCTTTTTTTTTAAATATCATTCTACTTGTAAAATTTTGGTCATAAAATAACCTTTACATCAGTAGAAAAGTCAACTATGTTTTGGAAAAATACGTCATTACATTCTTTGGTTATAACCTCACCTTTATTTATTTAATGATGATTGGATGGTCCCTGGTACTTAGACATTTACTAAGTAAAATAGTACCCTTAATTCTTCTAGAATGGAAGGAATAAATCAATCCATCCTAGTCTTATGTTTACTCAGGACATCTACCAGCCTTACTTCTTTTATGTCTCCGGTGAATTTTCCACATGTAACGACAGTTTTTCAAAAAAAAAAAATTGTGAATAGTAACTCCGGCGTGAATAGTAACTCCGGCGTGAATAGTAACTCCGATGTGAATAGTGCTCCGTCGTGAATAGTACCCGAGAAATGAAGTAAGCGCTTACCTCGTGATGACGTCGACGATGACGTCGTGATGACGTCGACGATGATGTCGTGATGACGTCGTGATGACGTCGTGAATAGTGTTCTCAACCCCTATAAATAGAGGCCTAACTTCTTCATTTCAACCCACAACAAACACCAAACAACCTTACAATATCGAGGAGTGTTCTGGTGAGGAAAATAGGTCGGGAGGAGTTAGGAGCGAGCGGTAGCTGGTAACGAGGTGCTCGGGAAGTGTTGGAAGAGCGGAACGAGAAATGTGACAGGACTCCGAGAAAACGCCAATCTCAGGTGAGTAATCGCTACCGTATCTCCCTAATAGTTTATATGTGTTAAACTATAAAATACGAGGGGTGTAATAGACTTATTTCCAATAATTCACAATTCCAAGGGTAATGCCGATTGATTTACTTACGAGGACGGTGACTAGGCCGATTACTTGGGATCTGGTTGTTGGATTTTCCGAAAGGCTAAAATGCTGAAAGGATCCTGCCACCCCAACTAATCTTCTACATGGCCGTTCTTTATTTGATAAATCATGGAATGCCGTATTGGAATTATTAAAGGAAATATAAAGCTGTAAAGTAATAATACTTGTGTGAGAAGCAGGTGTGTTGTCGTGAGGGTAAATCCAAGTTATAAACCTAAAAGTACCATAAGATGATACTGAGAAGAGTGAATAAATAATGGTATATAATGCATGTCAGGGGACTGCAATATTTACCATATACTATCAAAACGTGAGGTAATCATAGATGTACTATGACCATACTTGTATGAGGAAGCCGTTAAGTGAGGGGGTATACTGGGAGATGGTATAAGAATTCATAAAAACTAATACCAAATAATAAATAAAAAGAGGTGACAGTAGCTAAAGAGGTGAGTCGTGACGATGTAAGATAAGACTGTGTGGGACAGTCTAATAGTGAGTATCATAGGATGATAGTGAGCATCAGTGGATAATACTGTATAGCGAGTGACGTCGGGTAATACGGTAGTTTCACAGTGTGAAGTACGAGTCGGATAGGACTGTGAAGCTGACAGGAGTGGTGATCCTGTAACGTGTGTGACCATATAGGTCATACTGTGATTAGATTACTCACTAAGCTTTATAGCTTACCCCTTTATTTAATGTGGTTTTGCAGGATAGGTAACGCTTGGCTTGGATCATGGGATGATCCCTGGTGATATGATCTTGTAAATTCCAGGCTGAAAAACCGGGCGTTACAAGTTGGGTATAGCTGAAAAACCGGGCGTTACAAGTTGGGTATAGCTGAAAAACCGGGCGTTACATGGGATGATCCCTGGTGATTTGAAAGTTGATTTGAAAGAAAATTTTTTCGAAAATTTGAAAAGTAGGGTATAGCTGAGAAATACGAAGGATTTTGACAAGCTGATCTGAAGCTGAGTCCAAAATAATTTGGAAAATGTTTTGAAAAAGTATAAGTTGAAATAAAAATTCTAAAAGTACGAGTTGGTGGGTGGATTTATAAAATATATGGCGACAGCCTTAACAAAGAAAAAGTGATAAATATATGTGATGATTGGATGTGAGATGATAAGAACTATAAGAAATGAGTTCGTGAGGAGTTATACAATCTCTAAATGAGATAAGTATGTGGTAGTACTAGACATGTCTAAGTCTAGCATGTGGATAATACGGGGTTGAGGAATTGAGAGATAAAGGGTGGCTCGACATACTGAGCAACATAGAGATGTTCGCAAGATGCACTGAGCAGATACGCATGATCCGATGTACAGGATATGCGCGGCTCCGAGTGCTGAGCGGTGGAGTTTGAGCAGATACGCACGACTCGACGTACTGAGTATGCGCGGCTCTAAATGCTGAGTGGTTGAGCAGATACGCATGACTCGACATACAGAGTATGCGCGGCTCTGAGTGCTGAGTAGGTTAAGTTTGAGCAGATACGTATGACTCGACGTACTGAGTATACGCGGCTCAGAATATTAAGCAGGAAAGTATAACTTGAGATACTGGGTAGAGTAGATTATATGGAAAATTCACCGGAGACATAAAAGAAGTAAGGTTGGTAGATGTCCTGAGTAAACATAAGACTAGGATGGATTGATTTATTCCTTCCATCCTAGAAGAATTAAGGGTACTATTTTACTTAGTTAATGTCTAAGTACCAGGGACCATCCAATCATCACTAAACAAATAAAGGTGAGGTTAAAATCCAAGAATGTAATGGGGTATTTTCCCAAAACATAGTTGATTTTTCTACTGATGTAAAGGTTATTTTATGACCAGAATTTTACAAGTAGAGAGATATTTCAAAGAAAGAGTTATTTTGCTGAAAAAGTTATTTTATGACTAAAGTAATAATCCTTTAAAAAGAGTCATTTTACGACTAAAGAAGTCATTGTTATGACTAATGGAAATCAAAAGAGTAAATGTTTTTAAATAAAAAGCATCTGTTTAAAAAGAGAAGTGTGAGTAGTTACTCGGAGAAGTAATTAAGTATATACAAATTTAGTGAGTATTGAGATGACCTAATCGGTCGGCAGTTCTAGGGTGTACGTTGAGTCTTTGGGACTCATATCATAGAGGGTTCAGAAGGGGACGAATACGTAAGTATTAAGTGGTGATAACCATGGATATGGTATCATATGGTTTGTGGAGATTTTGTAGTTGTATGTCGAGGCTGAGCTGATATGAGGATTCTTGGTGTCATGTGGTTGGTTGCAGAGCTGTGCAGTCGTATGTGTGTTAACCGTTAAGCCTTTAGAGCGAAAAGCTGTTTATTCTGTGGGGCCACTTATACTTGTAGTTGGGACCACTTATTAGGTGGGGCTACTAGTATTGTGGTTGGGACCACTTATGCTATGAGGCTACTTGTACTTGTGGTTGGGACCACCTATTCCGTGGGGCCACTGGTAACTTGTAGTTGTGACCATTTATTCTGGGGGTTAATAGTACTTGTGGTTGAGACCACTTATTTAGTGGGGCCACATTTGGTAAGACCACATATGTGTTGTGGATCTTATGAGCAGTAATTGTGGTGGGACCACATACAAGTGTTGTGATGGCTTTATTGGCTGGCAGTTCTAACACACATACAGTCGGGTGTCTGGTGAATAGCTGAGCTGTTGAGGTTGTGAATAGCAGGGGTTGTGATATGATGTGGAGAACATGTGATTATGATTATACGATGCATAACAAGTACCTTGCATCCATGATGTCAGTATTGTGAGTATATGAGATTACGTAACGAGTACTTTATAGTTTCAATAGGTTGGCCTAGTTGATTAGAGGTGGTTAATGTGCCAGTATTGTAATACCCTTTGGGTTTACTAATACAACCGTATTGTGTTGAAATAGAGAATGATTGAGTGGAAAAATAAGTGTATGTCAACGTTGGAGATTCCGGGGACGGAATCTTATAAAGGGGGGGAGAACTTGTAACGACAGTTTTTCAAAAAAAAAATGTGAATAGTAACTCCGGCGTGAATAGTAACTCCGGCGTGAATAGTAACTCCGATGTGAATAGTGCTCCGTCGTGAATAGTACCCGAGAAATGAAGTAAGCGCTTACCTCGTGATGACGTCGACGATGATGTCGTGATGACGTCGACGATGATGTCGTGATGACGTCGTGATGACGTCGTGAATAGTGTTCTCAACCCCTATAAATAGAGGCCTAACTTCTTCATTTCAACCCACAACAAACACCAAACAACCTTACAATATCGAGGAGTGTTCTGGTGAGGAAAATAGGTCGGGAGGAGTTAGGAGCGAGCGGTAGCTGGTAACGAGGTGCTCGGGAAGTGTTGGAAGAGCGGAACGAGAAATGTGACAGGACTCCGAGAAAACGCCAATCTCAGGTGAGTAATCGCTACCGTATCTCCCTAATAGTTTATATGTGTTAAACTATAAAATACGAGGGGTGTAATAGACTTATTTCCAATAATTCACAATTCCAAGGGTAATGCCGATTGATTTACTTACGAGGACGGTGACTAGGCCGATTACTTGGGATCTGGTTGTTGGATTTTCCGAAAGGCTAAAATGCTGAAAGGATCCTGCCACCCCAACTAATCTTCTACATGGCCGTTCTTTATTTGATAAATCATGGAATGCCGTATTGGAATTATTAAAGGAAATATAAAGCTGTAAAGTAATAATACTTGTGTGAGAAGCAGGTGTGTTGTCGTGAGGGTAAATCCAAGTTATAAACCTAAAAGTACCATAAGATGATACTGAGAAGAGTGAATAAATAATGGTATATAATGCATGTCAGGGGACTGCAATATTTACCATATACTATCAAAACGTGAGGTAATCATAGATGTACTATGACCATACTTGTATGAGGAAGCCGTTAAGTGAGGGGGTATACTGGGAGATGGTATAAGAATTCATAAAAACTAATACCAAATAATAAATAAAAAGAGGTGACAGTAGCTAAAGAGGTGAGTCGTGACGATGTAAGATAAGACTGTGTGGGACAGTCTAATAGTGAGTATCATAGGATGATAGTGAGCATCAGTGGATAATACTGTATAGCGAGTGACGTCGGGTAATACGGTAGTTTCACAGTGTGAAGTACGAGTCGGATAGGACTGTGAAGCTGACAGGAGTGGTGATCCTGTAACGTGTGTGACCATATAGGTCATACTGTGATTAGATTACTCACTAAGCTTTATAGCTTACCCCTTTATTTAATGTGGTTTTGCAGGATAGGTAACGCTTGGCTTGGATCATGGGATGATCCCTGGTGATATGATCTTGTAAATTCCAGGCTGAAAAACCGGGCGTTACACCACATAATCTACTTTACCCAGTATCTCAAGTTATACTTTCCTGCTTAATATTCTGAGCCGCGTATACTCAGTACGTTGAGTCATACGTATCTGCTCAAACTCCATCGTTCAGCACTCGGTGCCGCGCATATCCTGTACGTCGGATCATACGTATCTGCTCAGTGCATCTTGCGAACATCTCTATGTTGCTCAGTACGTCGAGCCACCCTTTATCTCTCAATTCCTCATCCCCATATTATCCACATGCTAAACTTAGACATGTCTAGTACTACCACATACCTCAACACTTGTCTCATTTAGAGATTGTATAACTTCTCACGAACTCATTTCTTATCGTCCTTACCATCTCACATCCAATCATCACATATATTTATCACTTTTTCTTTCCTATGGCTGTCGCCATATATTTTCATAAATCCACCCACCAACTCGTACTTTTAGAATTTTTATTTCAACTTATACTTTTTCAAAACATTTTCCAAATTATTTTGGAATTAGCTTCAGATCAGTTTGTCAAAATCCTTCGTATTTCTCAGCTATACCATACTTTTCAAATTTCCAAAATTTTTCTTTCAAATCAACTTTCAAAACTTTCTTGTTTGACAAAATATGCATCTGGATTTACTTTTAACACCTTTCCCGTATTTGGGAAATACCACACAAACTCACCCATTTTCTCTAGTTCTTTTTATCTCCAAAAGAGTTTACTAACATTTTTATTATCATGTTAGAATAACTGCTTTATCAACGTTCGACTTTTATCACAATATGTTTGTGATTTTTTTTATATATTTTAGCACACAATTCTCGTATGTCTACTAATTTGAGTCTAGGGATCTTATCCTAGTTCACTCAAATCTTGGCTCTGATACCAACTTGTAACGCCCGGTTTTTCAGCCTGGAATTTACAAGATCATATCACCAGGGATCATCCCATGATCCAAGCCAAGCGTTACCTATCCTGCAAAACCACATAAAATAAAGGGGTAAGCTATAAAGCTTAGTGATTAATCTAATCACAGTATGACCTATATGGTCACACACGTTACAGGATCACCACTCCTGTCAGCTTCACAGTCCTATCCGACTCGTACTTCACACTGTGAAACTACCGTATTACCCGACGTCACTCGTTATACAGTATTATCCACTGATGCTCACTATGATCCACTGATACTCACTATTAGACTATCCCACACAGTCTTATCTTACATCGTCACGACTCACCACTTTAGCTAATGTCACCTCTTTTTATTTATTATTTGGTATTAATTTTTATGAATTCTTATACCGTCTCACGGTATACCCACTCACTTAACGGCTTTCTCATACAAGTATGGTCATAGTACATCTATGATTACCCCGTGTTTTATTAGTATATGGTAAATCTTGCAGTCCCCTGACATGCATTATATACCATTACTTAATCACTCTGCTCAGTATCATCTTGTGATACTTTCGAATTTATAATTTCGACATACCCTCACGACAACACACCTATTTCCCACATAAGTATTATTATAATACTTTACAGCTTTATAATTCCAATACAGCTTTATAATTCCAATACGGCACTTCATGATTTATCAAGTAAAAAACGGCCAGGTAGAAGATTAGTTGGGGTGGCAGGATCCTTTCAGCATTTTAGCCTTTCGGAAAATCCAGCAACCAGATCCCAAGTAATCGGCCTAGACACCGTCCTCGTAAGTAAATCAATCAACATTACCTTTGGAATTATGAACTATTGGAAATAAATTTATTACACCCCTCGTATTTTATAGTTTAACACATATAAACTATTAAGGAGATACGGTAGCGATTACTCACCTAAGATTGGCGTTTTCGCAAAGCCTTGGCACGTTTCCCGTTCCGCTCTTCCAACACTTCCCGAGCACCTCGTTACCAGCTACCGCTCGCTCCTAACTTCTCCCGACCTATTTTTCTCACCAGAACACTCCTCGATATCGTAAGGTTGTTTGGTGTTTGTTCTGGGTTGAAATGAAGAAGTTGAGCCTCTATTTATAGGGCTTGGAAACACTATTGACGACATCATCACGACGTCATCATGACATCAGCGACACTATTTACGACGTCATCATGATGTCATCACGACATCATCGTCGATGTCATCACGAGGTAAGCGCTTACTTCATTTCTCGGGTACTATTCACGACGGAGCACTATTCACACCGAAGTTACTATTCATGCCGGAGCACTATTCACGCCGGAGTTACTATTCATTTTTTTTTTGTGTGAAAAACGGTCGTTACAAAGAGGGTATCATCAGAAGATAATCCTGCAGATCCCTTGACAAAGGCTCTGAGTAGGATTAAGCACAATCAGCATGCACGACGCATATGATTAAGAGATGATATTAGTTTTTGTAATTAGATAGGATTGAAACTTATTGCAATATAAATGAAATTGACTTTGGTGATTTAATAATATAGTTTTGTTGATGAGTATTTGATACTGCCTTTTGTCAATTGTTTATCATTGTGTTTCATTTTGCATGTTTACTTTCTAAGTAATTCTGATTATTCAAATATCCACAGTCGCTCATACTTTTAGGGAGTAAGTATGAACGAAGGCTGTCATGAATTGGCTTGTAGATTGTCTAAGGAGTTAGACATAGCAATAAGATTGCTACAACTTTCATGAGTACTTAAAAATAGGGATTTAAGTATTGGATAAACCCACGCTCAACAGATTGCTTCATGGATTACATCACGAGCAATGTTGATACGATAATATATTTTGATCTTTAAGTAGAGACATATAAGTTATGTTTTACCAAGCGGTTGTTCATTGACAATGCGAAAACGCATCGGTAACACGATGTTATAAAACGTGTTGTTGTGAATGATTTGACTAGTAAAAGACATAAGTATATGTGTCAAAACTTATTCGTCCCTTTACCCTGTCGGGAAAACATATATCTGTAGGCCTCTCGATGATTTTGAAGTTGACTGAAAGGGTTAGCCAACCAGGACTAAATTGATATGCTCAATTAGTAATCTTAAAGTCATATGCAAATCAGAAATCGGGAAGCAGAGAATCAGACAAGGATTGATTTTAATCCATGTCTTGAGTCTGAAAATATCTTGTGGACGGAGGATCATCTGATCACTTATCTATGGACAGAACTGACTAGGTCAGATTTCGGCAGCAGTTTCTAGGAAGCTACAGTTGCTAATTAATTAGAGGATAAATTGGTAATTATAGTCATAGACTTATCCAAGTGGGAGACTGTTGGATTAGGTGTCTAAGCCATTACTAATAATTAGTATTTACCTAATTAATAATAACATAGTCCATTTGGGTTGCCCTCATAGCAGGAGGTTTGGTAGAAAGTTCGGTAGAGAGAAAGATTGATTTTTTATCTGATTAATAAATCAATAGAAATTAAATATATGGTTTATTAATATATTAAAGTGATAATATATTAATTAGAAACTATATTAATTAATTAGAAATTAATCTGGAATTAATTGGAATTAATTTGGTGATTAAATTAATTAATTAAAGGTGAAGGGACTGAAACTGTAATTATTTGATAGTTGAGTAAGTGACAGTTTAAGTGAGTGAAGTGACCAACAATTTTATATATATATATATATATATATATATATATATATATATATATATATATATATATATATATATATATATATATATATATATAGATAAATGTGTTTGAATTATTAAGATAAAGGCTTATCTTAATTTGAATTAAAAAATGCTTATCTCTTAAGGTTTATCTGGTCATCAGCTTGTCACACCCCCAAACCGTAATGGCGAAAACATTCGAGGGTGGATGACTTCATGAACAATATCATAACAAAGTTGAATAATAGTGATTCCAAGCAAACAACCATCATTAAGTAATTGCAAATGTTACATAGTTTAACTGTTGCATGTTTCAAATACAATTATAATGATATCAAAAATATGCAAAAACGACGTCGTAATGTCCCTTCTTGTAGCGCTTGATTTACCTTATCAGTTTCCTGAGAATACAAGTGGTTGAAAAAGTGTCAACAATTAAGTTGGTGAGTTCATAAGATTTTGCGTAAGAAATGTCCTTTATTTGTAAGCAATAGTGTTGAAAACCAAGAAAATCCAATATTTTCTCATAAAATGTCCAAGTCTTTAAATCCCAAAGACTAAAATGCAATATGTAAACTGTAGTGTGAAATTCCTTAGAAATGTATTTTTCCACGTAAACAATTTATAAAAATAATAAGTTGATTATTTTCCCATGTGAGATACCCTATAACCATACTGTGACTAGTTGGCCTGCTGCGACGTTCTTCAGGCGTCGGAATGTTAGACATTTGGACACCTCAGACATGCCGGTCTAGCTGTAGCTAGCAGCTCAGGTGCGGGGTTGTCAAGCCCCGTATAGATCTATACTCAAATATCACGCTCTCTTACCGAGACTCTGGTTATAAAATTCAGGACTTATAGTAGGTACTTTTAAAAGTACTGTGAAGATTCATCTCACAAAAATGTATGTATTCCAATCAACTTGTTTACGTAAAATTTGTATATAGAAACTCTTGTAATCATCCATTATCATTTTTCTCATAATAATATAGTAGTGTTTAATAATTATATAATTTTATATAATTATTTTTGTTATGTTCAAACGTCATAATAACCTTGTGTTCATAAACTATTCCAATAATAGTCTATTTTTAGTATTCCGTCGTAATAATCATATTTTTGTGTGAATAATAACGAAGTAACTTATTCAAATGATTATAAATATCATCTTTTAAGATATTTCTCACAAAAATTGTGTAATAACTTGGTTATAACCATTTTTGCTAGAAAATAGTACTTTCGTCTATAAAAACGTAGTTTTTACTAGTCTTTGTTTTTATAACGTTTTTATCCAAGATCTAGTAAACTTTTACACAAACTAATATATACCAATGTTTACAATACATAGATCTAACCATATTCCATGTCAAAAACATTTTTACACAACAACTAGTTTTATAAATTTGTGTAAAACATCATTTATAGCATTTAAACACATATAAACTTGAATAAAACAACATTTATAGTAATTAAACTTGTATTCTCCCCCCAAAAAGGTTAGAAAAGATGAAAATGAGGGGTATGAACTCACCCTTGTAGCGTGCTTGGTTTAAAAACTAGGTATTCCTTGGAAGATCGGTGGTAGGAATGAAGATCCAAGCCTTGGAGCTCGGAGGACCCTTGGACAATGCTATTATCCAATGGTTTTTCATAGATGTTAGTGTGTGTAAATGGTGTAAAACTTGTGTAATATAGATTAGAATCATAAGATTAAGATGTCTTACCACTTGGATTTGCAAAAGAACTTGGAAATGGAGGTGTGTGATGGTGTTGGATGGTGGCGGATTGGAATAGAGGAAGAGAGGGAGAGAGTGAGCCGAGAGGGAGAGAGGGAGTGGAGAAGAGAGTGTGTTGGTGACTTTGCTTCAAAATGGAGAGTATATTTGTTTATTAGATTTAATGTAGATTTTTAGGTTTGATTTCTTTTCATTATTTTACTTATAGGTTAGATTTATGAATAGTACACTAGGATTGTCTTGGGGAAATGGTGTCCAGCCGATGGGGGTGGGGTAGGGGGTGGGGTGGGTTAGTTTTTATAGAAATAGCAATATACTTATAAAAATAGATGATTTTTATAAAATCGTAAGACGTTTTAGTGAAATTTTATGAGTTTTTTACGAAACGAAGTTCTAAATGATTATTTTGTGTAAAAACATTGTCAAACATTTATTTTGTTTGAATCATAACTCGTTGGACATCGAAATACGCGTTTAAGCGCAGTATTCTTCCGATTTCGCGATTTTCGGCATTTTACCGGAAATTGAATTTGGCTTTGAAATTAAATACTAGATATTATTACGTTCCATAATATATGAATTGTTATTTCATAATTGATGTTTAAGACACCACATTTTGTATTTTGAGTCCAAACCCTGTGTACATTTATCCGTTCACAGCGGTTTAATCGTTGTATTTCCACATACGAACTCCGTTTTCGACGTTCTATATATCCACAGGTTTGTATTTACGAGTAGATCGTTTTATGGATATTATTATTCTCAAAATAATAATTGTACGATTATCGAATTTTTACGCTACAGTAGTTTGCTGTCCGTATTTTCGACTTTTAATCGATAATTGCTTTGACTTAGCATACGTTGTATTATAATATTTAATAATTCATCGCAAAAGTTATGGAAAATAACTTTTCAACATATAGATTAACGTACGCTTCGTTTGACTACAGTTGAATTTCGTTGACCAAAATTTACAATTGTCACACAGCTGGAGGCTATAAATAGGGAGCCTCAGACCCTCATAACCTACGATTTTAATACCTGTGCTCTCTCTGGAATTCGACCAACTCCTGCTCCCTGGGTGTGACTGCATTTGAGGCAAGAGATTTCTGTTGCTTTGCTTCCAAGAAACACTAAAAGGTTAGTTTTTCTAATTCTTTTCTTTTAGTTTATTTTTCTGGGCATTTAGGATTTTGTTATATGTTTAATTAGAAGAAAACATAGATCCTCCTAGGTTGCATGTGAACTTAGGATTTAGTTCATTGATTTACATAAAACCCTTCAGTTGTCTATAAACATGACGCCAAGGTAGAATTGATTTTTTCTTTCTACTTTAGTAAGTATTAGGAGTGACACTATCATGTGTTAGCACCCCAGACATATGACGTCGATATGTAACCGATACGCAAATAATAAATATGAATATTTGATAAGTTTTGAGTGAATTCAATTTTGAGATAAGAATGCTTAGAATGCATTAATGATATATCATGCATTTCATACATTGCGTTACATGTCTTTTGGAATGTAGAATAAAGTGTTATAAAGTTTTTTATAAATTATTCCGTCTAAACCCATGTAGCCTACGAGACGACTTCGTCTTATTGTCATGTCACACATACGATATTCTCTCTCAAGAATGACACTATTAGTTTGCTTTTTATGCAACCTATGTGTTGAAATAAGGGTTGAGATATTTTTTCATTTGGTGGTTGCGTGTCATATATAAGAGAAATATCTAGTGATTACAACGTATTCTTGCAAGAATGAATCATGTTCTTTCAAGAACGAAGCTCGTTCTTTAAAAAAATGCTATAATTTTAATAGATTCTCCATTGGTTTGGTGTACTTCTTTCATGATTTCAAAAATATTTCAAGACAATGTATTTAGTAAATAAAGAATCATATTCTTTTAATAATGGTTTTAGAATTTAGTAGATTCTACTTTGTTTTCTGCTGTAATTTTTCCTTTTATAATTCTCTCATTCTTAAAAGATTTAAAATTTTTATATTTGTATTTTTATGTCCATTCTCATAAGAATAACATATTTGCAATTTTAATTTATTTTAATTCTTACCAGAATGTTAGATTTGCAAATTTATTTTATGGTTTCCCTCTCTTTCATCTATAATTCTCATTAAAATATTGTTTTTCACGTTATGCTTAATTAAAGTCGGTTAAAAATCAATATTGATTAAAAAATCATATTAGAATTGAAATATTAATTCAAAATCAAATTGATTATAACCTAATAAGGAAAATCGGTCAAACTCTATAATCGAATTTTCCATAATTCAAAATATTTAAAACGTATGGACTGCCGTTATACATGATTTAGTTTTATAAACCAATTAATTTTTTACTTTTAATTATAATCATGCTATTGATAATTACAACCATTTAATTTTTACAAAGTGTTTGAATTAGTTTATATATGTAAATTGAAATTGAGTTTTAAAAGAGTGTTTGAGTTAAGTTTGAGGGTAATGTGGTCTTTTTCCTTGGTATAATCCATAAGCAATTTCGAAAAGTAAGAGATGTGTAACTTATGGAAATTGGCTTACTGACTTTTATTCAAAAGCACTTATAAAAGTGCTTAAACATTTCCTACATATTTTTTTTTTATTTATTGGTTTTTTGAAAACCTAATAAGTCAATAAGCAATTTAAAAAAACAAATTTAAACACCCCTTAATAGGCCGGACCAAGGTTGTCAATATTGAGATTCTACGTAGAATAGATCTTGGATTCGCAATATCAGGATCCTAAGATCCCACAACGTTTAATTTTCAAGGGGAAGAGGTAAAAAGCAAAGACAATGATGTCAAGTGGTAAAGTGTAAACCCGAAAAATTTAGTTTCCAATGGAGGGTAGGATCGGATCGCATTCCGATACTATCTACGATCCCACAATCTTGTCGACGATCCCACAATCTTGTCTACGATCTTACCTCAAATACAATCTGTGTACGATCAAACTCGTTTTTCATACCTAATATCGTACGATCTTACGATCAATGATCGCGATTTTGATAACATTGGGCAGGACAGTCAGCTAGCCCCCCGCCTTTCGGTCTATCGCCCAAATCATCCTAGCAATACCCACTTAGGAACCATTGGCAACAAATAAAAATGAAGATTAATAATAACTGGAAAAAAAGGTAAATTGCACTATATGTGCTACCCACGTCAAGCCCATCGCAAGGCCAATTACGTGTGAGGTCAAGAGCAACGCACTAGCAATATTATGGGCATGATAACATTTGAACATTGAAACTACCTTCATAAAATCCTGCATATCAACCAAAAGACTCCTATTACAGATATAATATTTGGTAATAGTGTGATAGAACACATTTGATCTCGATCTACCCAAGATTTTCTACCTGTTACGCATCTTCACAATGACATAAAATCGTTGCGGTTTTCATGCTTTATTCAAGATATCGACCAATGAAAAAGACGGTAAAGAGACGAAAAGAAACATACATGTGCAAAATTATTCATTATTTGAATGAATGTACGACATTGCCCTTAGGTAAAAGCACATGACAACTACGTGCATCATCTAAACGAGAAAAACAATCGAATGAAATGACGAAAGCTACACATATCGGTCAAGTGGGTCATTTGTTTTGGGGATTTTATTACAAGAGTACCAGGAAATTCGCAATTTACCAAATTTACCTTAAAGCTCGAACAATTGAGCAATTTCCAAAGTGGTGGTGGGTGTAATTATATGCGGGGTGAAAGGTGATTTCCAAGTAAAGCTAATTATCAGATATGGTTTGTGTGATTAATACCAAAAATACTAGTGGTAGCAGCATAAACGACGAGGCAAAGCACAACCTCAACGTTTTCCAATGCAAGATGTAAATTGCAACGCCGGATCACGACTATTCCCTTTGCTTTCCCTCTCTCTCTCTCTCCTACACCCTAGTCTTTACTTTTCAGTTTCTGTTTTCGTCTCTTTACTCTCTCTCACCACTGTTCCTCCCTACCCAGTATTCCGTTTGTTCGATTATAGGGGAATCCGAGTGAACAATTGAGAGATTCAGAGCGGAATGCTGCTAGCAGGACTCGTTTCTTGAAATTTTCTATAAAGTTAAGGGATTCAAGAGATACCCATTTCAAAATCATGCCGGAACCATTGGTATCATCGTCTCCGTCGTCCAATGAAGATAATGACAATACTTTTGCAACAAAGAAGAAGAAATCCGAAGATGAAACGGACCCCAAACCATTAGTTGCTGTAGGTAGAAGTAGATCCCAGGCGGCTACCCGTCGTGTGGCTCCGACGTCCAACGTTGCCGTCGCGGTTTCCGTCCCTGAAGCTGTAGCTACAACATCTGGTTCTGCGACTACAGAGAAACACCTCCAGAACGGGGATCTGTACATCGGAAGCTTTTCCGGTAACGTGCCTCACGGATCTGGTAAGTATTTGTGGTCTGACGGGTGTATGTATGAAGGGGATTGGAAGAGAGGTAAGGCATCTGGGAAAGGTAAGTTTTCTTGGCCGTCTGGTGCGACTTACGAGGGTGAGTTCAAGTCTGGTCGGATGGAGGGTACCGGTACGTTCACGGGATCCGACGGAGATACTTACCGTGGCGCCTGGTCGTCTGACCGGAAACACGGATACGGCCAAAAACGTTACAGCAACGGTGATTATTACGAAGGAACATGGCGGCGGAATTTACAAGATGGACAAGGGCGTTACGTTTGGAAAAACGGCAACGAGTACGTCGGAGATTGGCGAAACGGAGTTATTAACGGAAGAGGGATCTTGATTTGGGCAAACGGAAATCGTTACGACGGGAACTGGGAAAACGGCGTTCCCAAAGGTCACGGTGTTTTCACTTGGCCGGACGGCGGCTGCTACGTCGGCTGCTGGAGTAAAGAAAGCAACTTCAATTACAAAAACCCTTTTCAACCTCACCAGATTCTAAACGGAACATTCTATCCAGGAAACAACAGCACCGGAAAAGAGGATAAATTAGGGTTTACCCACAAGCTCTCTGCACCATTGTTGGATGATAATTTTGTGGTTTCAACCGCTAGAAAAAGATCTTCTGTCGACGGATCACGAGGGAGCTTAACAGAACGAAATTTCCCTAGAATCTGCATATGGGAATCTGACGGTGAAGCCGGCGATATTACCTGTGACATAATCGATAATGCCGAAGCTTCAATGCTGTACAGGGACGCCATGGGATTAGGTCGAGATGAAATTCGTCAGTTCAGAAGGAATCCATGTTGTTTCAATGGCGGCGAAGCAAAGAAGCCTGGTCAGATGATTTCAAAAGGCCATAAGAATTACGAATTGATGCTCAATCTTCAATTGGGTATCAGGTAAACAAACATAACCCCAAACATCATTCCATCTATATCTTCTCCGTTATTTTCAAATTACATCTTCTTCATCACAAATTTCTACTGATTTATCAGGTATTCAGTCGGGAAACACGCATCCACAATCAGAGACCTTAAAACCACCGACTTTGATCCAAAAGAGAAATTCTGGACCCGATTCCCACCAGAAGGATCAAAACTTACACCACCACATCAATCTGCAGAGTTTCGCTGGAAAGATTATTGCCCAGTAGTATTCAGGTATTCCAATACACATCTTCACCTTCAAAACCTAATTCCAATCACCATAATCATCCATTAACATAGATTATTGTTTCTTTATTAAATCCAGACATTTGAGGGAGTTGTTCCAAGTAGATCCTGCAGATTACATGCTAGCCATCTGTGGAAACGATGCTCTTCGAGAGCTTTCATCACCCGGGAAATCCGGAAGCTTCTTTTATCTGACACAAGATGACCGGTTCATGATTAAAACCGTTAAAAAATCCGAAGTAAAGGTCAGTAATGAGTTCATCTCGATTCATATTTTAGGTAACAAAACAATCATTTGAAACTAAACTTTTTAGTTTCACTGCATGTTTTCAGGTGTTAATTAAAATGCTTCCAAGCTATTACCAACATGTTTGCCGGTACGAAAATTCTCTCGTGACAAAATTCTTCGGTGTACATTGTGTGAAACCCGTTGGTGGCATAAAGGTAATATTTTCTGCTTTTTATCGGCTTAAATATATAAAACCGGCTACATTTTCTAACAATGTGTGTTTTCTTGTTTCCAATTTCCATATTCAGACTCGGTTTATTGTGATGGGTAATTTGTTTTGCTCTGAGTATCGAATCCATAGAAGATTTGATCTTAAAGGATCATCCCATGGGCGAACAACTGATAAACCCGAAGAAGAAATCGATGAAACTACAACACTTAAAGATCTTGATCTCAATTATGTTTTTCGCCTGCAAGAAAGCTGGTTCAAAGAACTAATCAAGTTAGTACTGTACAACCTGTTCTGTCATGTCATATAGTATCTATATGATTTGATTGCTGATATATTACATTGGTTTTAATTCTTTTCAGGCAAATTAATAGAGATTGTGAGTTTTTAGAAGCCGAGAGAATTATGGATTATAGTCTTTTAGTTGGCATGCATTTTCGCGATGATAACACTGGCGACAAAATGGGGTTGTCACCTTTTTTATTGCGCAACGGTAATTTCCTTGGAATAAACTTAATTATTTTTTTGTTGAAAGTTAATTAATGTTTTTATTGTATTCTCGAATGTTGTTTTAGGAAAGAGCGATTCATACCAAAATGAAAAGTTCATGCGTGGCTGTCGGTTTCTTGAAGCAGAGTTGCAAGACATGGACCGCGTTCTTGCTGGCCGGTATGTTTTCTCATGTTAAATGCTGTCTTGATAATTGATGTTTAAAAAATATTTAAGAAAATGAAATGGAAAAAATAGAAACACCCGTATGAAAACTTATCAGATTAAGTCAAACATTATTGTTACTTTTTTATCATGTGACCACATTGGGAAGTCTTGAATTGCATTTTAATTGTGATAATGCGAAGGTAGTTGAGCATATCTTGATGACCATTTAAATGGTCTTAATGTTGACAACTATTTATTTTTCATGAATGGTGCTTTGATCATGGTGGTTGGAAAATCATTAATTTAAATCGGTGTTTGGTTGGCAGACAAGTGTTAATTTGTGGGGACGTCCGTGTATCACCTTCTAATTCCATTTCTAGACACGAATTATTTCCTAGACTTTGACATTTTCTTGCCAAATTTGAGAAAAATAATAATCACGAAAATTCTCTTGTTGATCCATATGGCATGCGGTCAACGGTTGACTAAATCTGTCATTAATATTTGTTTATGGAAAAATGTCAGGAAGCCGTTGATCAGATTGGGTGCAAACATGCCAGCGAGAGCCGAGAGAATGGGTAGGCGAAGTGATTTCGATCAATATACTCCTGGTGGATTTAACAATTTCACCCCCTCAAAAACCGGTGAAACTTACGAAGTAGTCCTCTACTTTGGAATTATCGACATTTTACAAGATTATGATATAAGCAAGAAGCTTGAGCATGCATACAAATCCTTGCAAGCGGACCCCACGTCCATCTCGGCTGTGGATCCAAAGCTGTATTCCAAGAGGTTTCGTGATTTCATAGGAAGAATATTTGTTGAAGACCGATAAAAAAGGGATTCAATTTTGAGAGTTGCAATATCGGGCGGTTCGGGCAGGTCTTCGGGCGGGGCGGGGTGTTTGTACATGTCGGGTGAGTGGGGATTCGGATGCGAGATCGATTTCGATTATGTGTTATTTTTCTTGAATTATTTCCTTGAAAATTTTTGTGGGTAGCAAGGAATATGTGAAGAAATTCAAAAAAAAAAAAGTTATAGGAGGGGGAGGGGGTGTTTCGTAATAAGAGAAATGTACAGGGTGTTATAGAGTGAAAACGATGGTGGGTTATTTTGGTAATATTACGATTTTTATGAAAGCAGGAACAGGAGCAGGAGTGTGTATGGTTGAATGACTTTTGCTTTTGTTTGCCATGAAAAGGAGTGAAAGGAAGAGGTTGGAAATGGAAAACACCATCTTGTGGTGAAATTACCGTATAGCCCCTGACCAATGTGGTTTTTTTTAATAATATCTTTATGAGAAATTTGGAAATGTTTAAAGGAATATAAACAGAAGATGTAGGGTAGGGTGGTGATATGGGACGTGACAGCACGTTGTCTGTTATTCATGTTTCTTGGGGCAGGCCTGTGGGGGCGGGGGGGTATTGTGTCATTTCAATTGGTCTAGGGAGGTCAATATCAGGGGGGGATGGGGTAAAAGTGTAAATAATAGGAAACAGGGTGGCTGGCTTTTACCAACTTTGTTGACCGAGACATGGCCTCTGTTTTCGTGTCTTGTGCTTTCAGAGATCCGAAGCATGGGTCTGAAACCCTAATGGACTTGTCATATTTTAATATTAGTTTTCAAAATTCAAAGGTTTTTTAAGTTACGTTTTGAAATGATTAATTATAATAAAGAAACTTGTTGCTCTTGTTTTACGTGTTTAGATTATTTTAATGTTTTACAATCTTGCAAAAATCTAATCGCGTCTTTCTATAAGCATCATGTTATTGGATATTCTATTCTTTTTTTAATCCTGAGGCATATACACCAATGTAAAAAATCTTAATGTCAGTAACCAATAATCAAAATTTAAATAATCTATACATATATACATATTAGTATGTTATATGTACAAACGATAAAGTTGTAATTATTTTAAATAAATTTATAAAATTTATCAACAGAATTTGAAAAACGACCATATCAACCGATTAAAATCAATGCTGTAAATAAATCGAACGAACACAAATAAACGTTCGTTATTGTTCGTTCGTTCAAGTTAACCGCACGAACGAATATGCAAGGATAAACGAATGAAAATTCTTATTTATGTTTATTCATTTAAAAGTTTACATTGTTCGTGTTCGTTCTTTTATTTTGTTAATCTGCTAAATGAACATATACGAATGAACATAAACGAACAAACTCAATAAAAACAAATAAACAAATATGAACATAAATTAACCAACGTAAATGAACATAAACATCCAAACATAAAATGGTAAAATATGACGCTCTTAAAAATCACATATGCACGCACGTGCGCG
>CM042017.1:13636649-13906649 GCA_023525715.1 Cichorium intybus
GAGGTTTGAAATATGATTACAAGTGTTGAACGATGAAAAAGGGCTCAAACCTCGTGATGATGTGATTTTCGGTATGTCGAACCGTCTTGGCGCCTGTCCAAGTCGTACACATTTCCCCTTAATGTTGTAAATGTTGAGGTGGGGTGGTACAACCTTGGTGTGCACATGGTCATGTCGTACACAATTTAATCAGAAATGCGACATACTAGAAAGGTTAATAGGTCGTACGAGAAGGTATGTAAGGGTGTGATACGACGTAGTAGGTATGACCCTGCAAGAGTTCTTGATAGGTTGTATGAGTCTTGATCATGTGGACTGTAGTTTGATTGTAGTACGACCTTCCATGAAAAGTGGCTAGATTGTACGGTAATGTGGTATAACCATACACGAAACTCTTCAACGTTACCTTTTGTTTGATAATGCCACATAAAGTGAATATAAAAGTTTTTTTTGATGTAGAATGAACTATAATAACATTACTATAGTTGAAAGCGATATCGAAAACTCAAATCTCTCAAGAACACTGTTATCTTAAGAATTATTTTTCAATCCTTATAAATATTTATCGAAACTCTATATAAATTTATATTCTCTAAATAATTATATGTCGGCTAGGAGAAAATATAGATCCTCAAAGATTTTAACTAGGAAATATATTCTAAGAAAGATAAATCTTAGCAAAATTACTCTAAAAATAAAATTACTTACTTAAAATCGTGGCTTATTTTGACCTAATATCTCAAAACTCTTTAGCCCAAAGTAACTCCAAAATTACCCCAAAATTTAATCATCGTTCTCCTTTATCTTTGAGATGTCCTCCGGGCTCCGACCTCCAACACCCTCCCCTCCTTTAAAAAAGACTCGTCCTCAAGTCATGTTTAGCTTCATTGTTACAACTAGCACCCAAAAAAGATCCATTGATTTAGAAAAAAGCGATTACATGGTAGATCTCGGCTCTTTAAAACAGTTTTCGTTATACAAGGGTTCATATAAAGTATGGATATTAGCAGAGCCCTCATGTTTGCTTCTTTCTTTCAATAATCCGATGAAGGATTAAGATAGATAAACAACTCACATAAGATGACCCCAAAATCCAAATTGTTCTCATATTCCCAGGCTTAACTATCATTTCCTCGGGTTTATCATGTCATTAAGCACAATATGATTAATTTCAATATTTATCATATCGTGTTCTTGAATTGATGTCGTACAGAATTTTTGTGTGGCAGATGTGACTAGTATCATAGGTGTGATCACTATTGTTGTTAAATAGTGAATTCTGAATTAAAACCCGTATGAATTGTAAACACGTGCACCGCGGCCCATTAAGTGTTCGCGTCGCATGGGCCGTAAACTGCTAGGGTACGACTAGGGTTTCATGTAAAGCCCATAAATATAAAGGTTGGTCATTAGGGTTTAGTGCTATCAATGTCAAAGTCAGAAGTCATTAGTCAGAGGAGGCCGATTTACTAGCAATCTAGATACGCTCTATAACACCTGTATTTAGCTATGAATAAAGAATACTCTCTCCTGCCCGTGGACGTAGGTCATCTTGGACCGAACCACGTAAATCTCTGTGTCGTTACTTTGTGTTTATATTTCTGCATTTATATTCTCGTTATTATTCCTGGGCAATAGACTATAGATTTAGGTTTATTTCCTAACAAGTGGTATCAGAGCCGCGGTTTCAGATCTGTAGTGTTTGATCTGTGATTATTTGCAGTTTTAGGTCTGCATGATTTTAGATCTGGTTGTAGTTCTGGTTGATTGAAGTCGGTAGTAGATCTAGGGTTTACGGCTGCCGCGTCGCGTCTGTTGAAAGACCACGTCGCGGTTGTTCAAGGATCACATCTGTAGAAGACCGCATCTGTTCAAGCCCGCGTCGTGCCCCGTTGAAGTCCGCACCGCGGCGACGACGAGCAGTAAGCAGTTTCGGATTTACTTGTTTATCAAAGACTACAAGGATCGGTTGATTGAAGATGTCATCTCACAAGTTCGATATGGAGAAGTTCAATGGCTCGAATAATCTCTGTGTCGTTACTTTGTGTTTTTATTTCCGCATTTATATTCTTGTTATTATTCCTGGGCAATAGGTTATAGATTTAGGTCTATTTCCTAACAAGTGGTATCAGAGCCGCGGTTTCAGATCTGTAGTGTTTGATCTGTGATTATTTGCGGTTTTAGGTCTGCATGATTTTAGATCTGGTTGTAGTTCTGGTTGATTGAAGTCGGTAGTAGATCTAGGGTTTACGGCTGCCGTGTCGCGTCTGTTGAAAGACCGCGTCGCGCCTGTTGAAGGATCGCGTCTGTAGAAGACCGCATCTGTTCAAGCCCGCGTCGCGCCCCGTTGAAGTCCGCGCCGCGGCGACGACGAGCAGTAAGCAGTTTCGGATTTACTTGTTTATCAAAGACTACAAGGATCGGTTGATTGAAGATGTCATCTCACAAGTTCGATTTGGAGAAGTTCAATGGCTCGAATGATTTCACTTTGTGGAAGGTTAAGATGAAGGCTCTTCTGGTTCAACAAGGATGCGCAGTTGCAGTGGAAGGAGAATATGCAAATGACACGACATATGCTGTGAAGAAGGAGATCGAGGGGAAAGCACATAGTGCTATTCTTTTGAGCTTGACATATGAGGTGTTGAGGGAAGTTATTGATCAACCCACTGCTGCCGGTATTTGGAAGAAGCTCTGTGATACGTATCAGAACAGTTCTTTGACAAATAGGCTGTATCAGAAGCAACGGTTGTACACTTTCCGGATGTCAGAAGGTACTCAAGTAAAATACCATCATGATTCTTTCAATCGTATTATTCTAGATCTTCAGGGAGTAGGAGTAAAGATTGATGATGAGGATCAAGCCCTTATTTTGTTATGTTCACTGCCGAATTCACATGAGAACTTTGTTGATACTATGTTGTACGGAAGAACAACAATTACTATGAATGATGTGAATGATTCTCTGCTGTCCAAGGAACTCAAACGTAGAGTTTCTGGGAATGAGGAGACATCTGGTTCAGGTCTGTTCGTTGGCAGAGGAAGGACATCGGATAAGAAATATGGTGGAAATCGGAGTAAGTCACGTTCAAAATCGAAAGTTTCTGCAAAAGTCAAGTGTTATAACTGCAAGGAGAAGGGTCACTTCAAGAGAAATTGTCCATTGCTGAAAGGGGGAAGGGAGAAAATAGCAACAATGGCAGTGCGGCTATTGTTCAGGATGGTTCTGAAGAAGAAGACATAGGGGATGTGTTGACTATTTGCACATCTAGTTCTGTTGATGCTTGGGTCTTGGATACTGGGGCATCTTATCATATGACTTTCCATCGTGACTGGTTCGAATCTTTTAGAGACTTGAAAGGAACGGTGAAGTTGGGAGATGATTGGGTTGCTTAGGTTAAAGGAAGCGGTACGGTACAGATTATGATGCACGATGGTATGGTCAGAAAGCTTGATTGCTGGTATGTTCCGGATCTTCGTAAGAACTTAATTTCTCTTACTACTTTAGCAAAGAATGAGTTGAAATACTCTGGTGAGGATGACTGGGTGAAGGTCACCAAGGGCTCTCTAGTAGTTATTAAAGGAAAGGTGCAGAAGAGTGGGGTTCCTGTCTTAGAAGGAAATTCGGTTAGGGGAACAGTGGCGATTTCTCAATCCTTAGAGAGTAGTAATGATAAGACAGAGTTGTGGCATAGAAGGTTGGGACATATGAGTGAGAAAGGTATGTCAATTCTGAGTAAACAGGGGTTGTTTGGTGGCGAGCTAACGGGAAAACTCAAGTTTTGTGAAGCTTGTGTCAAAGGCAAGCAACGCATGGTGAAGTTTAGTTCGGGTAAACACACAAGCAAGGAAATCCTAGAGTACATTCACTCAGATTTGTGGGGTCCCTCTCCGGTCGAGTCTCATAAAGGTCATAGATACTTTGTGACTTTCATTGATGACTACTCAAGGAAGGTTTGGATATATTTTCTGAAGACTAAAGACGAAGTGTTTGGGAAGTTCAAGGAGTGGAAGACGATGATTGAAAAACGGACCGGAAAATCTGTCAAGACACTCAGAACTGACAATGGGTTAGAGTTCTGCATTGCCCCGTTTGAAAACTTCTACAAGGCGGAAGGTATAATGAGGCACCACACTATACGGCACACACCACAGCAGAACAGAGTGGAGGAACGGATGAACCAAACACTGTTAGCGCGTGCTAGAAGCATGCAATTATATGCTGATTTATCGAAGAAATTCTGGGCGGAAGCAGTTAATACCGCTTGCTATCTGGTGAACAGATCACCATCAACTGCAATCGACTTTAAGTCTCCTCAATAGGTATAGTCTGGAAAACCCTCTGATTATTCTGGTTTACGTATATTTGGTTGTCCGGCTTATGCTCATGTTAATGATGGTAAACTTGAGGCGAGGGCAATGAAGTGCATATTTCTAGGGTATGCACATGGAGTGAAAGGTTATCGTCTGTGGTGTATAGAAGAATGGAGAACTCCAAAATTTATTAATAGCAGAGATGTGACCTTTAATGAATCTGCTATGGTGAACCAAAGAGGAGGTGATACAAGTCATGTAGGAAAAGATCAGGGTGCCAACCAGAAGGTGGAGTTTGTCACACAAATTCCAGACAGAATGGTGATAAATGAAGAACAGCATGTCGGTGATGATCAACATAGATGTGATGAAACTCATGAACAGCCCAATGAGGATCAGTCTAGCGATGCTGAGGCCGATGGAGAGAACAATGAGGATGAATCTATAGCAAGGAGAAGAGAGAAAAGGAAAACGATGACTCCAGCTAGATATGCTACATGTGTCACTAATGGTGATATTGGTTCTGTTACATATGCACTAGCTGTTGGTGAAAACATTGTTACTGATGAGCCTCGGTCCTACAAAGAGGCGGTGGCAAGTAAAGAAGGATCAAGATGGTTGATGGCGATGAATGAAGAGATGCAATCTCTTGAGAAGAATGAAACGTGGGATCTTGCTCCATTACCGAAAGGAGTAAAACCGGTTGGATGCAAATGGGTCTTTAAGAAGAAGGAAGGAATTCCAGGGGTTGACCCCGCAAGGTTCAAGGCACGGTTAGTGACGAAGGGATTTTCTCACAAGGAAGGAATCGACTATCACGAGGTTTTCTCACCGGTCGTGAAGCACAAGTCAATTCGGGTTCTTTTGGCCATGGTGAGTGCGTTTAATCTAGAGCTTGAGCAGCTCGATGTCAAAACTGCATTTCTTCATGGAAGCTTGGAGGAGAAGATATATATGTCACAGCCTGAAGGTTTTCCGGGTTCTAATAAGGATCATGTGTGTCTGTTGAAGAAATCTCTTTATGGTTTGAAGCAGTCTCCTAGACAGTGGTACAAGAGATTTGATTCGTTTATGACTTCGCATGGCTACATTCGGAATCAGTTTGATAATTGTGTCTACTTAAAGCAGTTGTCCAATGGGTCATTTATTTATCTGTTGCTATATGTTGATGATATGCTCATTGCAGCCAAGGAGATGGCTGAAATTAATAACTTGAAGAAGCTTTTGGAAAGTGAGTTTGAAATGAAGGATTTGGGTGTAGCAAAGAAGATATTGGGGATAGAGATTCAGAGAGACAGGAAAGCGGGGTTGTTATATGTTTCTCAGAAGAAATATATTGAGAAAGTCTTGCAGTCTTTTGGTATGGATCAGTCAAAACTAGTTGGAACTCCTTTGGCAGTGCATTTTAAATTAAACAGAAGTACTATACCAACTACGGATGAGGAAAAAGACTATATGAGTATAGTTCCGTACTCAAGTGCAGTTGGAAGCCTTATGTATGCTATGGTATGTACTAGACCTGATTTAGCACATGCAGTTAGTGTGGTTAGTAGGTTTATGAGTAATCCTAGGAAAGCTCACTGGGAAGCGGTCAAGTGGATCCTGCGATACTTGAAGGGGACTAAGGATGTTTGTTTGGTCTCTGGTGCTAATACTCATAGTAACTTGGTTGGATATGCAGACTCGGACTATGGTGATGACTTGGTGAAAAGGAGATCGCTCACGTGTTATATTTTCACTTTGTTTGGATGTGCAGTCAGTTGGAAGTCAACTTTACAACCTACAGTTGCCTTGTTTACAACTGAAGCGGAATACATGTCAATAATTGAAGGTATAAAGGAGTGTATCTGGCTACATGGTTTGGTGGAGAGTCTGGGGTTGAAAGTGGAGAAGCCTGTCTTGAACTGTAATAGTGAAAGTGCTTTGTGTCTAGCAAGGAATCCGGTTTATCATGAAAAGACGAAGCATATTGATATCCGATTAAATTTCATTCGTGACATAGTAGAAGAAGACAAGTTCTCAATCTTGAAGATTGATACCAAGGTGAATCTGGCAGATATGTTGACGAAGTCGTTACCCAAGGAGAAGTTCGAGCTGTGCTTGAACTTGGTTGATGTTCGCAGGAGGTAAGTCCCTACGGGGCAAGCTGGCAGGAGACGAGAGGAAGTTTTTTTTGGTTTCTAGAATGAGGTGGAGCTATGTTGAATTCGCAATTCAAGGTGGAGATTGTTAAATAGTGAATTGGGAATTAAAACCCGTATGAATTGTAAACACGCGCGCCGTGGCCCATTAAGTGTCCGCGTCGCATGGGCCGTAAACTGCTAGGGTACGGCTAGGGTTTCATGTAAAGCCTATAAATATAAAGGCTGGTCATTAGGGTTTAGTGCTGTCAATGTCAAAGTCAGAAGTCATTAGTCAGAGGAGGTCGATTTACTAGCAATCTAGATACACTCTGTAACACCTGTATTTAGCTCTGGAATAAAGAATACTCTCTCCTGCCCGTGGACGTAGGTCATCTTGGACCGAACCACATAAATCTCTGTGTCGTTACTTTGTGTTTATATTTCCGCATTTATATTCTTGTTATTATTCCTGGGCAATAGGCTATAGATTTAGGTCTATTTCCTAACAATTGTCGATCGCATTCAAGTCCTAAACAGGTCCACTGTCTAAGATGAGATATAAATTATATATGAGATCGATATCATTGACAAGGTTTGAATCATATACACGACTGTTGTCATCGACGAGATCATTAGACTATGTGGTATGGGTGGAACGCACCCTCGCGTCCACCGCTACCTCAGCTGCAGAACGCGGTAAACACCGCCCTTCCTAGAGTGCGTCCTTCGTCCCCAGCCGTTCCCCAGGCACGCAATGGAACGACCTTTGTGACTGTTTGAGTCGACAGTTGGCTGAATAAAAAAAATTTAATTACCAAAAATTTAAATTTTTACCCCTATAAATATCACTCAATATTACACATTTTTATACACAATTCTAATAATTCTCCTATAAATTACTATCTCAACAAAAATTTTACTTACATCTCTCCCAAAAAATGGATAAAGATCCAAACACCACACCCCAACCAAAATCTCAGCGATAATCCTACGATTCAATACAATCCCGCTACGATTTGGTGAATACAATCTTAATTATTGACCGAATTATACGCACCCTAGGAAGGGCGGTGTTTGCCACGTTTTGCAGCTGAGGTAGCGGTGGACGCGGGGGTGCGTTCCACCCAAATTGTTGGAGATTCCGTTGAATTTGATACAAACCGCTCGTTCCCCAGGCACGCAATGGAACGACCTTTGTGACTGTTTGAATCGACTGTTGGCCGAATAAAAAAATTAATTACCAAAAATCTAAATCTTTACCCCTATAAATATCACTCAATAAGTAAATATTACACATTTTTCATACACAATTCTAATCATTCTCCTATAAACTACTATCTCAACAAAAATTTTACATACATCTCTCCCAAAAAATGGATAAAGATCCAAACACTCCACCCCCAACAAAAATCTCAGCGATAATCCTACGACTCAATACAACCCCGCTACGATTTGGTGAATACAATCTTAATTACTCACGGGCTCACCACCAAACCAATATTCTCCACCATATCCACCACCACAAAACCAATACCCTCCACCACCACCAGACCAATATCCATACCCACCACCTTACCAATACCCAACATTTCCACAACAATCACCACCACTACGATCTCCACCACAACTTTCCCTCCACGAAGTTGTCTTAAAAATGCAACCACCCGAACCGTCTGGGCGGAAGAAAAAATCTTCCCGTAATAAAACAAGAACTGTCTAACAATGTCCTCAAGTTTGGACACCCAAGGAAGAGATTGCATTGACGAAGGCTTGGATCGCTATTTCCTCCGATCCCAAAAAGGGAAATAGCCAAACTTTTGGTGGGTTATGGGAATAGATTTTGGCCCCATTATCACGAAGCGACGAGTTGGGAGCTTATATGAACAACGACGGGGTAACGGTAAATGGAGAAAATTACTAGCGGTTTGTATCAAATTCAACGAAATCTCCAACAATTTGGTCAACCAATATCGAAGGTTAAAGTCAATTTAACGTTTTCCACACCGCTTTAGATCATTACGTTCGAGAGACCGTCATACCTTTTGTACACTTGAAAGCGTGAGAGGTTTGCAAAAACGGTCCAAAATGGGTTCTTACTCTATCGACGACATCAGATTTCCGGTTTGGTGTCCAAATGGGCTAGGACCTCGGAATCGTATGAGTACGCTTACGACGCTCAAAACCTGATCGACTTCAACGACGAAGCCTATGAACTTCCATCGGAAGAGCCATCTTCCCACTCGATCGGCAGCAATAAAGCAAAACGAACCGTCTCTTCGTTGTCAACCAAAGAAAAACCCACGGACAAAGTGGATGCTTTGGTTGAACGATTTGACCGCCATATTGAGCTACAACAACAACGGACGGATTTAAGGCGCAAAAGCGTGTATATCACGATTGACAAGTTTTACGCTCCTCGACCGATGGATTAACCGGCGGGACCTCGAGCCAATCGAGGCGATGAAAGAGAAAAATTAGGAAAAAATATTTAGATTAGTTTGTTTTTTTATTTCATGGAATGCTTTTAAATCCTTTTTATTTAAATGTTTTTTTAAAATAATGTAAATATTTTAATTTTAATTTTAATATAATGTTTTAAAATTAATTTAATGTTTTATTTTAATTAAAAAAAGGTAAATTAAAATGTGATGTGGAAATTAAAATGAGTCATAAAACTGTTAGACATTTCATTGAGTGTCATGAGGATGTATTGATGATGTGACGGTGATCTTGGATATCCTACAAATGTCTCCACATCCATAGCATTACTCTATTAATTAATTACCGTAAATTTTCAAAAGGTTGTGTACGTTTTTTTTCTTCGGGTTGTGTCACGCGGTGTGTGTATATGGATCTTTAAATTCGGGTTCGGAGCTGGCTTTCGGATCGCGCCTCTTTTCTATCGTCTTTGTCATTCATCGTCTCCACCGCTTCATTCAGTCTCCACCACTTCCTCCATTTTGCGTCCTAGGGTTTTCGTCGTCCTTATGTTGCTCCGATTATACCTGCTATCGTTATTTGATGTCGCTTTCTTCCTTGCTCCTGCGACAGGTAAGTACGCATCTTAATTTTTCGGTTCAACTTCCTTCTGATTCTATCCGAAGGGGCACCGCCGACAGTGATGGTGACCTCCGGTGACGGCGTCGGTCGATGGTGGAAAAGAAAACGGACAATATGAAATATGCCGAAGAGTTTGTGAGAGAATTTCTGTTCTTCAGAGGATTCACAACCACTTTGCAATCATTCGAGAAAGAATTCGCTACAGATATTGGCAAAGGATTTCACGAGGAAAAAAAATTTCACCTAATTTTTTTTAGTATACATCCCTAAATTAACTTTAGTTCTGTCGGTTTTCAATATTATAACTATCGAATGCATTGTTTGTTTGCAGGAAAAGGTGAAATTGGGGGTAAAGAAAGCGAGAAATGGCATTCTTATCCGTTGGTGGGACGAACAGGGTCGGCGATTCCGACTGCTTCTGAAGTTAGCGTTTACGAATTTCGATCGGCTGCCACCGGTTCTGATCATTACCCTGGTTCCCTACATGCTCCCTTCATGAGCTCTCCGGATTCTCCTCCGTATATTCCTGGTACAGTAGCATCCCTCCCATTTCTCTCTAATGTGAGTTAAATCTCCAACCATTTTGTCTTATTTTTTTTCCTATTTAGATAAATGATTTTTAAAAATATTTTCTTTATAGTATGGCATTAGTCATCTTAACAAGGTGGAAGACACCATTTCGGAACGTTGGATAAGAAAGCAGAAACAAGGAAATCCAATAGTAAATATTCTACACCTTCACAACTCATTTCCTTATTGCCTGAACTTTATTTTACTTAAATAATATTATTATTATGTTTATTGGTTCCAAATCAAATATTTATATTTAAGGATGTATTATACAGAGAGGTTTATAGATGACAACTTGCGTAAAGAAAGCTTTCATGGAAGTAGGCAAGATATCAATGCAGCAATTGACCGGATTTGTGAGTTCAGTGGTGAGACATAATTTTCTAACTTCATCATGTTCAAGTTTAGATTTCAAATATGATTTTAATGTTTTTCATGATAATAATTCACAGGAAGCAGGATAATTTTCTGGGATCTTAGGGAACCGTTCATTCAAAACCTTACGACAAAGGTTTGTGTCTCTCTTTTATATATCTATGTCGATGTGTGCGTTTATTTCAAGTTTAGTTTTAATTTTTTAAATTTCAAGGTTTGTTGTGAATATGTTCTAGCTTTGATGATTCAGTTCTGTGATTTGTTTTGCAGGTATATGATTTATTTTATATATTTGGTTTATGAGGCTCCAAATACTGGTTTGAACATCTTACACGCAGACTCACTCTGTGTTTTGAATTAAATGACTGATACGGATATGATGCCTTTTACATTGAGACAATTAAGTTCTCTTTTTTTTTTCTTGCTGCTTTTCCGGACTTGCTAAGGAAATATATAAAGGTGCAACATACGTCTTAAACTGCCATAAATGAGAAAAGGCTAACCCTGCTACCAAATTTGCTATTGGGTCACTTGTGAAGTCGGTTTCTTGCAGAAAACTGATAGAACATCGTTTAGTTTGATTACAAGTTACAAGAAAGCCATTATCTTTACCAACAAAGGAATAAAAAGAATGGTATTTGTCAAAAATAACGTTATAACAGCCTGGTAAGCTCCTTCAGTATCGCCTTGTGAAAGACAAAAAAGGAGGGATTCTAACTGTACATCAAATCTACCCTGCCAAAAATCCAAAATTTCAGTAAGGAAACAAAATGCCTGGATTATTTTTAGCAGATAAAATCACATGATTGATTCATAGACAAAGGCATAAGATAGCATATTATATGGCAATATATGTATCTAAGACTGTACCTTTAGCCGTTTACCATGAGAACCCCCTGAACTTTAAGCTATACTACTTTTACCTATATCCCTCGCAAAAGATAGCTACACAAAAACACCAAGTATCTGCAATTGACTTCTCCGATAGAATAAATGAACACATACGGAACAGTTGTTGTTCCAAATTCTTTGTTATTAGCTATAAGTCTAACTTAAAACAAAAAACAATTTGCAAGTACATTTAAGATGGACAACAAAGAAGAAACTTGCCTGTAGAACTTTAGGGTCATCAAAGTGAATGGATTTTCGTAGGGAAGTAAGATGAGGCAAAGATTTCCCTCCGATTGGTCGTAAATCCATGTTACAAAGCTCCGACTCAAGAGAACCAAGGGTACTAGAACTTCCATGGAAATTGGTTTCGACTTGCGTCCTGCTTTGATCGATTTCTCGCAAACACCAGCCTCGATTAATTAGGGTTTGAATCAAAACCTCCGACGAAGACGAAGATGAAGAACACGCCATCTCAGTAAGAATGAATGGAAGTACGATGCTATTTCTATCTTTTAACCCTAACATAACTGATATGTCACTTCAAGAACGCAGGTAAATAAATTAAAATCAGTTGTTATTTTATTATATTGGAAAAGTTTTGAAAGAAAATATGACACCTTTTTGCAATGACAGGGTAGTGAATATAATTTCAAAGTTGAATTTACAAAACGGGGCAGTATTGAGGCATATGGCTTTTGTATTTCAACGAATTTTGGAGAAAGGAATAGTGGATCATTCTATTTAACATACGACACTTGTGGAATATTTTACAATTGCTGACAAGGTATTTTTACTGTTTAATTTTTGGTCTGTTTGGATGGAATGGAATGGAATGTTGATGGAATGGAATAGGAAAGATGATGGAATGAGTTGTTACCGTCTGTCTGTCTGATTGTGTTTGGTTTGCGTGTAGAAATTGAAGGATATTTTATCTTTACTCTATTTTAGCATTGCATTAATTACTGATAATCTTTTTCCTGTGTAGGCTTGTAGAACGGGTGATCAAACTAGATGTTCAACACAAGAAGGCTGCATAAATAACAAGGTTAGTTCATGGCTATGTGGTATTTAAATTGACTCAGATTAATATTTTAGTAGTATGTATTTTCATATGAAGTGTAAAATGTTGTATCATTAAGAAAAGGAAAATGATTAAGATGATACTTCCCATAGATTTGTGATAATTTTTATGTTTTCATATTTTTTTCTAGCTGTTAATATTTATAAATTATTAAGCATCTCTAAACTTTTTTCTCAAATCAAACCAAAATTGAAAAATTTTGTGTAATCAACTTAAAAGTCGTGAAATCCAATTTGGTTTGGTTTTGTTTTACAAGACAATAACATATTTTATTTTGGATTCTCAAAATTTTGAAATCAATGATTCATGTATAAATCGAAAAGAAGAAAAATATAATTAAAAAAAATTCCAACTTGCAAATAAGTTGTTGGACATACGAAAAGGCTAAATATTGCCGTTTTCAAATCAAGAGTTCTTTTTTCAATAAAATATTTTTAAAGGTTTTTTGGTAATAATTTACAAAGACTATTTTTAAAAAGAAATCCAATCATTAGAATAAACTGTTTGTTACATTCAGATTTATTCTTATTTTGGTTAAATTAATGTTTACAACCTCATAGCCTAAGAAAACCGGTTCCATAACCTACTTGGATTTAGAAGATTACATGATATTATTCTATCTATAGCTTTGTTGATTTACTGCGTGATGATTTTATCTAAAAAATAGAAGTCGCGCTATTTATTTCACCCAAGATTGAATCTTTGCTATTTTTTGAAGTTGTTTTAGCAATTAACATTTCTTTTTGCATTTCTTTAGGTCGGTATTACCGAGACTGCAATTGATGATGCTATTCTAGGTGCTATTGTTCGTATATTTGGTTAGTATAAATAAATAAATAAATTACTATTACTAAATACTAACCATGTAAATTTTACCCATGATATGATATATACTTTTTATATATGTTTTTTCAGATAAACATGTGGTTGTTGGAGAGCCTCTACAATCAAAATCTTCTCAACACGCACCAATGAACACACCAAAATCTATGGTAACTGAAATATCTGGAAACCCCAATTCTGACAGGAGGCTACACTAGCTTTTCCATGACAGTTTTGCAGGTAGCTACTTATTTGATGGCTTTGCCCCTGTGACACCCCATTTCTAAAGTTTGCAAATACTATGGTTTTTCATAAAATTTCATGAATACAAAAATACGGTTTAACAAAAACCGATTTTTTTTTTTTACAAATTTAAAACTGTGGGTGTACAAATCTATATCAAAACTAACCATAGTAAGCAAGTAAGGATTTAACCTTAAGTCCAACATAGGAGCTATGTGGGCTCCACTCCAGCTAAACTTCATCCAATTATAGCTTAGCATTAAACCTGGAATACATGGCATAAAAATAGAATACGTAAGACAAAAATTGTCTCGTGAGTTACATGAGGTTTAGACTCAAACCTTTAACTTCTTTACCAACTTATACAAAACTTATAACGTAAACTTCTGTCAAATCTTTATATAAATATCATACTATGCTTTATACTTCTCAAATTCGTTTCATAACATTTTTTTATAAAATAACATCTTCCAAAGTTTCAAGATATTACCATACCAATATTTCTTAATTTCTTTCAAACCATTTCTCATTATCCTTTGTATAATTACATTCTTTCAAAACTTTATAATATAATCATAGTACAACTCTTAACTTTTCAAGAAAATCATTCTTTAACATACTTTACAAAAATAACATTGTTCTTACTTTCTTTGACTGGTTTTATAAGCTTGCTGGATTTTTATACTTAGGGCTTTAATCACTATAAGTGATACCCCAAGTCTCTATGGCTAGAAAGAACGGATCAATCCTCACCATAGAAGTGCTGAGGCGATCTACTTCGCGATGGGGCTTGTCCCCAGTAGACCCCTTACCTAACCCGGGAAGGTTGGAACATAGTTCCCTTACTAACGCTGCTTACTACAATTACCAGTCATACAAAACATTTTCTGCTTGCTTGAACATTACTTGCATACATATAACTTATGGCTAAGCGCCAAACTTCATTACTTTCTAACTTTATGGCTAGATGCCAAATTTATAACTTTCATTTCACATAAACCATATATTTAAAACATGTCTATATAACATTTTAGTCTTAATGCTAAATAATACTTTCCAAATATCTTGTGGCTATATGCCCTTTCATGCTTGAAAACTTATACAATTGTAACCAAAACATACTTCTTAATTATATTGTGGCTATATGCCTATCCATACTTTCAAACATGTATAGCTTGTATTCAAAATATATACCTTTATATGATTGGTTCATAGACCACAACATACTTTCACATAATTGGCTCATAAACCAAAACATAGCTTCAATATTATAACATTATACTTTCACAAACAAGTTAGAGATAAAAACTCTTGCATATAATTTCACATATAAGATTTTATAAGAAATCTTAAAAATACTTACTTGCCATGTACCCCAGAATGGGTAAAAATACTGCATGTACTCACCTTATAACTCTTGAAAGGTTGTCTAAACGTCCCTCGGTTCTTTACCCTTTCGGTGTGCGACTACTTGACTTGCACCTATATATATAGTACTTGGTACATTAATTACATTTAAATTGACTCTATAACATGTTAGAGTCCTTTCTAACACTTTTATTGATCATAATAAGTAACTAGCTTTAAAATGACCAACTTTAATTAAGTCGTATACTGTACGTATTGTACTACAGTACTCTCGAGGGTCGTATTTTAATTCCGACAACTTCCCATGAAATCTTATACCATTTTAGACATGTGTTTCAAATTTGAAGTCTATCGGACAAATCTAGCTAAAATCTCAAAATCAAGTTTGGACAATTACTTGATTTTTAGCCACTGCTTGCTACAGTGATTTTCCGCGAGGTCGGATTATTGATTTAACAATTTTCCACATGTTTTCATACCATTTTAAGGCTATGGTATAAGTTACGGGTCGATCGGACAAGTCTAGCATCGAGTTCCAAACTCAAAAAATGGACAGAATGGTTTTCCAGGGGGCACACGACTCGTGTGCTTTTCCTTCTATGGGACACACGACTCGTGTGTTTCCTGGGAAATTTTTCCTTGGCTGATTTTTGTGTTGCACGTCCTTTAGTCCGAGGGTTAAGTCTTTAATACGTGACTTAATCATTTTAGGGTCATTTTTAGGCCTAAAATAGCAGTTCACTTATAGTTTTAAACCATGGAATCAATAATTCCATTCCAAGGCTTAAAACATTCCCGTAATGTCCATTTTTAACCAAAAATCCATTTTGTTTGATTTTCAAGTGTAGAACTGATTTTATACACTCTTTATGACTCTTTGAACTTGCTAAGCCAATTGAAATCAGTTTTAAACTCATAACCCAATTTCTAGGGTTCTTGAGTTCAAAACCCATTTCTAAGGATTTAACCAAAATTCCAAGAACTCTTTGCAATCTAGGTGTATCTACTTGATGTTTTAGCATGACTTGATGGAGATGAACTTCTGGAAACATTCCATGAACTTCATACCTCGAATTTTCAGATTTCACACGAAGAAGATGATGAATAGTGGGAGTTCTTACTTTATTTGCTTGAAACCTTCAATTTTTACTTCAATTTCTTGTAAGAATTCTTGAACTCCTTCTCTTCACGTGAGCTCTCTTGATCTCTCTCTCGATCCTTCTAAACTTTTCTGGAGAATGAGACTTAATAACTCTATTATTTATGTTTTTAATTTTATAAAATATTTGCACTTTTAGTCCCTAGGCTCCCATTCTTTGGACTTTTGACACTAACACTTATTTTGACCACTTGGAACTATAATTCTTACATTTTAAGTCCTAAATCATAAATAAAGTTTATAGTAATTTCCACATTGGTCGAATGACCAATTTACCCTTTATGTGAAAAATGACTAAATTACCCTTTCAATCATAATTTCTCATAAAAATGCACATAAAGCTTTAAATCACACAAAACTTATTTTATATATTTATTTTTTATAAATTTGGGTCGTTACAGCCCCTCTTTTTTACCATCAATATTTAGTTCATGATACTAAAACTATCACAAAGCGAATGCCAACAACTCATTTGTGAAATCTTGAGAGCAACCCCTGAAGCTGCATCTGCTGATGCTGCTGTTCAAACTGCTAGACTTGCAAACAAGACTCTTTCTAAAGAAAAAAGGCAACCAACTTTACTTTATTTTTAATTTTCCCCTCTTTTTCTATTACAACTCCAAAATACCTCTATATTTTTTTACAGGAACATTTTAAAAAGTTTCACTATTGCGTATGGTCAAATGATACTCAAGAGTGGACAAACCTTGGTTAATCAGGAAATCTGAAAGTACATTGCTATTAAAGGTCTAAGGATTTAATGCATAATTAAAACCACATTAAATGAGCTAATTAAGATACCTACAAATTGTATACACAGATTTATTCCCTAAGTTTTTTTGGCAGTGGTTTTGTTGATCATCATATTGGTGCAAAGGAACAGATCACACTTCAAGATACTATGGAGGTTGTTATTTATACCATTACATTAAACTTTATGAATTAATTATCTTTATTTATTCTTTTGCTTTTTAGAGAGATTTGATCATGGTGAAGCATCTCACTTGGATCTTAACGAGGTAAATCACATAACTAATGTGGTAAATGGCGATTCTTTTTGTTTTTTTTAACATTATTTTATTTAAAGAAATTCTTAAAAGGGCTTTTAAAATTTCTTGCTATGCTACCAGGAACTTGTAGTGGAAAAGGCTGCAACTTCATGAACTACTGAAGAGAATACATTGAATTCAAAGTATGTTTTCTTTGATTAAACTTCACAAAGCACATTAAAATTACTAAATTCCCATTATACAATGTTCTAACTTCTAACATAATTACGTTTTTTTTAAACAGTGCTGATCCACAAGCATCTTTCCAGGCAACTATAGGAACTGCTGAAGATAATACATTGAATTCAGAGTATGCTTCTGTGATTAAACTTTACAAATTAAAATTACTAAATTCCCATTACAATGTTCTAACTTCTAACATACTTATAATTTTTTTAAACTCAGTGTTGATCCATAGGCATCTTTCCAAGCAACTACAGGAACAGCTGAAACTGAACTGACGGAACCCGTGCATCGCACGGGACCCCACTAGTTATCAATAAAAACTGTCTCATGATTTCATCTTCTTGGAAACTATCTTCTGGTACGGATGACTAAAAAAAATCAAGGAATTCTTTGGTTTGTTTTAAGTAATTGTACACCGTTACATCTTTTTTATCGTCTACACAATATTGTTAATTAAGATACTGATAATCACGATAGTGAAAATTAGGAGTCTCAACCATTCAATTTTAATGCCGCATGAGTCTTGAGTGTTGACCCATCATCGTTATATAGACTACAATTAAAGGAGGGTCTTCCACTCAAGCCGGTCATTTCAGGTGAGTTCCAATATCAATTGATGCGGAATGAACTACGAGAACATAAATAGCTGAAAACAATGTCGGAAACCCAAAACTCTTGATAACAATCTTTGTTCTATTAAAATTATCTCTAACTCTTAAAAAAATTTATCATAACTTCATATAATTTCATAATCTATAAATATCTCTAGTAATATAAATAACTCTAATAACTTACAAAAAGATAGATTCGGTTTGGCCCAATATGTCAAAACTCTTAACCCAAAGAAACTCGATATTGGCCCAAAATTTTGAAACACCTGGAAAATCTTGACATTTTAAGACCGTTTCTAATTCCCACGTCACATCTTAATTTACATTTTTAACTAAAATAAAACACTAAATTAATTTAAAAATATAATTTTCATTAAAAATATTACATTAATATAAAAAACATTAAAATTAAAAAATTAAAAAACATTCCAAGAAAAAAAAATCTAAATACTTTTCCTAATTCGCTTCGAATGCCTCGAGGTCCCGTCCGTTAAATCTCTCTTTGGAGTTGCGTAAAACTTGATAATCGTGATACACATGCTCCTCTTGCCTTAAATCCATCCGTGCTTGTTGTAGCTCATTGAAGCGGTCAAATAGTGCAACCAAAGCATCGACTTTGTCCGCCACTTTTTCTTTGGTTGACGACGATGAGTCAGCTCGTTTGGCTTTGTCGCGGCCGATCGAAGGGGGTAATGACTCTTCCGATAGAGCGTCGTCGGCATGGTAGTTGGAATAGATTGAGTTTTGAACGTCGGAAGCATACTCGTACAATTTCGAAAACGTAGCCCGTATGCATCCCAAAATAAATAAATGTTTATTATTAACAGATGTTTTTTATTAGTGTTTTGTTCAATAAAACACTTCATTCAATAATAATTCATTATATTCCAAATAATTATATTATAACCACAATTTCAAATATATGTAATAATTTCTAATTAATAATATATCTTATTAATTAATTTTTTATATCTAATTAAATAGTTATAATGGTTATTTAATATTTATTGATTTTATATTCTACAATACTTAATATTTAATATAAAATATTATTATTTTAATTAATTAATTTATTATATGATGTGTGTTTATTGGTTAATAAGAGTGTTATTATATGTATTTTTATTTTTTAAATTATTTTATGCATCTTCCAATGATATAAAATTTGTCTTTTAATTGTTCTTTTTCTTTAAGCACACTCTTGATTTGACTTTTTGTGTTTCTTGCTATATTATCTTTGTTCTATTTGTTATTATTAGATTATGCATTTTACTAGTATTATTATATTATTATTGTTATTATTTGATAAAATTTTACTTTTTATTTGATCATTCTTATATATATATATATATATATATATATATATATATATATATATATATATATATAATTGAACCGTCAAGTTGTACATTGAATTGTCTTTGTTGTATGAACCGTTTAATTTTTTAATTTTTGTCACATCTGATTTTCACTAATGTTATTTTATAAAAAATTTATTATAATAAACTCATTACAATTGTTAAACATAAAAAAAATTTATTTTAGAAATTAACTAATTTATATTTATATTTTATATGTTATATAAACTATCCTTATATGATTTTTCAATGTTTAAGTCTACTTTATAGATTTTGAAAAATAACATTGGTTGATATCAATAGTTTAGTAAATAAAAAATACATTAAATAGTATGTTAGCATAATATTTTTTTAATCTTTGATATTTATATAATTTTAATGTTTTCGATCAAATAGATTATAATTACGATGCAAAATAAATTTTATGATGTTAAATAGATTTAAATAGATTCTACTTTTAACCAAATGCATTATACAAAAAATAAAGTATTTAATATATAAATATAATTAGATGAAATATAAAGATCGACAAAAGTACAAGAATATTAAAATCGTAGAGGTTACTACAATTTTCAAAAAACACTATAAAAATCTCTTATCTCCGACAACAAAAACCTTTTCAAATAATAATTTTAAGAAAAAACTACTATTAAAAATGCTCTAATAAAAATAGCCATGTTGTCACATCTAAATGTACACAACATTGATGTCATAGAACATGGTATCTTCAAAAATTTCATAGGACATACAAATAAATCAAAGGAGCTACATGAATAGGGATAGGGATACTTTGGACCGGATCGGGTTACGAACGCATATGCCCTCCACTTTATTGGCAAGAGTAAGATACAGGGAATACATATAGTATTATGTGGGGAGGGGTCTAATGGCGTGAAGAGGAGAAAGCCAATGACGTTTGGGAAAGCGAAATAAAAAGAGATCCAAGACCATCATATGGAAGAAGAGCCACCGTTACACTAGCAACAAGGCTCCCCTCTATTCTCTTCCTTTCTCTAATTAACTGTCTTTGCTGTTTCACTTCTTCTCATTCATTCCCGATATATATGTAACTCAAAAATTGGGGACTCTTTTGTTGTTTCGATTTGGATCTGAGCTGGGCAATTGAAAACCCGATCTGGGTTTGTCGGGTTTGTCTTATCGCGACGAGAAATGGAGGAATCCAGATTGTGCTCATGGCCCGTGGTTCGATCCATCTTCGCCATCTTTCAGTGGTGGAGTTTCAATGTTGCCGTCATCATCATGAACAAATGGATCTTTCAGGCATATCTCTTTCTACGATCTATTCGTATTATAGCTTTCGTTGTATTTCCTTGCACGTATGTAACTCTAGACCTATCAATTCAATTCATGTGCGGCAATCCGATGCTCTTCCACTAAAACCCATCTTCGTTATACATCTAACTTATAATAACATAATCATATAATTTTATAGGCATTTTGTTCAAGACTAAACTAAAACTATACCTTCTTACCATGTAATTTCTGAAATCTAGTATTTATCTCTTTCAGAAACTTGATTTCAAGTTCCCCTTGACGGTATCGTGTGTACACTTCATATGCTCATCAATCGGGGCATACGTAGTCATCAAAGTCCTGAAAGTTAAACCACTAATCTCAGTTGAACCTGAAGATCGCTGGAGAAGGATCTTCCCAATGTCGTTTGTGTTCTGTATCAATATAGTTTTGGGGAATGTGAGCTTACGTTACATCCCAGTTTCGTTTATGCAAACAATCAAGTCATTTACCCCTGCAACAACAGGTTAGAAAATCAACATCACCATCTATTTGCTGTTTCTAAATGCAATTCGAGCTGCATTCAATCCTAAATCATTTAGAACAGTCATTTTGCAGTGGATGGTATGGCGAAAGTACTTCGACTGGAGAATTTGGGCTTCTCTTGTTCCTATTGTTGGAGGGATTCTTCTAACTTCTGTTACTGAACTTAGCTTCAATGCGTTTGGGTTTTGTGCTGCTTTATTTGGGTGTCTTGCCACATCTACAAAAACCATTCTTGCTGAATCATTACTTCATGGCTATAAGTTTGACAGGTGTCCTTCATTTCTCATATTTTATATATATAATAAATGAACGCGCTCAAAGTAGTTATAATTCTTTTTATGTGACCATAATCTATGTTGTCTCTAATATTATTTTTCATTTTGACAGCATAAATACGGTGTATTATATGGCACCTTTTGCGACTATGATATTAGCAGTTCCGGCATTGCTTCTAGAAGGTGCAGGAGTTATTGAGTGGATTCGAACAAGCCCTAATCTTATGTCAGCGTTTATTATTATTATCGGGTCAGGAGTCACGGCTTTTTGCCTTAATTTCTCCATATTTTATGTCATCCATTCAACGACAGCTGTCACTTTCAATGTTGCTGGAAATCTTAAGGTATTCCCATTTGTTCAATCTGCTTCACATTTTTCTTTTGAAATAAAAAGGGATGAATGTGAGAACGAGCAATGTACTTTAATTTATTTGTGTTTTTAGTATCTACCCAATTGTAACATTGTACTTTTAGGCTTTTTTATTAGCACATTATGCTTTAAAAAATCTACACTATAATGGTGGATTTGTCAAAGTACGATGTTATAATGGGAGGAATGAAAGCAGGGTGTTATAATTAACAAACGGGCTAAATGCAAGAGTGGTACTTCTATTCATTTGTTTGTTATAACATCCTACTTTCATTTTTTTTTTCTATTACAACGTTGTATCTCTAATAATTTTCTTGTCAAGGCGTTGTACTTTACAAATCTACCCAATGATAACATTCTACTTTCATGTTTTTCTTATTAGGACGCTATACTTTGAAAAATATACACAATTATAGCAGTGAAATATTCTGTGGATTTTTTAATTTACAATATTGAAATAGGAAGAAATGAAAGTAGGATGCTATTATAAACAAATTGGCTAAGTGCAAGAATTAGCATGGTTTTCGGTTATTTGTTTATAAAAAATCTTACTTTCTATTACAACATCGTTCTTTCAAAATTTTCTTATTATGACATTATATTTTGATAGAGCTACCCTATTACAGTATTGTACCTACATTTTTTTTCTTATTAGGGCATTGTACTTTGATAAATCTACCCGTTTTGTATTTGGATAGATTTTTGAAAGTAAATGTTGTAATAGTAAGAAACGAAAGTACGACGTTGAAATAAACAAATAAATCAGAGTACATTGCTTTTTCTTGCATTTAACCCCAAACAAATAAATGAAAGTACGTTACCATTTCTTGCATTTAGCCATATAAATGGCATTTAACAAGCATACAAAATGCATGATTTGGGTGACAGCCTGTCTGCCACAGTTTATATGGTAGTTACTGACAATTTAATATATATATATATATATATGTACAGGTGGCATTTGCGGTTGCGTTTTCATGGATGATATTCAAAAACCCGATTTCGCCCATGAACGCATTTGGATGTGGAGTGACACTTGTGGGATGCACATTTTATGGGTACGTGAGACACAGGCTAGCAACAAACCAACTACCGGGAACGCCTCGTACACCGCGGACCCCACGTGCGCGCATGGAAATGGCGCCACTTGTAAACGATAAAATAGATGATAAAGTTTAGTTTTTGTTGAACCGTATTTTACAATTATATTAAATTTACTGGAGTTATGATGCAGCTTTTTAGTAAGGGAACTAGCAATGACACAAGGGCAGGTTATATGTTTTGCCTTTGAAAAAAAAAAAAAAACTTATTTTAGTATGTGGTCAGCAGGATATGATATGATTTTGTCAAGTATTAATTAATCTCATGTGTTTTATTATTATTGTTTAGTTACTTGATGTTTTATGAAAAATATTCAGACTTATAATTCTTTTAATCAAGAATTTAGGCCCAATGGCATGGTGTGTAGGGGTTGGATACTTGGATCCAATCCTTTCTTTTTTTGCTTTTGGTTGTTCTTTCTACAAATAAGTTTAGAACAAAAATTATAACACAAGTTGATAAAGATTACATGAAAAAAACTATCTAATAAATGAATTTAACACTTCATGGTTTCTTTTTATTTATTTGATACAAACTTTAACAGATATGAGGTGGGTCTTGTGTCATGAAAAAATATCTATATCCATGAAACAGACTGGGCACAAGTAGATTGGACCCATGCCCATTAGGTTTAGGTATAATGGACTAGGTGCATCCGTGACTCCGTGATTCGTGATATCAAGTCAACACTGTATTTGGTAAATTTTTAAAAAAAAAAACACTCTAGCAAGACGCTAGAGGAGACACATTACACAATACATTTTAAAGGAGAATCAAACCAAACATTCCAATTAAAACCTCCTAACGTCGATCTATTCTTGCACCAATTGTAAGCGTAGCTTTGTATGTCATCCACCGCCTTATTAGAATCCGGAGCAATATTCTTGAACACCATATTATTTCTATATTTCCAAATGAACCACAGGGTGGAGTAAACAATCCCACGCCTGAGCCTATTGAAATCCCGATTATTTGCACCTCCTTTAATCATCATCAATAAATCATCTTTACTGGATGGGTTCCGAGGAATAAACTTCGTCCACTTGCAAATCTTAAACCACACCACCTTAGAGAATATACAATCAAAGAACAAGTGGTTTATATCCTCCTCAATCGCATGGCACAAAGGGCAGAACTGAGAAGTAACATTAATCCCCCTGTTAAGAAGATTAACAGCCACCGGGATCCTGTTAAGAAACAAACGCCAAGCGAAGCAATTTACCTTTATCGGGATCCAAGAACACCAGGAGAAAATTAACGGGCTTTTGCTCCACCGATTAATACTTATTTCCCTTCTTAAAGATTGTACTGAAAAGGATCCGCCGGCTGCAGGCTTCCAGATCCAAGTATCTCCGCCACTGTCGCTGCTCAACTTGCTCATCATCTCCACCAGATCAGAAAATTCCCGCTGTATTTGGTAAATAGTATTTAAGAACATAATGACATTTTAGTCCACCTTTAACAATATATGTTTTGACTTTTATGTTCATATGATTGAAATATTTAGGTTCAAATTACCTAATGAGGTTGTATAAATAATAAAATGATCCCAAAATGGTTTTGTTATTTCAAAGTTAATCCGCTAACATTAATTATTGATACTTGGATAGTTGACCAATCAACTTTGGGCGTTATAAAAGTCAACACCTATTTTTAGTTTTTATTTGACAAAAACTTCATAATTCAAAAACTACTCGAACGTCGAAACACTTCTACGTAAAGTGGACCATGTTCCAAAGCACATATACCATTCTTTTGTAAATTTTTATGGTAAATATATTTTTTTTAAATATGTTGGTTTTGTATAAAATTTGTCTAGCAACTTTTAGGTGCGCGATATATCGTCGCTTTATTTTTTTAAACATGATCGACAATCAGAGAATTCTAATGCTTTACACACACACACACACGAATTGTGATCATGATAATCTACATAAGGAAACCTAACTAAACTTCTAAATTTTATATGTATGTGGTACAATGTTGGTGATTTTAACGTCACCGGGTCAATTTAGTATAATGGAATTTACAATATTACAAATTGATTTTTGACAATTTAAAAGATGTGGAGTGCAAGCTTGTATAAAAAAATTTTGATCTCAGTTCGATCAAGCTAGCGGAGAGCAAGGGGGTTGCGCCCCCTTGTGAGGTCCAATGGGCTGTGCCCCTGGCTAGGATAGAATCAACATTTAACTAATTGATACTTATCTTTGTTAATAAGAAAAATTCGAGTTCTATATAAATCCTTAGTTCGTGGTTTCTTATTAGTAGCTTGATTTGAAACTATTCCTTGAATGATTGTCCCCATAATCCAGATTTCGTGATACACAAATATAGGATCGAAATATCATATTTAGATAGTGATCACACGATCCTTCAAGCAATCTTGGAAAACCTTTTTAAACAAATCTTTCTCCTAATGCCCAATATAAAATATCTAACCTTTATCCATTGTTGTAGTGGAGAATGTGAAAATCGCATCAGATGAAATATACATACAAACAAAATTTTGCTGACATTTATGAGAGAAAAGTGTCACTTCAGTAACCCACATGTCAGCATTACATTTATCATTGCCTCAGAGAAACGTTGACATCTTGAAAGAAGTCGACAGGCCATATGCCGTTTTAGCATTTTAACCTTATAAGCTTTGTGGATGACCTAAATTGATAATTTGAAAAGTTTTTTTTACCTTAGAATTAAATTTAATAAAACAGTTTAAATTGAGAAAAAAGTTAAAATTTGGTAATCGTTTATGCTGTTTTTATGTCGTTAAAAACCATCAAATGAGCACAACATTACCTAAATAGGGTTTATAAAACTAAATATTAATTGATATACCCAAATGTTATGTAAAAATATGAAAATACTACACAAGAGAAAAGGTTTTGTTAGGCCGCTCGAGCACGCCTCGATCTTTTCAAAGATTTGAAACCAAACGTTTATGAAGACAGCCGTTGAGATAAAAGAGATAAAAGATCAAAGTTACTTTTTAACGGAAACAAAAAATCAAGTTTGTAGCAAACCTATGATGGTAACATAAGATTTATTTATTGTGCTTGCACGACTTTTATAGTTTACTTCAAATATATTATCGAGGATAAATGTTTGACATAAAAATTTCCGGTGCAAATTTTGTTGATTAAATTTAGATATGCACAAAAGGTTGAAACCAATACTAACAATCGACCTTATACATGTTACTTGTTACTTGTTAGGGTGGGGCGGTGGGTGGACGCTAAACCCAAAGTTAGCCCAGCCATGATACATGTTCAGTCCACATCTTTAAGATCATATTCGTGGAAGCATGGAGCATTTTAAAACCTCTTGCACGTGACATGCCATGTCATCAAAGCTTTCAAAGAGACTTTCATATATTAGGCTGGACGGAATGGTTACCGCCGGCAACCATACCACCTCAGCAAACGACGGATGCCGATGGATGCCGCCAAGAAGAAGTTTCGTTGGGGGTGGATGCCGCCAAGAAGCATGCCAAGAAGAAGGGAGAAAAGAGAGAGACGAGAAGCATGTCTCCGGTTTCTTCGTCTGCACAACCTTGCCGATGACCCCTTGCCGATGAGGAATGCCGGCATCACGGAGCGGTGTTGCCGACGGCATCCCTTTGCCACATCGATGTCGTTTCCTGATGCCGCTGCCATTCCCTTCAGTCTTACAAGATTGATCTATATTCTTATATTCGTTTGTCATCTTATTAATATGTTTCAGGGATAATGAACCGTAAAAATAATGAATTTTTGTCTTACATATACATTTAGTCATTTATATTTTTTCTTCAAATTTAATGCACTTATATTTTTTTTGTACATAAATAATCATTAAACTTATTTTTCTTGTACACATATGACAATTAATTTTTTTTATACAATATAACCATTAAGTTATTGGTCATATGTGTACAAAAATAAGTTTAATGGTCTTATAATGTACAAGAAAACATAAGTGATTAAATGTAAACAATCTAAAAAAGTTCATAAATAAATCAAGCATACAAATAAGTTCAATGACCAAAAGTGAAGAATTTTAAAAGCTCGTTATCATATCAAGTCATTATCCCATATGTTTCATATATTACAAGATTAATCTATATTCCTATGTTTATGTTAATTTTTTTTCTTTCCTTTCTTATTTGTCTCATTTTTATATCACACTTTATCTAATTATATGTTTTTGTTGTTGTTTCCAATTATGACATCCTACTTTGTTATCAACACATACCTATATTTTAATAACAATTATCATCGTTGCATAAATTATCACTGTCTATACATTTTCAAAAAACGTCCCGTTTAAAATAATATATTGTTTATGTTCTCTAGGTAATAAAATTCAAGCGAATGTTTTAAGAAAATGGTTTTCAAAGTTTGAACAAATGTTGGTAGAAGGTGCAAATGTATATCTTAAGGATCCAATCATTGTTGATATTTCTGTCAAATTTAAGCATAGACACAGTCATACGAACTGAGTCTCTATTGCAAGTAAAAGATTTATAAATGCTTATATTTTAAGGGTTTTGTATATAGTTTTTCCTTTGTGGATTATCAATATATTAATTGTAGATTGCAAAAGTCTTCCAGAAAGTGTATCAACTGGTTAGTGTACAAGCTGTTTTTAAATATTCTAAACAGACTGCTATATTATTGTTTCAACACTTTTCACTAGTTCTAATACATTTTATATTTTCTACAGGTGTTATCAATGAGGTTGTTAGTTAAACACTATCTGGTGTTAAAGGAAACTCAAAGAAAAATATGACAATAGCTATCCATGATTTGGACTTTGATTTCTTTAATATTACACTATTTCTTTTATCAAACAATTATAGTACCATTTTTATACGTCTCTTCTTTAGGGGTCGTACTCTGGATTTGACTGTATGGGGTACAAAAGTTGAACAAATGCCCAATTTTGTTGCTAATCATACTGCTCATGATGGTCCCGTCATTCTAATTCTTCAATTTGCATTACTCATATACCGGACATGATTGTTAATTGTTTAATTTCTTAAATCCTTTTTATTTACATTGATTTATACCAATAATTGTCTAAAATGTTTTAATTAAATGATTTTTATTAATTGTTGTTTGTTTTTTCAGACTGTCCTTCTGTTTCAAATTGCATCAATGTCAGTAGATTATTAATCAATATTGAAACTGATGAAATCAATTAGTTTAGAGACAAGTTTGTTAATTACTGATATTTTTTTCTTAATTGGTTTATACTTTTATTTTACATAATGTAATAATGTAATTATATTTGTTTATTAAACATATTGTTTGCTAAATATGGAAAAGATATTGAAATGGAATCAATTAGTTTAGAAACAAGTATGTGAATTACATTTTTTTTTCTTAATTGGTTTATACTTTTATTTTATATAATGTAATAATGTAATTACATTTGTTTATTAAACATATTTTTTTGCTAAATATGGAAAAGATATATCTTCAAAGCATATAACCTTTTTGTCATGAATATCTTATTCATGATGATTTTGTTAGTAAAACTGATTTAAAAAAACATTGCTGACATAATAGAATCACAAGAGCTATATCAGGCTAATTCTATAGTAATATTTTGATAACCATACATACATGTATAATATATGCTGCTTAATTATACATGTTAAATCTTTTGTTATGGTTGGTACGAATAAACGTTTTTGTCAAGATTCTTAGCGGTGTTATCCTGGTTGTAGAAAATGCCATCATAAGGTAAAAGCGACATATATTATTGATTACAAACTTGATGGGTCGAGCCAGATGGAAGAAAAAGCTCATTACGATTGTGATAGTTAATAGTGCAAAGAGACAATTATTAAAGTCGTTCCAAGGTTAGAAATTTTTTACTATAAATGTTTTATTTATGTTATAGTTAATTTATTTTAATTTATGAGACATTTCCAATTGACATAGATTTAAGGTTCCACCAAGAGTGCAAAATTTTGTCGGTATGGTTTCTTTAACCCTATTTGGTCGAGCAACTAGGAAGATTTTGGAAAATCGATAGTCAGTTGTATGAAAAGAATCAACATTAGAAAACAAATACATTGTTTAGCGAACGTTCGAGAATTGCAATATGAAAACCCAAATTAAAGCGGTAAAATTATACTCGGTTAGCTCATTATAGATTGTTCACTAATGAACATTATTGAGTGTTCATTAGTAAACATTCGGCCATTGATAACTCGTATCTCAATTTGCACCAAAACAAACAAAAACATCGTATTTATAAATCTATAATGCTAGAATCAAATACTTTCAAAAATAAATTAGGATTAAAGAGTTACCTTTAGCTCGTTATCACTCTAGAATGCAACTGATTACACGATCCAATTTCAGTCAATTCGGAAATGATGATACGCTCAAAAACCCTAACTACTGTTTAATAATTTTTGCTTCAATGCACGACACAAACATTAAAGTATTATCAACCACAACTAATTAAGCATTTGATACAGATTGATTGAAGGAATCAATAAACGATATTACGACATTTTTGCAATCGGATTGAAATATAATGGGATATGGAATTGATACAACGAAATAGAGCTTGATATCCGATTCCATGTAATACGTTGTTGATTTGAACAAACAAGGAAATTGAAATCAATCCCGTATTATGAAATTACGTTTCTAACAATCCTGATTAGTATTATGGATTTTTTAATACATAAAATTATTATATAAAAATAAATTAGAATCTTTAATCATGGCCATTATTAGAATGATCATGGCTTAAATCAATGTTCTATGGTTCTATGTATAAACAGGAGTTTTATGTTGATCCTCTCTCTCCCTATATATATATATATATATATATATATATATATATATATATATATATATATATATATATATATATATATATATATATATACTAGGTGCGTACCCGCGCAATGCAGCGGGCGGAATTAGTTTCTTCCGACGATTAGTTTATTTTTAGGTAATGTCATGCTCCGTGCATTTATTAGCTTCTTTCAGCAGACGACGATTAGTTTTATTCTGACGGGTAATTGTTGTTATGCTTACTTTGTAAGTGTCTCGTATTTAGAGAACAGACAATTATTTTAAATAAAAGTTTTTGGCCTCGTCATGGTTCAATGTTTGTTTCAGTGAATTGTATCCTTTCGAAGGATTGTTTGCAAGCATAAATTAGGGGGAGCGGAGGGTTAAATGTGGAGACGGTATGGCCAATAGTTTCATTTATGTAAAACGCGACTAACCTGAAATCCTAAACATTTTTTACCAGAATGAGGCATTCTCATTTCGTAAATAAACATTTAACATTATCACAGTAATAGGATAAAAAAATGTTGCAAATTTATTTCAACAAATATTTCGTTTTGCCATCTAGTTATCGTGCGACCTTTAGTTTCCTTAGACTGTAGTTTATTTCGGCGAATATTTGGTTTCGACATCTAGGTTTTATGCGACCGCTAGTTTCCTTTGGTAGTTTAATGGGTTTTCCTCGAGCGATATCGGCAAATATTAGTTTCGTATCGGCAGTTAGTTTGTTTATAATTGGTGTCGAATAAATATTTTTTGTGAATACTTTTATTTAGACGGATGTTGATGTATTTCCTTACAAATTAAAGTGTTTTTTTAGTCTGATGAAATTTCATTTGGAATAATCTAAAAATATTATATATTAAAATAATTATGTATGCATATTTTTACGTAAACCTAATAATTTTATTTGAATTTTTATTTGTTTATTATTAAGTTAATGTTCACTACCAATATGTTTGTTTCATTCAAATATATTATACATTTAATCAGTCACTAATGAGAATAGAAATTATTTACATTTTAATTTTAATTTTAATTTATCAATGTTAAATGATCCAAGTTAAAAAGATACAATGAAAAAAAAATAAAATGTATTTATGTTGGATAAAAATAAATAGGATTTTTAATAAACAACATAAATGATTATAAATAAATTCAAAATATTTCAAATTTTAAAGATATAAAAGCCTTACGCGGGAGTTTTTTCAAAAATTTGAAAAAATTTCAAAGTTTTCAAAACAATTAAAATTTTCAAAAAAACTATAATTTTTCAAAATTATCATCAAAACATTTTAAAATTTTAGTGAATTTTAAATAGCACAATTTTAAAATATTATAACCAAATGCAAAGAAAACTAAAATTCAAAAACTTTAAATTTTGAAACAATTGCAGAATTTTGAAAAAAAAAAAAAATTATTATCAAAACTTTTAATTGTAACAATATTTATACATTCACGCACCTGCTTGCGTCATATTCTAAAATTTAAATTGCAAACATGTCCTTATTAAGTAATAACATTTTATCATTTGTAATCGTGAGAACATTTGCAATCATCGATCATCAAATAAACTCATAAAAATATTTCTCAATTATGTTGCAATAAACACTAAAGTAATAACAATGTTGTATTTGACAAAACTCAACACAGCAACGAACACACAAGGAACTATTTATGAACGATGATTATATTTACAAAATCTACACTTTTAACCATTGTTTAAAGCATTCATAAATCAATTTCGGCACAAGCTTTCAAAAACCATAAAAAAATCAAGATATGTGAACAAATGCAGCACCTTTGAATCCCCTGCAAACAAGACATACAATTCGAATGTCAAAAAAGATTTATCTCAAAACCACAAGTCCATTTTTCATATGTCAATAAATATTTATCTCAAAACCACAAGGTACATTAGTTTTTTCAATGTGTCGGTGTGTTGTAATAAAAAAAGAGAAAGTGATTTACTTTCTGTGTTTTCATCAACATAAAAAAAAATTCTCATTCTTTCTAGCATTATGGCTCGTGGTCACCTGGAAGGATTGTAATTTTGGTACACGAACATCTAAAACAAATAAAGGACAACATATTCATATATAATAATATAAAGACACCAAAGTATAAAACATCTATAAAGCACAAAAGAATTAAAAACAAACATGGACTTGGTTATACAGATTTAAACTCCGAGACGTTCTTTTCAAAACATAGTTATGTGAAGCCGTTCTATGTTGTAATCAGAATTCAAATGTTCCAAGCACCATTTGAAAACCATATTGCTGAAAATCAAATCAAAATAACATAAATACTTAAAATTTTCTTTAGAAAATTAATGGAATATGGACAGATAAGTGTTGAGAACTTACATCACAAGCTCTTTCCAGCATATCATCGAACGCCTAGAGTGCGCCTGTAAACAAAGTGTACACAAAAACCCCACAGGGGAACAAATAGAATAATATTGAACTAAATGATGATTTAAGAAAGCAATTAAAACCAAGAACTTGTCTACTACAGAGGTAATCTCCTGCTACCAAATTTTGGGGAGAAATTAACGGAAACGATAATAAAAGAAACCCACAAATGAATAAAAACATTAATTAATAGTTAGATAGAAGAATGGCTGTGTACTTATTGACAAATTCAGAATGGTGGTCACATAGGACCGGTGGTGGTTGTAAAGATTAGCGGTAACCAGTGTCGGGAGGGATGAAGGCGAATCTATACTTTCTGGAGATGGGTTTACGTAATTGGTTTGGGGAGGAAGAGAAAAGGCTGTCTGTGGAAATAAATAACCTGGATTTTGACATGCTCGAGTGGCTGTTTTAGGAGAGAGACCTGCAACACAAACAGACGAAAAACCCATTTGTAATTCAAACCCCCATTTGCTCATTTGCATAAAAGATTCTTTAGAGATTTAAGATCCGCATCAAAGTGCAATAAATTAACAGGGTTCATAAGCAAATAACCCTACATTTCAGAAAATGATGATGGAAGTAGAGTCAATCAACAGTGGAAGACGCCAATAGATCGGCTCTGGATGTTGGGATGCCACTAAAGGACGACGACACTTTAGAGACAGAATAAGGTGGATATCAGTGGACGGTCTTGTGATGGGGACGGAAGAGTAAATGGGGGGTTTTTTATTTGATATTGGTGAAGGCGAGAAGATGAAGGGTTTTTTGAGACGGTGGATGATAAAAAAGCTGTCGTATGGTAGTCGAGGAGAAAGGCATTAGAGTGGTTTTTTCTTCCACACATATCATCCCAAGCACAGACAGTGACGAAAAAGCTGTCGTATGGTAGTCGAGGAGAAAGGCATTAGAGTGGTTTTTTCTTCCAACGTTCTTGAAAGTGAAAGTGAACCAGTCGATTTCTATGGTGGAGAAGATATGTGGTGCAGTGGTTGTGATGAAAAGCAAGAATACGTGAACAATTTTGGAGAGAGACAACGATTTTACTTAGGAAGGATATGCTAGATCCAGTTTTTTATAGATGGAAGAGAATGGTGGTGGTGATGTGAATAAGGGTTTGTGTTTGTTTACATGGCAGTATGTGTGGATGGATGATAGACACCGTGGCAATCCGGTTTGAGATATGTTGATCAGTGTGATATTGAATGGGAAGCGGTGATTTCAAATTTTAAACGTGGAATCAAATCCTCTAATACCCGTAAATGGAATCCTTTTGTTCAGCTGCATTAAAGAGTTATACATTGTGTATTATAAGTCGTGCATTGTGTATTATAATTTGTACTATCTTAAAAATTAAGACAATTGTGCATAAGGGGTTGTAATTTATATATGGTTTATAGTATAGTATAAGGGGTTGTATTTTTACGTAAACCTAATAATTTTATTTGAATTTTTATTTGTTTATTATTAAGTTAATGTTCACTACCAATATGTTTGTTTCATTCAAATATATTATACATTTAATCAGTCACTAATGAGAATAGAAATTATTTACATTTTAATTTTAATTTTAATTTATCAATGTTAAATGATCCAAGTTAAAAAGATACAATGAAAAAAAAATAAAATGTATTTATGTTGGATAAAAATAAATAGGATTTTTAATAAACAACATAAATGATTATAAATAAATTCAAAATATTTCAAATTTTAAAGATATAAAAGCCTTACGCGGGAGTTTTTTCAAAAATTTGAAAAAATTTCAAAGTTTTCAAAACAATTAAAATTTTCAAAAAAACTATAATTTTTCAAAATTATCATCAAAACATTTTAAAATTTTAGTGAATTTTAAATAGCACAATTTTAAAATATTATAACCAAATGCAAAGAAAACTAAAATTCAAAAACTTTAAATTTTGAAACAATTGCAGAATTTTGAAAAAAAAAAAAAATTATTATCAAAACTTTTAATTGTAACAATATTTATACATTCACGCACCTGCTTGCGTCATATTCTAAAATTTAAATTGCAAACATGTCCTTATTAAGTAATAACATTTTATCATTTGTAATCGTGAGAACATTTGCAATCATCGATCATCAAATAAACTCATAAAAATATTTCTCAATTATGTTGCAATAAACACTAAAGTAATAACAATGTTGTATTTGACAAAACTCAACACAGCAACGAACACACAAGGAACTATTTATGAACGATGATTATATTTACAAAATCTACACTTTTAACCATTGTTTAAAGCATTCATAAATCAATTTCGGCACAAGCTTTCAAAAACCATAAAAAAATCAAGATATGTGAACAAATGCAGCACCTTTGAATCCCCTGCAAACAAGACATACAATTCGAATGTCAAAAAAGATTTATCTCAAAACCACAAGTCCATTTTTCATATGTCAATAAATATTTATCTCAAAACCACAAGGTACATTAGTTTTTTCAATGTGTCGGTGTGTTGTAATAAAAAAAGAGAAAGTGATTTACTTTCTGTGTTTTCATCAACATAAAAAAAAATTCTCATTCTTTCTAGCATTATGGCTCGTGGTCACCTGGAAGGATTGTAATTTTGGTACACGAACATCTAAAACAAATAAAGGACAACATATTCATATATAATAATATAAAGACACCAAAGTATAAAACATCTATAAAGCACAAAAGAATTAAAAACAAACATGGACTTGGTTATACAGATTTAAACTCCGAGACGTTCTTTTCAAAACATAGTTATGTGAAGCCGTTCTATGTTGTAATCAGAATTCAAATGTTCCAAGCACCATTTGAAAACCATATTGCTGAAAATCAAATCAAAATAACATAAATACTTAAAATTTTCTTTAGAAAATTAATGGAATATGGACAGATAAGTGTTGAGAACTTACATCACAAGCTCTTTCCAGCATATCATCGAACGCCTAGAGTGCGCCTGTAAACAAAGTGTACACAAAAACCCCACAGGGGAACAAATAGAATAATATTGAACTAAATGATGATTTAAGAAAGCAATTAAAACCAAGAACTTGTCTACTACAGAGGTAATCTCCTGCTACCAAATTTTGGGGAGAAATTAACGGAAACGATAATAAAAGAAACCCACAAATGAATAAAAACATTAATTAATAGTTAGATAGAAGAATGGCTGTGTACTTATTGACAAATTCAGAATGGTGGTCACATAGGACCGGTGGTGGTTGTAAAGATTAGCGGTAACCAGTGTCGGGAGGGATGAAGGCGAATCTATACTTTCTGGAGATGGGTTTACGTAATTGGTTTGGGGAGGAAGAGAAAAGGCTGTCTGTGGAAATAAATAACCTGGATTTTGACATGCTCGAGTGGCTGTTTTAGGAGAGAGACCTGCAACACAAACAGACGAAAAACCCATTTGTAATTCAAACCCCCATTTGCTCATTTGCATAAAAGATTCTTTAGAGATTTAAGATCCGCATCAAAGTGCAATAAATTAACAGGGTTCATAAGCAAATAACCCTACATTTCAGAAAATGATGATGGAAGTAGAGTCAATCAACAGTGGAAGACGCCAATAGATCGGCTCTGGATGTTGGGATGCCACTAAAGGACGACGACACTTTAGAGACAGAATAAGGTGGATATCAGTGGACGGTCTTGTGATGGGGACGGAAGAGTAAATGGGGGGTTTTTTATTTGATATTGGTGAAGGCGAGAAGATGAAGGGTTTTTTGAGACGGTGGATGATAAAAAAGCTGTCGTATGGTAGTCGAGGAGAAAGGCATTAGAGTGGTTTTTTCTTCCACACATATCATCCCAAGCACAGACAGTGACGAAAAAGCTGTCGTATGGTAGTCGAGGAGAAAGGCATTAGAGTGGTTTTTTCTTCCAACGTTCTTGAAAGTGAAAGTGAACCAGTCGATTTCTATGGTGGAGAAGATATGTGGTGCAGTGGTTGTGATGAAAAGCAAGAATACGTGAACAATTTTGGAGAGAGACAACGATTTTACTTAGGAAGGATATGCTAGATCCAGTTTTTTATAGATGGAAGAGAATGGTGGTGGTGATGTGAATAAGGGTTTGTGTTTGTTTACATGGCAGTATGTGTGGATGGATGATAGACACCGTGGCAATCCGGTTTGAGATATGTTGATCAGTGTGATATTGAATGGGAAGCGGTGATTTCAAATTTTAAACGTGGAATCAAATCCTCTAATACCCGTAAATGGAATCCTTTTGTTCAGCTGCATTAAAGAGTTATACATTGTGTATTATAAGTCGTGCATTGTGTATTATAATTTGTACTATCTTAAAAATTAAGACAATTGTGCATAAGGGGTTGTAATTTATATATGGTTTATAGTATAGTATAGATATATATATATATATATATATATATATATATATATATATATATATATATATATATATAGGGTCCCGTTCCGGTGAGGACTTTTTTTTCGGTGAGGACTCGTAAGGACACCTTAAAAAAAATTTAAAAAAATTTAAAAAAAATACAAATCATAAAATCAAAAATAGTACTATATCATGATCCAAAAAAACTTAGAAAAAAAAATTTGGATCATGGAGAAACAGTAATGATACACAAACAATTTTATTTTGTGGATCATTGTTTCATTATAAAAAAAAATAATGATCCACAAGTTTTTTTTCGAATTTTTTTTTTCTCCAACATAGTACTATGATCCATTTTATTACTTATATTTTTGTTTTATTTTTTTTCAATTTTTTTAAGATGTCCTCACGAGTCCTCACTTTAAGAAGTGTCCCCACCGGATCGCTTATCTATATATATATATATATATATATATATATATATATATATATATATATATATATATATATATATATATATATATATATATATATATATTGTAAAAATTCCATTATAGAAAGTGACATGCTGACATTGTATATATATATATATATATATATATATATATATATATATATATATATATATATATATATATATATATATATATATATATATATATATATATATATATATATATATATATATATATATATATATATATATATATATATATATATATATATATATATATACAATGTCAACATGCCACTTTCTATAATGGAATTTTTACAATATTACCAATTGATTTTAGAAAAGTTAAGATATTGTAACGCCCTAAAATCCAGAGCAAAAGTTTTCGTTTTAAAATGGTTCAAATACATAAAACGGGTTGACAAATAAAAACCATCCAAATTAAAACTTAATATTTAAGACATATAAAATTGTATTTAATAAAAACATTTGCAAACATTATCCAGCGGAAGACTTGGTTATCAAAACTTCAGATGCGGGACAGTCGCGTCGTGCTCCAAACTCAAGCCAGCAAATATCTGAAAAACAGTTAGGGTGAAAGAGTAAGCACAAAGCTTAGCGAGTTCCCCAAAATACCACACGATCCAGCACATAGAACACAACAATACAGTTAATCTGACGGAGATCCACTGCCCTGCGACTCTCGAGATTGCCCCGATCCGTTGGAAATCATCGGTCCGCAAGCCGGCAGACACCAGCCCTTGAGCCGACAGTCATCGACTTTCGTCGGCAAACACGTAAAGTACACACAACACATTACTGCACACAGTAATTAAAACTACCTACGCATGTAACATCACCCATAGTATAGTGAGAAGACTCACCTGATCCGTTAAGCCGGACATCACTCCCCGCGCGTGTCCTCTGATCCAACAATACCAACTTCCTAACAAGGATAATTTTCACATAGAATTTCCTAAACTCCAAACAGGATAAACCCCTAAGACCGGTATCCTAAACCCTCAAATTTGACCAAAAGTCAAACTGGCCAAAAAGTCAATGGTCAAATGTTAAAGTCAAAGTCAACGGTCAACAGGCAGTTAGCGCCGCTATCTTCCCTAGATAGCGTCGCTAATTATGAACAGTCTCATAAATCCATTAAGTTCTTAATCCATTCAGCCAAGTCTTAAAGCTTCCAGGAACTTTCCAAACAGTCCCTAGGTCCATAAAAAGCCTAACTTTACCATCCAAACATGACCATGCAAGCTCATGAACAAGATCCAAGTCCAAAATGGTCCAAAACTCAACAAAATCACCAACGAGATATTGACTTACTCTCTAAACCAATTTAATGGCTCCAAATAAGGGCTTAAGGCATAAAGTTCTGAACTTTATCCTTCCCAACCAAAGACAACACTAAAAATGGACCATTACACCATTTTAATTCATAAAATCTCACTTAAATCACAAGAAGAATCCTTAAAGAGTATAAAGGTGGGAACTTTACTCACAATGGTCCAGAAACAAGGAGCTTTAGCTTATTTCCACTTGAACAATGCCTCCTAGCAACACCATGCACCCTCTAGCATCATAATATCTTCAAGAGTACCTTCCAAAGTGACAAAATGAGTCAAAACCATCCAATAGATCTAAAGAGAGGAGAAAAACGACCTTGGGGGCTGAAATATGTTAAACGGCGGCTGCCCTAGGGTTTCCCGCCCTTACATATGGCCCAAACTTCAAAATATAAGGTTTTAGCCCAAAATCACCAGTTAGCGTTGCTAACTGCACAACGTGCAAACCCACTCATCAGGCACCAATAGCGACGCTATACAAAACAATTAGTGACGCTAAGTGACCACATTAGCGACGCTAATGTCCACAATAGCGACGCTAATGTGGTATTTTCCCAAAAACTCAACAAACTCAATTCTTTTAACTTGAGCTTGGACATTCCGGGTTAAGGGTCATACAGAGATGCGGAGTGCAAGCTTGTATAAAACATGTTTGATCTCAGTTCGATCAAACTGGCGGGGATCAAGGGGCTGCGCCCCCTTGCGAGGCCTAAGGGGTTGTGCCCCTGGCGAGGATAGAATCAACATTTAACTAACTGATATTTATCTTTGGTAATCAGAAAAATTCGAGTTGTATATAAATCCTTAGTTCGTGGTTTCTTATAATTAGTAGCTTGATTTGAAACTATTATAATCTAGATTTCATGATACCTAGGTATAGGATCTAAATATCATATTTAGTTAATGATCACACGATCCTTCAAGCAATCTTGGAAAACCTTTTGATTCCATAAACAACTCTTTCTCCTAATGCCCAATATAAAATATCTAACCATTATCCAGTGTTATAGTGGAGAATGTGAAAATCGCATCAAGTTAAGATGAAAAAACAAAATCTTGCTGACATTTATGAGAGAAAAGTGTTACCTCAACGACCCCCATGTGAGCATCACATTATCATTGCCTCTGAGAAACGTTGACATCTTGAAAGAAGTCGACAGGCCATATGCCGTTTTAGCATTTTAACATTATAAGCTTTGTGGATGACCTAAATTGATAATTTGAAAAGGTTTTTTTTTACCTTAGAATTAAATTTAATAAATTAGTTTAAATTGAGAAAAAAATCAAATGAGTACAACATTACCTAAATAGGGTTCTAACCGGTTCTTGTTCGGTTTTTTTTACCGTTTATGCTATTTGTATGTCTTTAAAAATAACAAATGAGTACAACATTACCTAAATAGGGTTCTAACCGGTTCTTGTTCGGTTTTTTAGTCCAAACTCTCGTCCTTAGTTCCGGAACCGGAATAACCAGTAACCGAATAAACAATAATTTAGGACCGGAACTGGACTGAACATTCCTTATCCAGTTCTAACCGGTTCCGGTTCAGTTTTTATGTCCAAACGCTCACCGCCTCGATCTTAGTTTTCAAAGATTTGAAACCAAACGTTTCTGAATGCAGCCGTTTAGCATTATTAGATCAGCCCCTTAGGGTTGCAATTGAAATAAAAGCAAGTTTTTTTAACGGAAAATAAAAAGAAAATCAAATTTGTAGCAAAAGGATTCCAAAAGTAAGGTAAAAGAGAATTAGTTATGATAATTTATGTTCTTTTACTCACATACAGATAACACAGATTTTTCATTTGTCTTTGATTTACGTTTTGACCCAAGTGAGCTCAAATCATTTCCCATTTATACATTAAAAAAAAAAAAAATACTAATTTAGTATAAAAAATAGAAAAACGTATCCTATGAAAGACACTAAATCCTTACACGATAATGGTGTAATGGAATAGTCACTTCTTAAAAAACACAAAATTTGAAACAACAATACCAATATCTTCAAATAAGACAAGCTTGATGGAAGCAGGAGAACCCATTGGTAATTCTATGACAATGAAACCCCGATTGTAAAAAGCAACTTCTGCCAAAGTGAAGGACTATTGAGAGGGATGTAAGATGTAAGATTGTAAGGTACTCTTTAAAGATTACCTATGTCGATGATTGTCCAAACCTATGATGGTAACATAAGATTTGTTCATTGTGCTTGCACGACTTTTATAGTTTACTTCAAATATATTAACGTGGATAAATGTTTGTCATAAAATTTTCCGGTGCAAATTTTGTTGATTAAATTTAGATATGCACAAAAGGTTGAAACCAAATCTAACAATCGACCTTATACATGTTAGGGGTGGGTGGACGCTAAACCCAAAGTTAGCCCAGACATGATAAATGTTCGGTCCACATCTTTATTATCATATTCGTGGAAGTATGGAACATTTTAAAAAGGCAAGTGACATGCCATGTCACCAAACCTTTTAAAGAGACTTTGATATATTACAAGATTAATCTCTATTCCTATATCAGTTTGTCACCTAACAAATATGTTTCAATGATAATGAATAGTATCGTAATAAATTTTGTCCCGTATACATATTTAGTCGTTTATGTTTTTTTTTTTTTTCAAATTTAGTCACTTATGTTTTTTTTGTACAAATATAACCATTAAACTTGTTTTTCTTGTACACATATGACTATTAAATTTTTTTTTTGTACAAATATAACCATTAATTTATTGGACATATGTGTACAAAATATAAGTTTAATGTGTACAAAAAAACATAATGATTAAATGTGAACAATTTCATAAAGTTCATGGATAAATCAAGCACACAAATGAGTTCAACGACCAAAAGTGGAGAAATTTAAAAGTTTGTTACCATATCAAGTTATTATCTCATATGTTTCATATATTACAAGATTAATCTATATTCCTATATTTATCTTAATTTTTTTACTTTTCTTTCTTATTTGTCTCGTTTGTATATCTCAGTTTGTCTAATTATATGTTTTTGTTGTTGTTTTCGAATTATACCATCCTACTTTGTTATCAACACATACCTAGTTTTTAATAACAGTTATCATTGTTGCATAAATTCTCACTGTCTCTACATTTTCAAATTTTGTCCCTTTTAAAATGTTATATTGTTTATATTTTCTAGGTAATAAAACCCAAGCGAATGTTTTAAGGAAATGGTTTTCAAAGTTTGAACAAATGTTGGTAGAAGGTGCAGATGTATATATTAAGAATCCAACCATTGTTGATATTTTTGTCAAATTTAAACATAGACACAATCATACAAACCGAGTCTCTATTGCAAGTAAAAGATTTATAAATGCTCATAAATTAAGGGTTTTATTTATAGTTTTTCCTTTATCGATTAACAATTTATTAATTCCAAAAAGTGTATCAACTTGTTAGTGTACAAGTTGTTTTTAAATATTTTAAACTTACTGTTATCTTATTGTTTCATCATTTTTCACAAGTTCTAATACATTTTCTATTTTTTACAGATGTTATCGATGAGGTTGTTAGTTCTTTCCTGATGGAAACCTTATCGGATGTCAAAGGAACTCAAAGAAAAATATGACAATAACTATCCAATATTTGGAGTTTGATTTATTTAATATTACATTATTTCTTTTATCAAAAAATTATAGTACCATTTTTTCATACATCTCTTCTTTAGATGTCATATTCTGGATTTAACTCTATGGGATACAAAAGGTGAACAAATGTCCAATTTTGTTGCCAATCATATTGTTCTTGATGATCCTGTCATTCTAATTCTTTAGTTTGCATTACTCATATACTCGAAAGGATTGTTAATTGTTTTAAGAGTAAATTACACGGATGGTCCCTGTGGTTTATCAAACTTAACACTGAGCACCCAAGTATTGAATTTACATTAGATGAGTCACTAAAGTTTCGTTAAACCGACACACTGGTCCCTGGTCCATATAAAAAGACTTTTTTGCCCTTTTCATTTTCTTTTTTCTTTTTCTTTTTACCCTTTTGCTTTTTTAATAAATAGAAAATAAAAAACCACCCCACCCACCCCACCCCCCGGTCTCTCTCTCTCTCTCTCTCTCTCTCACACATACAAACGAAAACACACAGTAGATAGAAAAACGAAAACTCCCGTGTCTCGTTATCCCTTTGAGAAAGAGCAAGTGAAATCCGCACCTGAGAGTCGTTTATCTAGTGACGTACATAAGGTAATCTATCATCAAGTAATATACAAACATGGATTCAACGATCGACGCTCACAGAATCAAAAACAGTTGCGACAATGGAGGTGGATTGTCTTTATTACCCTCGTCGGAAAGTTCTGAGAACGAATCAAAGTCGCGGTTTCCCCTTTTATGGATTCAACGATGACTAACCCACGATGTTTCCCCTTTCATGGCCCACCTGAAACTAAATCCAGATCAAAAACAGCTAATAAGCATGATTCCGAAAATCGATAAGAACATGAAAGAGAATTGAATCTTGAGTGGGAAAAAACAAGATTCACCCAATCTGTCTCGATTTTTGCCAAGAAAACGGATTTATTTTGATTTGAGGGGTTTGAGTCACGGAGACAGATTCGTTGCATACATGTGAGTCACGATGAAAGAAACTTGAAAGCAGAGTCGATTGTTGCAGGTTACTCCGACGAGGATGGAAGTGAAATCGATTCAGGATCCAATTGATATTAAACAGAAAGAAGAAAAAAATTAATAACGAATTACCTGCAAATGGGTGGTCTGATTCGTTGAAGCAGATTCGTTGGTGATAGAATCTTGAAAACCTGCAACTATCAGATTTCACTCTTTAGCGGACTGAAGGAGGCAGATTAGTAGCGTGATCATTAGGGTTGAGAAGAAGATGGGGGATCGGGAACCATTGAAGCAGATTAGATATCCAATTGGGGTCTGATTCGTTGAAGCATATCCAATTCGGGTCTGATTCGTTGAAGCATATCCAAATGGGGTCTGATTCGTTGAAGCATATCGATGGTGGTCTGATTGTGGCATTGGTAGCCCAATTCGGTTAGTATTAGCAAGGTTGAAGTATTAGCAAGGTTGAATCTGTGTGTGGCCGGGCATGTGGATGGCGGAAGGAGACGTTCATGGAGGAAGATGACGTGAGAGAGAAAGAGAGAGAGAGATGTGGGGGTGGAGTGGTTTTTTATTTTTTATTTATTAAAAAAACAAAAGGGTAAAAAGAAAAAGAAAAAAGAAAATGAAAAGGGCAAAAAAGTCTTTTTATATAGACCAGGGACCAATTTGTCGGTTTAACGAAACTTTAGTGACTCATCTAGTGTAAATCTAATACTTGGGTGCTCAGTGTTAGTTTTGGTAAACCACATGGACCATCCGTGTAATTTACTCTTGTTTTAATTTCTTAATCCTTTTTTATTTACATTGATATATACCAATAATTGTCTAAGATTTTTTAATTAAATGATTTTTATTAATTGTTGTTTGTGTTTTCTGACTGTCCTTTTGTTTCAAATTGCATCAATGTCGCTAGATTGTTAATCACTACTAAAACGGGTAAAATCAATTAGTTTAGAGACAAGTATGTGAATTACTGTTGTTTTGTTTTTGTTTCTTAATTGGTTTATACTTTTATTTTATATAATGTAATAATGTAATTACATTTGTTTATTAAACAGATTGCTTGCTAAATATGGAAAATATATATTTTTAAAGCATATGACCGTTTTGTCATCAATATCTTGTTCATACTACGATGATTTTTTAGTAAAACTGAGTTAAAAAACATTGCAAACATAATGGAATCACAAGAAGTATATCAGGCTAATTCTATGTTAATATTTTTATAATCATACATATATGTATAATATATGCTGCTTAATTATATGTTAAATCTTTTGTTGTGGTTGGTATGAATAAATGTTTTTGTCAAGATGCTTAGTGGTATTATCTTGGTTGTGAAAAATGTCATTGTAAGGTAAAAACGACTTATATTATTGATTAGAACCTTGATGGGTATGGTCGGATTGAAGAAAAAGCTCATTATGATTGTGATAGTCAATAGTGCAAAGAGACGATCATGAAAGTCGTTCCAAGGTTTGAAAACTTTTACTTTAAATGTTTTATTTGTGGTATAGTTAATTTATTTTAATTTACAGGACATTTCCTATTGACTTAGATTTAAGGTTCCATTAAGAGTGCAAGATTCTGTTGGTACGATTTCTTTAACTCTATTTGGTCGGGAAGCTAGGAAGATTTTGGGAAAATTGCCTGTCGATTGTGTGAAAAGAGTCAACATGTATATTTATTTTATCTGCACCAATATGTTTATTCTTAAAATTTTTTATATTTATCACTTTGTTTACTATATTGTTTATTGCAGCTTGATGATGTTGATCAATTTCCTAGGGAGATGAATGACTTGATCGAGATAATATTGGCCTTTAAAATTGATGTGACAGAGTATAATCTAAAAGCAGTTGTTCAATATATGAAATTTTAAAAGTTACTGGTGATAAAGAGAATGAGGTAACACTTTTCATGAAGCATTTTCTAAGACATTAATATTACATAACTATTAAAATAATTATATTTACTTTTCCTTATGGCTAGGGGTGTAAACGAGACGAACCAACTCGTGAGATACTCGAGATCGACTCGGAAAATACTCGAGATCGACTCGACTTTAAGCGAGCCGAGCTCGAGCTCGAGCTACTCGAGTACCTTGTCGAGCCGAGCTCGAGCAGTAAAATACAAGGCTCGTAAAGCTCGCGAGCTTATTCGAGTATTTAGGAAATTACATTTTTACCCTTTGTATATATATATTTTGAGATACTCGGCTAACCCTAGTAGAGCCGAGCCGAGCTTGAGTGTGTCGAGTATTTCACGAGCCATTTGGTGATTTTTTATTTTTTTAAACTTTAGTCGAGCCGAGCCGAGCCGAGCTCGAGTGTGTCGAGTATTTCACGAGCCCGAGTCCGAGTTTGAAATCAAGGCTCGAGTCGAGTTCGAGTCGAGCTTCGAGCTCGAGTATTTTATGGCTGCTGAAGTTGAAGATTTCAATGTGAATTTGTCATAATTTTGAGTCTGTAAAGAGTAAACAATGGAAGGTACGCCTTATGAAAACATAATTGTCATAAATATATGTATCTTTTTAGTTAATTGCTATACCAATATATTACTTTACTTTTTAATTGAAGGATTATGTTTCATATACCAGAGATAATGCTACTCCATCAACTATTGAAAAGAGTACTGTTGGGAGTTCGTCACCCATGAAAAAATGTTAAACAATATCATCTTTACGTGTATAGATGTTAAACGTAACCTCGATGACGTTTATGATCTTGATGATAACGCACAGTTTTCTTCAACAAGATTTCCTAAAATATCCAATTCAAATGACAATCAAAAGACGATTTTGATACCAAAAATGGAGAAATAGTTTCCCCTTAAACAATGATAAAGAATTTTGATATTTTAATTTGGTTTTTGATGGTTTTTCACATTTTTGTGCTATTACTATGCAAAAAAATTTGAAATTATGCAAAAATTTCAAAAATACACACATGGTGATATACTCGTAATTATATCAATGTTTATATCAGCTGATGCATTCATACGTTGTGACATTTTCGTAATTATAATAATATGTATATGCATCGATGCATTATATGGATGCATTGATGCATTAATATAAAACTGGGTTTTTATATGAGCATATTTATCATTTAATAGAGCATAAAATCATAAAAAGGTATAATTATTTTCATATTTGTTTACCTTTTTTGATTATAAATAAAGTTGATATGCATCAATGATATGCATGCATTGATGCATTGATAAAATTTTTTTTTTTCAACATATTTATCATTTAAAAGAACATAAAAATATACAAATGACAATATGCATCAATGTACTAATGCATTACACTCATATACATGACTTAATTATGTCAGCACTAGTAACAATGAAATATGGTGACATCATCGACAAATTTCTGCTAAAGTGATCCGACAGCTCGGAATTGAACAAGATTTGCACGCGACATGTAAAATGCCCCAATTAAGAAAACTCACCGCAAAGTATGGTATCACCGTGTTTTTATTGGTGTTTTAGCAAACGTATTGCTGAATATCGTCATTACAGTTCTCAGGAATATCAATGTTCTCATATAAACCATTATTTATATATATATATATATATATATATATATATATATATATATATATATATATATATATGTGTGTGTGTGTGTGTGTGTGTGTGTGTGTATGTGTACGGTTAGATTTAATAAAGAACCAAAATTAAACAATGAATAAATGAATTAATCGTGGACGTTTGGCATGTACAATATTGACGGCCAGAAAAAAAAAAAAAAAAGATGTCTAATTACTTGTACGTGCATGCAGATGATTATAGCCAAAAACTCACTTTGTTTTAATGTTTTTTTAAATTACTTTAGCTTTTTTTTTTCGAAAAAACTAAATATACGAATATTCATAATTTTCCGTCCTCTATAAATTAACATCCATATTGATATACATTTTTCTTTTGTTTTTTTACTTTCAATTCGTCCAAGTTTACATGTTAATCTAAACTGAATTGCATTGTTTTATATAATACATTTGTGAATCTTAGCGAATTCATTTGTGTATGATATCAGAATCTTAATATAGTAAACAAATATAAGTGAATTTACTTGAATTTGTTATATTTAAATCTAAAAATTTATTTAAATATCACATGAATTGTTATTGAATGATCAACAATTATTAAATAAAATGAGTTCAATGACCATTAATATGTGAATTACTTTCCATAAAAGTTCAGTATTTGATCATTCACATGTGAATTTTAAGCAAATTTATTTGTGGATCTCAATTAATTAATTTTTGTATGATAAAAAGGTTTAAATAGTGTGCCTCTTGTTTTAGACATATTAATTTACAAATAAATGATAATTATACCCAAAATTTTCAACACTGTTTATCATTCACATGAACTTTTAAGTATTGATTTGTCAATCTCATTTAACTTAATTTTGTATTATCAAAAGATTAAATTTGTAAATAATATAAGTGAATTTACAAACTAAAAATTTATTTAAATTCTTATAAGTTTTATTCATTGATCAATAATTGTTGAAAAAAATGATTCCAATGACCATTCACATATGAATTATATTCTATAAAAATTCGGTATAGTTCTGATTTACATTGATTTATTGTTGTGAATCTGAACAAAATAAAAAAATTATTTTTTTATATATTCACATGGATGTCTATTTAAATAAAATAAAAAATTATGTATTTTAATATGTTCAGATTTTTAGTTCGATAATAAATAAACTCTAAAAAAACAAAGTGGGGTTTTTTATATCATCTGCTACATGCGTGTTCAATTAATAAATATAAAACCTTATATTCGATCAGGAATACTTTTTATTCCAATGCTCATGATTAGTTCATTGGTTTCTTATTTTATTTTGATTATCTATTGAACTTTCGTGTGTGTGTGTGTGTGTGTGTGTGTGTGTATATATATATATATATATATATATATATATATATATATAGATACATATATATATATATATATATATATATATATATATATATATATATATATATATATATATATATATATATATATATATATATATATATTATATTAAGGCCGACAATTATTGTGTGGACGTAAGACTAAATTGGATCCGTTGGATTAGAAATATCAATTGTTTAGATTAAAATGACATAACTGTAATTATCTATTATATTATTTAACACTTTTTAAAAAACGGTTATAAAAAGGTAAAATAGGCATTTTATTTAGAGAAAAAAATGAAACTAGTTGCTTTTTAGGAAAGTTGATTAAATCTATTAAATAGAAAAAGTTGTTTTCGAAAATAATTACTTTCTTCTTCATAACTTCATACATTCTTAACATAATTTTTCGTTTTCTTACAAAATCATTTTTTTCCCAATACATATATTCTTGCATAATAATATTCTTTGAACTAAATTCTTAAAAAATAACATTATGAATTTTCATTCTTAGCATAATGACATTCTAAAAAAAGTTATCTTTGATAGAATGTCATAGAAAAACATCATCTGAACTAAAATACGTCAAATTAATCACATGATTTGAACTAATTTTTATCTAAAAAAAAAGAATAGCATTTTGAAAAATCAATTATGACATAATGATATCCAAAAACACATTATTATTGGCAGAGTGACATAGAAAAAACGGCTTATGAACTAAAATACATCAACATGATTACATTTCTTGAACTAGAATACATCAAAAGAATAACACTCTTTGAACTGAAATACATCCTAACAAATAAATTATGAAAGAATAACATTCTGAAATATTCATTCTGACAGAATGACATCCATAAAACATTCTCTTTAAAATGCATTCTGATCAAATTCTTTGTATCTATGTGTATTTTGATGACAGAAAGAAGAAAATCAAAACCTTGAATTCAAAATTGCAAGTTTGATTGATATCAGTTTCATTACTTTCCCTTTTATGCCTTTTTGTTGTCATGAAATTGGTTGTTGCAAGATGATGAAGGTAGCAAGGTGATAGTTGTGGTGTTGTTGTAGGATTGATGACATATGGTGAGGAAGATGATGAAGGCTGGTGCGGTTGAAGGTTGTAGTATTGATGTCGTGATTGTTGATGTCGTGGTTGAGGGATGTAGTGTTGATGTCGTGATGGTTGATGGCGGTGGATTAGTACCATTTAGGGTTGATATCATGATTGTAGAGATAAGCTGGTAGACAAAGTCATAAGTAAGGGAGAGAGGAAATGAGAGATAATTAGGAAAAGATTAGGATAAGCACAAATACTATAATTATAAGATTTTTAATTTTAGATATTATTTAATGTAAATGAAAAATCCCTAAACTACCCTTGGCTATACCGGTGTACGATTGTTCTTTACGACCACACAATAATTGTAGTTTTTATTATAACCAAACTCTCTCTCTCTCTCTCTCTCTCTCTCTATATATATATATATATATATATATATATATATATATATATATATATATATATATATATATATATATATATATATATATATATATATATATAACCGATCGGGTGAGGACTCCTATTTTCGTGAGGACTGCGAGGACTAATCTTAACCATTAATCTGAAAAAATGAAGGGCTGTGATAAATCCGGTTTTGTTTATTTGTTATTACTGACGTGGTGGCATTTTTGTGATTAATGGGAACTTTGAGTTACTTTTCCTATAAAGGGTAAGGATTTTGAGGGCTGGATCGTCATTTGTATTTTCTTAAACCCTCGTTCATTATCAACCCTCGTCTAGTTATTCCATCGTTCTTACGAAATCCAGTCGAGTGATCTTCGAAAATTCTCGTTTGTTTTGTTTAATCGTTCGTAATCTTCCCTTCGATGTGTGTTTGAAGCATAGATATTGTTGAATCGATCGTATTTTGCTCCAATTTGGTACTACATTTTCCGGTTTATCTGTGAAGAACGTAGGTGAGTTTTGTATGATTTTGTTCATTTTTTGCTGTTAATCTTATGATTTGTGCTTATTCTAGTTAATATTTAACCTAACATTTGTATTTTTCAGTATCGATCGTTGTTCTGTCTTTGCATTCCCGGATTATCTGTGTGACCTCGTTTTTTTCGAAATTTCTGGTTAAATGGAATCAGGTATGTTTATTTACTTGATTTAATGTGTTTATTTGTTCTGTTTGTGTTTTATATTATGATATAGATGTGTTTTTCTAAAACCCTAGTTATTTGTATCATATTTTCTTAAACAGATGTGTTTTAGATGGTTGTTTTTTTGAATTTTTCACATATGTATCATTGTTATAATCATCCAATCAATGAAAGTACATTGCTATAATATGTAGTCTTCTGAAAGTACAATGCTGTGGGATTGTGTTAGGAACAACTGAAAGTAGGATTCTATAATTAACAAATCAATCAAAGTATATTGTTATAATCTGTAGACTTCTCAATGTACAATGATACAATAAGATATTTTGAAAGTAAAATTCAAAAAGCAACTGATGAAACAAATGTGCATTGTTATTTATTGTTTTTTAATACTTTGTGTTTGATATATAGGCGATTCTAAAAAGAGGAAGAGAAAGTCTGTTCATCTAAAAGGTAAAAGTAAAGCTAGTTATGTTGATCTTTCTTCAAGTCGAAAATCAACATTAAAGGCTCAAAATGTAGTTGAAGTTTCTTCCAGTAAACCAGTGAAAGTTAAAAAGGGCAAAATTACAAGTTCTTCAAAAGCAAATAGCAGTGATGAAGATTTTGTTTCTCAACCGGTGTTTGATCAAGTTGAAGTTTCTGTGAAGAAAGGTGATATTGCTTTTAGGAACCCATCTGGTTTGATTTCAGAGATATTTAGTTCATTTAATGATAATCAGAAATCTACAGTGAATGAAATAGGTTTTGGATTTATAGGTGATTTTGTAGTAAAAAAATTTGGAAGGGATTTGTGTTTTTGGATTCTGGAGAACTATGATGAGAAAAGAAATGTATTGTGTGTGAATAATCAAGTCATTCACATCACAAAGAAGAGTGTTCATGATATATATGGATTACCTATGGGTAACATCCCGATGATTTTACCTATTAAAAGCCGTTTTTGTGAACCTATAATTAAAAAGTGGAGGGATCAGTTCGGTAAGGACAAAGAGAGGATTAGATTAGTTGATTTGAAAAACTTTTTAGAGAAAAGCACTGATTTTGGTGAGATGTTCATACTAAACTTTTTGGTTGCTTATGTTACTATTATGATCGATGCTCCAGCAATGGGTACATGCAACCAGAAGTTTTTAGAGAATTTTAATGAACATCTTAATGTAAAAGAGTTTGATTGGTGTGGTTTTGTTATTGAATGCTTGAAAGAAAGCAAGAAGGGTTTGAATCTTAATTCAAAAACACAATATGCTGGTCCAGTTGCCTTTCTTGTGGTAAGTTTAAATTTATAATTTTGTATCACATTGTTAGTTTTTTTGTTTAATTAATGATGCAAACTTCGTTTTTACGTGTTGCAGTTATTATGCCTTCATTGCACGAAGTTGCGTTCTGATGTTTCTGTTAAAAGAGTGTATCCAGCTACTTCTTATTGGAGTGTTAAAAATGTTTGTGATAGGTTGAAAAGTTTACAACATTTTGGTGATGTTGATGTTATAGAAACATACAAATATAATGTAGATGATGATGATTCACAAAGTAAGAAGCAAAAGAAGATGAAGGAGAAAAAGAAGATTAAGGAAAACAAGAAGGTGGATGTTTCATCTAAAAAAATGGAATCAAGTGTAAGGAAGAAGACATTAGATAAGGAAGTTAAAGGTAATATAATGTAGATGATGATGTTTTTTATAATTAATGTCTGATATTTTACTAATAAGTGTTTATTTTTTCTAAATCAGATGATGTTATCTTGGACAAAGGGAAGAAGGTTGTTGAAGATATAAGTGAGAAGGATGTTAGAGAAAAGGATGATGTAAGTGAAGAGGTGGTAAAGTCTGTTGATCATAATTCTGATTTTGATGTTATTTTAGATGGTACAAGATCTTTAGAGGTATGTAATTATTTATTAATTTGTTAATTTTATACAAAAATTATATCATAGTTCATTTGTTATTTTGGTGATGCATTTGTTAATGATGCAAATTTTTTTTCAGTCTTTTAAAGAAAAGTTGAATAGTGTGTTTAAAAAATATTTTGAATCCAAATCAAGCATTTATGAGTGGATTAGACGTGCGTGGAATCAATTCCCAGGAAATCAGGAGATTTTGGAATATGCTACCAAGCGTAATGTAGAGTTCAACAAGGTTCATGAAAAGATTGTACTAGTTGATGATGAAGATTTTAATGATGTTACTCCAGAAAAGGATAATGATTTGAATGAAGAAGGAACGAGTGGTAAAGAAAACGAGCTTTCTGTGACACAATTACTCGATGATCCAAATTTTTGTGCTGAGATTGAGAGAAATGCTCTTGCAGTTATTGCAAAACAATCTACTACTTCTGTAGTTGTTAGTGAAGGTTTGGTAGGAAGTGTTGGTGTTCAAGAAGAAATTTCAGATGAAGAGTTAATTGAGGCTAGTAAGATTATTAGTCAAATTAATTTGGGTAAGCAAGAAGTTCAAGTAAATGTTGATTTTACAACTCCAAAAGATGCAATTAAAATGGGTAGTTCAGTTACAAAGACAAGTGATCAGACAATTTTATCTCCAATCCCTATTCGATCTTTTAATGTTGAAGCTGGCCCTAGCAGACCAAAAAGAAAATTTAAGCCTGCACCACCCCTTTGTTCTCCATATGATACAAAATTGGTTGATTCGAGTGAAAAGGTAAGTCGTAATGAAGAAAGGGTTGCTGGTAGTGTCTTTCTTGCCATTCGTGATCCTAGGTATTTCAATTTTTTTAGTTATTTATTTTTAGTTTTTGGTACAGTAAAAATAATATTTTCATTTGTTTTTTTTAGGGAAAAAATATTTGAATCATCTAATGGTTCTATTGGTATAAGAGCGGTGATGGAATCCATGATACCTGGTTGTAGGATTTATTGTGGTGTTATTGACATATGGTCATCCTTTTTGAATGAATTGGAAAAATCAAAAAGCCACACTGCTGCATCAAGATTTTTTATGCCTTGCTCATTGATGGTATGATACATTTTTATTATTTTTTTGTTTTATTTATATTATAAATTAACTAACTTGTTTCATATTTATATATTTGTAGACAAATATTGTTTTTAAGAAGGCTGAAAGCTTAAATCTGAGGTTTGTTAAAAGGGTTCGTGTGTATTTGGAAAAGTTCCCGAATGTGAACAAATTCGATACGACAAATTTGGTATATTTTTTTATTTTTATATTTTCTGTTTTAATACAATTTCTATATAATTTTATTTATTGTTTTTTTTAAACAGGTATTTTTTTGCTATTCTTAGGAAAGAACATTACGTTTTGGTTTGCTTTGATTTAGTAAAAGAAAAAATGGAAATTATTGACAATCAATTGGGAACAGGATGGATTCCAGCCAAAGATCGGACTTTTTTCGATAATTTGGTAATTTTGAATCATGTATCATTTAGTATTATATGAATCACATATAAAATATGATCATTTAAAATTTTGAATCATGTATCATTTAGTATTATATGAATCATATGATATTTGTTTATATGGTATTTGAATCGGTCCATTTTACTTGAATTGGTGCATTTTACTTGAATAATAATGTTGTTTCCTAACTTTTGTTTTTATATGATCCATAAATACAAATAATGATACAAAAAATGTATAATGATCCATAATACATGCTACAAATATTTTTTGCATAATGATCAAATAAAAACACAAATTAACACATATGATCTATGATTCAAATTTCCTTGATATTACTTATATGATGCATGATACAAAAACTTATGTATCAACGATGTATTATGATCCATAATCCATGCTACAAATATTTTTTACATAGTCTAAAAATTCAAATACAAAATCATTATTAAAAAATAAGAAAGAAAAATATCAAAGTAAAAAACAAGTTATGTCTTTTCGTGTATCTGGAATTTGTGGCAATTACGTGTATCATGTTTTTCTTTTGCACCATATTTGATGTACATGCCACAGTTATGACAAGTTCTTCCGTCCTTCTTAGCATGTTCTATAGCAATCTCCATTTTCCCTTTCATTCGTTTCTTCATTGTTCTTGTCCCTTTGTTGTTGATTTGGTTAGGAGGCAGTACATTTATTTTCTTTTTTTGCGCAATTCCCATGAAAGATTGTATAACTTCTTTGTTCTTCATCGGGTTTGAATTTTTTGTTTGGCCTTCAACATTTGTATTTTTCTCATTCATTTCATCTCTAAATATTTTCAATTTTTCAATATCATTTACCAGCCTATCAATACAGAAATCCATTGAAAAATATAAGTCCCTTATGATTGTTTGAATCTCTTCTTTCTTTTCTGTTGTAGGTACATTGCTCAGATTAAAACCATAGGCAGATCGTGGAACGACATCTTTTGTCCATCTTGTTGATACATAAGCTTTTGGATAAATTTCTACACTTTCCATTCTAAGTACGTAGAAACAATGTCTACATAATTGTCCTGATAATTCAAATCGACAGCACGAACAAAGAAGTTTTGAGTCGGATTTAAAAAGTGAAACCTGTAATAAAAGAGTTCAATTAAATTAATAATAAAATTTCTTAATAAGGCATGATAATATAACTTTTAGGAAAATAAATTACCTGAAATTGGCCATGATGTTTTGGATTTTTGTCAGTATCTTTTATAGTGAATGTTGACATTTCTTCTGTTTCTTCTAGTTTTATTGACATGCAACTACTAATCGATGCGATCATTTTTGATTGAATTTCGTAAAACACATTTCTTGTGAACAGTTGAGCTGCTTCAACTTCAATTTTTAATCCAGTTTTGAAATCAGGAGTCGTGTATCTTGACTCATGATCATTTTTCTTTTGAATACATCGTTGTGCTTCTAATGCAGTTTCAAAATGAGTAATGAAATCAACCAAATGCAAATCGGGGTTGGATAAGAGCCCATAAAAATAATTTTCTGCTTCCGATCTTGATGTAGTTCTCATTAATCCAGAGAATGTGCATTCTTTGAAGTATGCTGGAATCCATAAGTGTCTCATGTTATACATGGTATTAAACCAGTTGTTTCCATTGAGTTCAAACTTTTCCATTATGGTTTTCCAGCTTGATTCAAACTCATCTTTCTTTATTGTTTCATTCCAAATGAGGTTGTTTAATTCTTTCAAGACATCTGCTTTATCAATTTTACCTCCTAGCTGCAAAATTTTGAATCATAAAATGATACAATAAAATGTTTTTTCATAAATTTATTCATGATCCATATTGTAATTATAAATTTTTATGTGTAGTATGGATCATCAAAAATTTTAATCATAAAATGATACAATAAAATATTTTTTTCTCTAGTTATGCATGATCCATGATGCAACTATAGATTTTTATTCATAGTATGGATCACCAAAGTTTGAATCATAAAATGATACAATAAAATTTTATATAATTTTATTCATGATCCATAATGCAACTATAAAATCGTATATGTAGTATGGATCATCAGAAGTTGAATCATAAGATGATACAATAAAAATATTTTTCATAAATTTATTCATGATCCATAATGCAAGTATAAATTTTTATTCATAGTATGGATCATAAAAGTTTGAATCATAAAATGATACAATAAAATATTTTTTCTAAATTTTTCATGATCCAAAAAAAATTTAAAAGTTAATTTGCTAACCTTTTCTATAAACTTTTGGGATATATGACACATGCATAATCTATGTACAGCAGACGTAAATACAGCCGGTACTGCTTGTAGAAGAGCAGGGTCTTGATCTGTTACAATAACGTTTGGTTCTTTTCCAAAAGCTGTTTTGAAATTATTTAATAACCATTTGTATGATTCAATGCTTTCACTTGATAACAATCCAGCTCCAAAAGTTATACATCTCTTATGATTATCTATACCAGTAAATGGCACAAATATCATACGGTATCTGTAATGAGAAAGAAAGAAATATTTTAATACGATTATTTGGAATGATTCAACATAGATTATATAAATTAATATATACTTACTTGTTTGTTCTGTAAGTTGCATCAAAACATACAACATCTCCAAATGCATAATAATTTCTTTTTGACTTATCATCTGCCCAAAACAAACCTGTTAATTCACCCTCACTTCCAATACTATAGTCAAAGGAAAAGTTTTGTAAACATTCCTTTTTCCTAGTGAATTTTTCTATTACAAAATATGCATCTGCTTCTTCTTTATATTGATTCAAATCTCGCTTGAAATTTCTAGCATCTGTTTCTGTAATCCCAATATTCTCAAAACCTCCTCTTGATTGTTTAAAGTATTTGAATGCAACAGCTGGCCCCATGTTGATATTCAACATATTATTTATGGTTTTCATTTGTGTATACATGATTCTTCTTTCAGAATTTAGAAAATGTTGATCCTCTACATCAACAAATCTATGATTGTGTGCTTCGTTAATTTTGTATATCTCCCATACATTTTTTTTCTTATTAACCCTCAGTCTCACAAATGCTCCACATTGTTGTCTAAATGAAGCCCGTTTACGTTTTTGTTTTTTTCGGTGTTGCAAAGTATCATATTCAATCTTCTTTTTAGTGCCTTCCCTATTGCAAACAATGTATCTTCTTCCATAACCTTCTACACCGATTATTGTTTTTGTAGTTGATAATCTTGTTTCAAAACCACTTTTACGTGCATATTCCTTGTAAAAAGCTAAACCTTCTTCAAATGTAGCAAATGTTTGTCCTTGATATGGTTTGTTATCCACTTCTGGAATCCAATATGTTATTCCATCTTTTATATACTTAAGTGGATCATGCCTATAAGTAGATGAAGATGCAGTATTTGCCACTGAAGGATCTATATATCCAGAAGAAGAATCAATGTTTCCAGAAGAATATCCAATGTTTCCAGAAAAAGATTCAATAATTGCAGATTCTGTTGTGGTTATTCCTATTACTTGATTGTTAACATTCATTGCAGATTCCACATTTATTGAAGTCTCATCCATACCTGCAATTATTGATGATTAGTTACTGTTATCAATGTCTATTAATGTGAAGTTTATCAAAGAATTAAAACATTTTTTTATGTTTACTACAGATTTTTTGAAATAAAAACTAGTTTTTAACCTAAAATTCAAGCAACAAACAAAATTGAAGCATGAAAAACCTAAATTACTGTATTTATAAGAAGGATGTTGATTGATAAACACTAATTATGCATATTTAATAACATTAGAAGGTAAAAACATAAAAAAATTTGTTAATTTGTAGTAATCAAGCATTCAGAGATCGGTGTTTGAAATAAAAACAGAAGAACTCATATGATCGTACATCAATTATAAAAAATCAGTGAAGTTTTTCGAAGTAATTTCATTGATTCATACTAATTTTGCATATTTAGTAACATTCACGGCAAAAAAAGAACAAAAGGTTGATGATTTTGCAACAATTGAGCTTAGACAGATGCGATGTTCGTAATAAAAAAAACAGAGCATTCGATCGTAATCTTCAATGCATGTTGACAATCGGAAAAAGTATCAAAATATGTTGTATATAAGCTAACCAGAATGAATCGTAATCTTCAATTTCTTGGAATAGTTGAAGCAGATAGATTAATCAATGAATCAACGAAGAACGTTATCAGAGGAATTAAGCGGAAGGAAGAAGACGCTGAGCCCTAGGGCTCAGCGTAACTTTCAGTCCAGTAGAAGCCCAATTTCTTGCAGCCCAAGATTTCAGTTTTTCTTTGGCATGTGAATTAGCCCAATTCCCCCAGCAGGCCCACTGTTATTTTTTTTTGACGTAAACGCCCTCAATGAAGTTGATTGGACGAGAATTGTCCTCGCTGTCCTTACAAAAATTGGTGTCCTCACCGGAACGGGACCCTATATATATATATATATATATATATATATATATATATATATATATATATATATATATATATATATATATATATATATATATATATATATAGAGACGGGTTCAATGCAGAACCAAATTAAATCGCCTAACTGCAGAACCATGTTCATCAATGAACATGAATCGTAAATACCCCAAAATCGACACCCCAATCAACAATTTCATCGTGCTAATCTCTTCGTCTCTCCATTCAGACTTCCCAGGTTTTTTAAATGCTCTTCTTGTTTAGCGATTTTGGATTCTTGTTCACGCCTCCGCCTCCTACTCTCAATCTCTCCATTGATTTGCCTCCAATGATGCTTCCTCCCATCAAAATTGATTACAGATATCACCATCCCACGAAATCAGCAATACCAGGCTACGTATTTCCATTCAAAACACAATAAATCAGGAACATAAGCATCTTTCCAATCAGCAATAAACCGACTCCTACAAATCGCAGGCTTCAATCGAGAGAGACAAATCATCAATCAAATCGCATGAAATGGGGAAGCAAATTGTATCTTATTTTCTCTTTTTTTTCTTATTATGTTCCATTAAGATTAACGGTCATTCAGTCCCTCACTGCAGAATGATTGTTCCATTAACATGCTATGGGAATGATGCTGAAATTTGCGTTAGGTATTAACATGCTCAAGAAAACTGCACATAAAGTGTTTGTAGAAATGCCAAAGAGAGAAAAAAAAAACGTTTTTGAGATGCATATGATAGCACATGTGCTGCGATTTTCCATTTGATTTTTTTATCAATTTGAGTTCGTATTACAGGGAGTCCGATTGCATATTTCATTTTCAATATATGTTCACTAATGAACATATGTTCACTAATGAACATTTGCTTACAAACTGGTTTTAATATCTAGTTCTTTCAATTGGAATTGCAAATTAGCAATTTGGTTTATTTCAGTTGGAATTGCATATTTCGTTTGAGTTTGTATTGAAGGGAGTCCGAAAAAATCGAATTTGCATCTGTCAAAGATGTTGCTTCTGTCAAAACATTGCTGTAAACAGCTAATAGAAAGCATATGTTCATACATGAACATATGTTCATTAATGAACATATGTTCATTAATGAACATACGAATACAGGGTACGATCTTTGATTACATACGCATAACCAAACCAATATTACGCAGGAATAAACTACAAAAAACAGTTCATACCTCAACTAAACCCTAGCAGAGAAGATGTCGGTCGAATTGGAGAATGTCGATTACAGGGTAAAATCTTTTACGGTCTTTCGTTTTGGGGTTTTTGGGATTTATGTTCATTGATGAACATGGTTCTGCAGTTAGGTGATTTAATTTGGTTCTGCATTGAACCCACCCCTATATATATATATATATATATATATATATATATATATATATATATATATATATATATATATATATATATATATATATATATATATATATATATATATATATATATATATATATATATATATATATATATATATATATATATATATATATATCGCTTGTGAACAAACACAAAAGTTTGGGAACATTTTGTCTCTCTACTTTAACCAAAAAAAAAAATCCAATGGCTTCCATGGATATCCCGCGACACTCACGCCGGAGCAAATCTTTCTCATATTCAGACTCCATTTCCGATGATTCTTCTTTCACAACTCCTATCCCATCCACTCCACTTCGATATCTAGGTATCCCCTTCTCTTGGGAGCAATTCCCCGGAATCCCCAAAAAGAGCACTTACAAGAAGAGCAATTCGTCACAGAATCTACTCCCCCTACCACCGTCCAGTAACTCCAACCATCAGTCACCGACGCCGAAGAAGAGTAGCAGCAGTCAGAGTTCAAAAAAAGACCCATTTCTTGCAGCCTTCATTGAGTGTTCCAAAGACAAAGAATTTGAGGTCGATGGTTTGAGCAAGAGCTCGAAGTTTCCTAGCGCCGACCGGTCTGGATTTGTGGTTAGTATGTATTCTTCTTGCAAAAGATCTTGTGGTGTCTCTGAATCAATTGTTTACCGGCGACGATCGTCCACAAATTATTTGTAATGATGGATACAGACCAAACCGTCGTTAAAGTAGGGCAATGATTTGATTAACGGTTTATGTTTTTAAGTACAACAAATAAAAATGTTATTGTATTTTAATCATTTTCAAGTATATATTTGTCGGAAAAATGTTCTCATCAAAAATATATTTTTCCACAAATATATATATATATATATATATATATATATATATATATATATATATATATATATATATATATATATATATATATATATATATATATATATATATATTATGTTGAAGTAAATAAACTAGCATAAGTATTCAACTAAGAACAATGAAAAACAAGAAATTGTCCATTAATGTAAAAATGTTAATCGTGCTAGCCGTTATAATTATTTAATTTAGTTGATCGATAGTTGATATGGTTAATACTAATGTAAAATATGAATTTGTGATTGATAAATAATTTACTGATATAACATAGCTAGTCTATTTACTTTTTTCTCATTAGAGATTCGAAAAAAACACAATTCGGGATCCAAAATTGGTTTTCAAACTAATTCGATCCAATTTTGATATATGTTTAAGAGAAACCGATCCGGCGGCTCGTACCGGTTTGAGTATATATCTTTTAGAAACCATCCGGTTTTCAAGTCGGTTGCACGAAAAAATCCGGTTTATGCACCTCTAGTTCTCATATTAGGCGTTTTAGCTTTCTTTTGGGTCCAAAATGCGTACATCAAAATAGTGCTAAATGTACCGAAATGGTAACTTACTTTGAATTTTGTTTGTCTTAAGTCTTAACCGTGTCTTATTTTTTTCTTATTTAGGTTACCATATCTTGTAAATTTTATTTAATTATAACGTTGTTATTTTTAAATGACATAACTAAGTGGTTATAAGATTATGTTTATCGGAAGCAACCACAACCAGTTGTTCTATATGAAAAAAATTAATCTAAGAATACTGAAAGTTACAAGCTAATATCATAACCATGACCCTGCCATATGGCAGCATATGAGTGTTGTGATTTAAACTTATTTATTTTCAATTTTAATAACTAATTATTAGATATTATCGAAAATTTATAAAAATATATATCAAAATTTATGGTTTGCAATTCCCTATACATAGAGTGTATATTAATATATATTTTAAAATGTATTTGAAACTCTCATATGAAATATATTTTTAGTTGTTTAGGTTGCTGATAAATGGTAACAAAACAGTTGAAAATTGGTTGGCAATATTCGTTGTAAAATTTTTGCCGTAAATTATTTGATACAAGTCTGAGATTCATATAATTAATTAAAATGCACCGCAAGAAAACAAAAGTAAAATTATCAAGAGTTATAATTGATCTTAGGATGCATAGATTGAGTGACGCTAATAGTTATATGATAGTAATTTTTAATAAATAAATTTAGTAGGTCCTCAATAAACAAAGAACGATATCTTTTTGTGATACGTTTTGATCTAAAAAATACAATTTTAGGAGAAATATATTAATGGTATTGTGATGTTGTAAAATGCATGTGATGTTTGTATCATTGGGTCACAAAAAAAGTTAAGAAAATGACGATAAGCATGTGGGACAGGGCTGCCAAGTGCCAAGTTGCAATTTCTACCAAAAAGACACCTCACGATGTCTAAATATGATTAATTGTTGAATGTTATTTATTTGTGGTTGTCCTGCCAATTAGTTTTACGAACGACAGACAATAATAAATTATTTGTTTATGAAATAAGTAAAGTAATGCTCGGTTTTGAACGCAGAGCAAGCTTACATAGACAAGGTGATAGTATAGAGGTTATAATTTTGTTCTTGTTATGTAATAAATATATTGATCTGAGTTGTTTTCTATCTTCAACATGAAATATATATATATATATATATATATATATATATATATATATATATATATATATATATATATATATATATATATATATATATATATATATATATATATATATATATAGAATCAGGATCGGGTGAGGACTCTTCTTAAAGTGAGGACTTGCGAGGACACCTTAAAAAGATTGAAAAAAATATAAAAAAAATATAAATAATACAATGGATCATAATACTATATCGGAGAAAAAAAAGATTAAAAAAAAAACTTTTCGATCATTATTTTTTTTATAATGAAATAATAATCCAAAATAAAAACAGAAAAATTGTATCATTACGTTTTGCAATGATGCAAATTTTTTTTTCAAATTTTTTTGATAATGATATAGTACTATTCTCGATTTTATGATTTGTATTTTTTATATTTTTTTCAATTTTTTTAAGGTGTCCTCGCGAGTCCTCACCGAAAAAAGAGTCCTCACCGGAACCGGACCCTATATATATATATATATATATATATATATATATATATATATATATATATATATATATATATATATATATATATATCAAAGTTGTAAAAATCGTTTGACGGTAACTTGGCGGTCGACTGAGGTTCAAGGATTAATCGGATTAATCGAGGATTAGTCGGAGATTAATCAGAGACCCTAATTATAAAGGAATTCATTTAAAAATATATAAATATAAAAAATAACAACGTTTGATTTATTTTATTTCTGGATGCACATCAAAGATTATTCATTTATTTATTTTTATTCTTTAATATTGATTTTTTCCAGTATTTTTGAGTTATTAGAGAGTGTTTGTGTCGTTATTTAAAAATTAAAAAATTAAAAATTAAAAAAAAATTAAAAAATGACCGCCAATGCCGATTTTTGCAGCAAACCGTCAAGCTGACCGATTAGGCCTAATCGTAATCGTTTGAAGACCGCCAAACAACTAATCGCCGATTAATCGGCCGCCAAAGCCGATTTCTGCAACACTGATTGATATATATATATATAAATATATATATATATATATATATATATATATATATATATATATATATATATATATATATATATATATATATATATATATATATATATATATATATATATATATGTCAAGTCATTATTAAATTCAATGAGACATGTATCGAATAAATATATTAGAATATAATAACTTGCTGAATTTGATATTATTTTAGACATGTACAAAATTATAAATAAACTTTTTCAATATTTTATTGTATTGAAGTTCTTTTAGCTAGATTAATTGAAATAAAATGTCGTCAAAGTAACCTCTATTGCAGCATATATTTTTACAAAATTGTTCATGCAAATTATCTTTGATTAAAAGAAGACACAATTTGGCCGAATAATAATGTGTATGCAATGGTAAATATGTAATAATTATAAAGTGTCATTCACATGAACTGCTGTTAGTCCAAAGACAAACTAATTATTGATAGAACTTATTATCAGTGTTTGATTATTGTGTTAAGTGTATGAATTACGATTATTTTTCTGGTCCAAAGATTAAAGGTTAATGTTGTGCTAAGTAACTAGAGATGTGGCTATATCATGACATTAGATAGAGTAAAATTCTATTGTAAGTATCTTTGTTTGTGGATTTTCTATACCACATCAAGCATGTCTATCCAAGTGAAGATCATCTATATGATGAATCAGACAAATCGTATATTGAAATATAATTAAGGTTGACAAATCTGATTATAGTGGTGAATACTACGGAAGGTATTATAGAGCATGAGAACATTATCTAATATTCTTCATACTTTTTCCCAATAAGTGTGTCGTCATTCTGCAATACATCATGTCATGAAAACCAAGCATGAATGTTATAGTAAAACAACGAAACGGCACTCTTATAAGTTATGGTATGAACTATGATTAGTTATTCTTCCATACTAGAGTCATTTTAAAGAGAAACTTTGGAAACCTCAGTTTATATTCGGGAAAAGTGTAAACTAAAGTAATGGTCAAATCCATTTATGAGCTTTGGATTAATAAAATACCATGTATTAGGAACTTACACATATAAGGTTGTCCATCTGAGGCTAGGATGTAACACTCGGTTTCTTACTTTCAGATTACACTATAATTTATTTTACATAACCACAAAGGTTAAAGGTGTAATTAAAAGTTAGGCAACAAGCAATACAAGTAACTATCAATAACAAGTACATCATACATGTATATCTCAAAAACCGAGTTACAAAACCACCCAGATTCAAAAGAAGGTTTTAAAAGATTACATAAGTCCGAAAAGTCAAGTCCCGGTCCAAAACATTCTACCCTTCTACAACTTTCTTTCATCTGTCACCTGTAGTACCTACATCACAAATTAGTTTATGAGCTATTAAGCTCAATGACAAATACTCAAGATTTGGTAATTATACAACCGTTTGCTTTTAACCCCATAATACTCAACTTTTACTAGTATGTAAACTTGTGAATCTCATACTCATTGACTATCTTAGTCAAATAGTGTGCTCATTCACACTATGTACTCATTTACAACAAAGTATTCTATACTTTGTGTAACTCTTACTAATTGGTTATCTCAGCCAATTAGAGTTTAAAGGTAACACATTTATATTACAATTCAAACATATGTAATGAATAAAGTTACTCACCTGAAGTTTGGTCTGTTTGTGTTCCACCTATGCCTCGGGCTTCTCCTTCCCTCTTATAAGTATTAGTTGTGAATATCATCACATATTAGGTCTCAATATCATCAATTAACTCAATAACATCTACTCAAATAATCAAGAAATCAAATCCCGCAGTTTTACTTATTCAACCGTCCAAATATCACAATAATCACATCAAAGACTCCACATAACATATACTAACAACCTACTAACAACATATGAGATGAATCATAGCGGATTTTCATATTTAAAAACCTAGGGTTTAAAACCCCAAAACCCGTAACCAACTAACCTCGTTGATTTAAGAACCAAGAACACGTTTAGGGTGTTAGATTCGACTTCCACAAGCTTTCTTACGCAAATCCCTAGCTCAAATTGACCTAATTTCGCCCCTACAGCTCTAAAAATCGACATGATAAGCTTTTTCCTCGAAATGAAGGTTTGTTGTCCATTTAAACCCCACTTAGCAAGGTTAGCGACAACCTCTAATGTTAGCGTCGCTAACATCAAAAAACCCGACTCGTGTTCGTTTACGCGACCTGTGTAATCTCACTGCATGCTCACTGAAATTTGTACACGACCCGTGTGTTTGAACATGACCCGTGTGGGTCCGGCAGAGGCTAAAATCAGTTTCTAAAGGCTTTTTACACGACCCGTGTAGCCTCTTTTTGGCATTTTGAAACTCAAACTTCTCCTAAATGGTTTTCTAACCGTTCTAACTCATATAACAACCTAGTAAATCTTAATTACATTAAGATTAACCCAATTTCACTTACCGGAAGTATTACGACATTAGATAGGCCTTATAAGCCACATGAAAAAACGTTTGACTTAAGAATTGTTAGGCATTACATAGGCCTTAAGAATTATACAATCCCACATTTAGATCATTTTTGAATTAGGAAATGCAAGATTCATTGAGAATAGTGAGTTAGATAAAGAAGAAAACATTAGTGGGCTATTTGTTTTTTTATTAGAAGTTCTTTTTGGGCTCTTTTGTCTGCGCGTGAACAACCGTTTTTGTTGCAGACTGTTTGATTTTTCGAAAACAGTAGACCTAAAAAGGTCTGCACGTCCTCTTTTTGAAAAATACACGGCCCAAGCTCTTTTTGGGTCTTCAAAGCTCTATCCGTGTTTTTTTATTGTGCCCTAAAAAAGTTGCATATCTTTTTTTCCCGCCTCCCCCATCAGTTACTCTCCTTCTCGATCTTCTTCCAGCCGAATACTTCTCCCTCTCTTCTTCCTACCGTCAGACATCACTCCCCGTAGTCGTCTGCGGACTCCGGTCGCCGTCGCTGCTCCACAGTCGCATGCCCTAACGATCATCGCTGCTCCATAGTCTACCAATCGTCGCCTAAAACCTTCGGACCACCACTCTACCGCTGGATAACCATTCTACCGACATCAACCAGCAGATCACCACTCATAACCGCCTCCGCCGGTTAACAGCACCGCCAACTGTGCCGCCTGCCTCTGCCTCTACATGTATCTCTCTGTCCCCTTTTTCTTCTGATTATCTCGGATCAGAGCTTCTACAGAGGTCCAATCGAACCTCTACAACAACATAGTTCTTGAAATGTTTGTATTGAAAAAATTTTGAAGTTAAGGGAATGTTTTTGTAAAGCAAAAAAAAAATCTGATTTTTACATCTTTACTTCTGATTTTATTGTGAACCTACAATTCTTGTTAACCTTTATCAATATACAAATTTATGAACCTAAAATCCGATATATGTCTTGTGAACCTATGTTTCTTGTGAAGTTTTATGAATTTACAGATTTATTAATCTGAAATATGATTTATGTCTTGTTTTGTGAACATGATATCTTGTGAATCTGATTTTTACCTGTGTTTCATGTTATCTAGATATATTGTGAATTTGATTTTACATATATTTCTTGTTATCTAGATATCTTTCTTAAATATGATGATGAATGTTTCGAGATAACCATGTGCATGTGATTGTATGAATTAAATATCAATGTCGTAAAACGATAATTATCGATTTATTTAAAATTCGGTGTGGAAAAAATCAATTTATTTAATTTTAGCAGTCTGCAAACTTAAAAAACAAACAATCTTTTTCTCACAGACTTCAAACATCTAGTCCATCTCTTCTTCTGCAGATGTGGTCCGCAGACTGCATACGTTTTACCTCTTCAAAAACAAACAACCTAGATGTGTTGTCTTTGAAGAAGAGTATGTTATTGTCAATTGATTGCCAAGGTTTTATAACTATAGTCGTACAAAAAAAATTATGGAGGATAACCTCAAAAACCCTTTAAAGTGTCATTAAGGAGATCCACTAAGGAAAGGAGAAATGTGACTATATATGATTGTATAATTTTTTTTTCTCCAAGAACATGAGGATGATATTGGCTTAACTGAAGAATAATAAATCAATTTTCATAATGCAATGCATTGTTCTAACTCTCAAGAATGGATCAATGCCATGAATTGTAAAATTAAGCCAATAAAATACAACATTTGGGATCTCGTTAAGTTTCCTAAAGGCAAGAAACACTATTGTTGCAAACGAATATTTAAAACCAATGGATTCAAATGGTAATATCGAGAGAGATATATGGATTGTCAAGTAGCAAATGGCTTCATTCAAGAAGAAGGAATAGATTATAAAGATACTTTCTTTCTAGTATCCTCAAAAGACTTTTTTAAAACGATAATGACATTGTGGCTCATTTTGACCTAAAGCTACATTAGATGGATGTAAATACTGCAATTCTAAATGGAGACATTGAGGAAAGATTTATATGGTTCAATTAGAACACTTCGCATCCAGAGATCCAAAGTCCATGGTTTGCAATTTAAAATCAATTTATGGTCTCAAACAGGTATCCCATCAATGCTAACACAAGTTTTATCATGTTATCACATTGTATGGTTTTGAGTTAAATGTTGTTGATTGTGTATATCACAAGTTAAGTGAGAATAAATATTCCTTTATGTTATCATAGGTTGATGTCATTCTACTTGCAAGTAGCGATATAAGCATACTGCTTTAAACCAAGAATTTTTGGACAAATAAAATAAAATATCTTTAATATCTTGGTTGTAACGCTCCGTTTTTGGCGTTAACGTTAAAGTTAATGTTGATTATATTAATCGCATATTTTAAAAGAAATGATAATACATTTAATTAGAAAGCAGACTGTAAAATTAAACCTCGTATTTCGGTATGTTCATTTTGGTGAATTAATTATTTTAGCGTCAATAATAATAATAATAAACTTTAAAATTTAAATTATGTGTTTAGGGGTAGAATATGCCAATTATAAAAACTTAATATGATTGGTGTTTTAGGTTTGGGCTAACTAAATACATGACTTATAAATCTAGGGACTAAACATGAAAATATGTGAAACTTGAATGAGAAAGTCCTTATGGCCGATTGCAGCTACAGATCTTTAAAATTTGCCTTTAGACCACTCGTTCCTTTCACTCTAGCCTAAAACAAACTTGCCTTGTGCCTTTTTTTCTATACAACGCATCGTATTTTCTTGTGGGAAGGAAACCCTAGTCGATATTTCACATGTTGGGAGGAGATCGAGAGTGTGGATGGGTCGTGATCGGGATTCCTTGCTGCTGTTAATTTCGGGTTGTAACTTAGGTATGTTGCTGTCTTCTCTTTTTGTTTCTAATCGATCCCACACATCTCACACATTTGTGTGTTGATGTATGTATTGAATGTTGTGACTTGGGATATTCCTAGAGGTACTTATTATTCTATGATTTCTAAGTCTTCCATTCAGACCTTCTATGGTATTAATAAGAGTCTTAATGGGTGTATGGTTGAAAACCTTAACCCTAAGTTGATTTTATGAGAAAGTTGTAAAGTTCCTGATTTTGGGTTTTCTTGTAAAAACCATATAAAATCATAGAATGGACCATTTGAGATGAACCATATATTTATAGAAAGGTATATGTGTCTAGTTTATTATTCCAGAAGGTCATGGCCTAAATCGAGCCTTAGTTCATGCAGAAGTTGCAATCTTCACTGACTGGTCCAGGGCTGTGTTGAGCAGTGAATTCTACCTTGTTAAATTCATAGTAAAATGTACAAAAATCGTTTAGGGACAAGGCCAGTTGCCTTAGTTCACTTTTGAAGTCTAGTTTGTCCTTACCAAATTTCATAATTCAGTTATTAACCCATTTTGAGCGATTAATATTTCTTCAAGGGTGGTTCTGTGGGTGAACTGATTTTATCAATCAACTTTGGGGATTTTTCGTTTATTCTTGAAAGGTGTAAATGACATGAGGTCAGGGCCTGTAGTCTTGCTTTAGAGTCTTGTTTGTCAAATATTTTTCCCAGAATTTATTGATGATCATTTCTAGATTGAAAGTGGCAATCTTTGCAATCTGGTCTGGATTTGACATATCTTGATACCCAATCTTGGTAAATTTGTATATAATAGAGGAAAAATAGTTATTGCATGTGCCGTATATCCCTGGAAAGCTAAAGAGGTGAGCTAGGTGACTATGTAAAAATATCATTTATTTGTTAAGTTTAAGATGGCTTGAAGAGGTCATAAACAGACTTTCTGTTTTGGGGTTAAAAGCTGAAAATAAATATAATAAGTGTTTTAATTCTACAAATATATAATTAAGATAGGGCTTACTTATTATGCCTTATAATAACTTAATATACCTTATAGTAGTATAAGGTGTTCGGTTTTGAGCTTGGTTGGGTTTGCGGAGTTGCCGCACGGATTTCTACATTGCCGACTCGAGGTGAGTACATGCAGTATTTTTACCCATTCTGGGGTACATGGCAAGTAAGTATTTTCAAGATTTCTTATAAAATTTCTATATGTGAAATTATATGCAAGAGTATTATTTTTAACTTGTTTGTGAAAGTATAATGTTATATTTGAAGTTATGTTTTGGTCTATGAGCCAATTATATAAAAGTATGTTTTGGTCTATGAACCAATTATGTGAAGTATATTTTGAATACAAGTTAGACATGCTTGAAAGTATGGATAGGCATATAGCCATAAAATGTTTAAGAAGTATGTTTTGGTTACAAATTGTATATGTTTTCAAGTATGAAAGGGCGTATAGCCACAAGATGTTTGGAAAGTATGATTTGGCATTAAGCCTAAAATGTTATAAAGACATGTTTTAAACATATGGTTTATGTGAAACGAAAGTTATGTATTTGGCATCTAGCCATAAAGACATAAAGTGATGTAGTTTGGCACCTAGCCACAATTTATATGTATATGAGAAATGTTCAAGCAAGCAGCAAGTATTTTGTATGACTGGTAATTGTAGCAAGCAGCGTTAGTAAGGGAACTATGTTCCAACCTACCCGGGTTAGGTAAGGGGTCTACTGGGGAAAAAGCCCCATCGCGAAGTAGATTGCCTCAGCACTTCTATGGTGAGGATTGATCCGTTCTTTCTAGCCATAGAGACTTGGGGTATCACTTATGGTGATTAAAGCCCTAAGTATAAAAATCCAGCAAGCTTATAAAACCAGTCAAAGAAAGTAAGAAAGAAGCTATTTTTGTAAAGTATATTATGAAGTGATTTTGAAAAATAAAGAGTTATAGTATGTTACTACTATAAAGTGTTGAAAGATGCTATTTTTCCAAAGTATGTTATGAAATGATTTAGAGAAGTAAAAAGTTATAGTATGTTATTACTATAAAGTTTTGACAGAAATTTTATGATATAGATTTTATAAAAGTTGGAAAGAGAAGTTAAAGGTTTGAGTCTAAAACTCATGTAACTCACGAGACATTTTTGTCTTACGTATTCTATGTTTTGCCATGTATTCCAGGTTAAAATAAATTGCTATAAATGGGATGAAGTTTAGCTGGAGTGGAGCTTGAGTTAGCTCCTATCTTGGACGCAATGTTTAATCCTTTTCTTGCTTACTATGGTTAGTTTTGGTATGGATTTGTAACACTCATAGTTTCAAACATGTAAATAATCGGTTTTTGATAAACCGTATTTTTGTATTCAAGTATTTATACGAAAAACCATAGTATTTGTAAACAGTAGAATTGGGGTGTCACATTGGTGATGCCTCTTTTTGACATGGAAGATAATATCATGATATATACTATCACTAAAGGAGACATTCAATTTAAATATTGGCTCAAAATGATCTTGAAAGAAATGAGATACAAAAGATCATGTACACCTCATTCGTTGGGAGTAGTATGTATACTCAAGCATATATAGCCTCGATATTGCTAATTAGAATTATATATATATATATATATATATATATATATATATATATATATATATATATATATATATATATATATATATATATATATATATATATATATATATACACACACACACACATACACACATACACACACACTAATAGAAGAGGTCAAAATATGTTATGTGTTATCATAGAAAAACAAAAGACTGTATGCTCACTTATCAAAAATCAAATACTTCAGAGGTCATTGGTTTCTTTTAATCAAGCTCTTTTGGATATCAATATCACAGACACTTTATATCGTACTATGCTGGGTAGAGAAACTATACCAGAGAAGTATGTTATACAGACACATAGCTTCTTCGAACATGGTAATTAAGTTTTATGCTTGTTTTTTAGGTATCCAATTACAGAATGTGGCTATAAAGTTTTGTCACTAAATTATGAGTAGTAGATGGCATTGACAAGCCATTGAAGATTTGACATGGTTACAATTTAGCTACTTTATTCTAACAACAATAGTAGCTCAATGAAGTCCAAATTTATTGACTTCATTTTTCTAGTTGCTAATAAGAGAGTTCAGGATGGAAAAGTTTCTATAAAACATATAGGAAGCTATCTAATGCTACCAAATCCATTAACTAAATGTTCAAATTATGATGTATGCATGAGCATACTACTCGTATATGCTGTAACGCCCCAAAATTTTGTCCATTTTTTTTAAACTTAATAACGTTAAAAGCGCATTGGCGTGATCATTAACATAGTTTTTAGAAAGTTTTCATATTGTTATGGTTTCAATACGTTCATGTCTATAATACATGAATACCAAAATATGGTTCCACAAAAACATCAAGTTTGCAAGTTCACAACCACGGGCGTTACAATTTCATATCAAATAAACCATAGCAAGCAAGGAGAGGATTAACCATAAACAAAAGCTGGAGATCATATAATTTTCCACTCCATCTAATCTCCCAAAAGCATTCTAGCATAGCAGTCTTGACATCTTAAACTTTCGAGCTTGGTCCTGAGATACATGGCATTAAAACAAAAAAAAATACGTAAGACGAAACGTCTCGTGAGCTACATGGGTTTTAGACTCATAGTAAATTTTGAAACTTAAACAATATATTCAGGTCAATACGAATCATACAAAATAGATGCACATGCAATGCATGATTCTCACATTAATGCAAGCTAACGGGCTTCCTACCCGCATCATGGGATCTAAAAAGACCGTGTCATTATTTATGACAATAGCTTACGGTTGGTTATTCACCGCATCATAGGGTCTAAAAAGACCAAATCACGTTTTTCATGATTATTAAGCTTACCAAAACAGGAGAACGAATCGCCCCATTTTGGCATCATAGGAGACTTCTACTTCGCGACAGGAGGTACCATCCCAGTAGAGTCTTATTGTCCCGTTACGGGGACGTGTCCGGACCTTACTCGACTCATATGCATTCACACTCCGTGCATGCTCAAAATACTGCTTTTCTTTTGTACAAAATAATAGTACAATGCCATGAGATGCATGTGTGATAATATAAATATTATTAGTTTGACTTTTCACAAGCTTTGTATAAAATCATATCATATATATCACCATATTTTAAAGAAAAAGCATATTAAGGCATATAACGTATCTTGGAAATTCTCACATAATTTCATAATTATAGTTTCAAAAACCGTAAACATTTTTCATATTAAAGCCATGTATCCCGTGATGGGAAAAATCATCATGTACTCACCTTGGTAGCTAGGTTCGTCTAGCTACGGCACTCCACTAGCTCTTGCCTTGTTTACCTCCGAGCACTCGTTAACGTCTATACCAATAATATAGGAAATTAGTAATATATTCAAATGTTAACATATTTCATATGTTAAATGAGTCTCGTTCCTATAACTCTTATTAGAAGAGTTTAATATTTACGTTATTCTAAAATATTCCAATTTTAGTCTTTCGACAATTTAAGCGTCCTTTATAAGTATACTATTTCAACATTTTTAAATCAAAGACTACAACATATGAATACACTAACTTTTTAGCTTTTAACATGGTGTGTTCTTCACACGTTTTTGATCCAAGGAATCACAATTCCATCATGTTGATTCCATTCAATTGTCTAATTTCCAATGTTTAATACTAACTTACACCAAGTTCCTTATATCAAGTGTTGACAAAAATTTAGCCCAAAACAGATTATCTCTACCATAACTTAGCCATCAAGATCATAAAATCAGTGGTTCTTCATTTATTTCAACTTTTCTCAAATATGTACCAAGGTATTCAAACTCAATATTCAAAATCTTCATTATACCTGTAACTTTTGACCCATAACAGTGAAAGAAACAAGGATTTGTGCTCAAATCTCAACACTTTACTAGCATGCATTCATAATTCCGTCTCAGATGTTCAAAAATTAGGTATGATATGTGTTTTTGAACTCACAACAGTAAAAGAACCCAAAATCCATGTTAGATTTCGACATGCATGTACAATTTTCGGGTTTTAGGAGCTAGGGCTTACTAAAAATAAAATATACCTTTCTGATTTCTACCTAAAGACCCGATTTTTGCTGAAATTGATCAAAGGATTAAGCAAGAAATCAACTCAGAAGGTTTCCCGACCTCCCCTAGTCGCCGCCGACCACCGAGAGTGCCGGAATCGGCGCTGCACTTCGTCTTCCTCGCGACCGTCTTCAAGCACCACTGCTATTGCAGCCCTCATTTGCACCCTCCTGCTCGAAAATAGCTTTCCATCCCGTCACTCTCCTTGCTCACTCTCAAACTCGCGCACACACACACAATCGACAGGTGTGTGTGTGTTTTTGCTTCTACCTGATTTCTCTTTCCCTCCTCTCTTTCTGATTTCATTTTTGCGTAACTAGGGAAAAAAAACGAGACCTACAGACTTAAAGAACAGGTGGCTGATTTTTACATCATAAATTACGAAATTGCCCTTATTCCAGACTTAAGACTAAGACGAGTCTTCTTAGTCTAAGTTTTACTCGATTCTATAAGACTAAGACGAGTCATCTTAGTCCAAAGAAGTTTCCAGCTTTTCTCTTTATTCTTCCTTGACTTTACTAGGGCATAACTCCTTCATATGATGTCCAAATGTTACATACTTTACACCTATAGAAAGCTGAGAATGAGCTCTACAACTTTCATCTACTGACCTTGGTCTATATTGTAACACCCGGCTTTTAAAACAAAAACACCCCTGAAAATTTTTTCATTTAAAACATAGGTTTCAATACTTAATATCATAATAAAGGGGTATATTTTAGTAAAAAACGGGTACAAGTGTATCAAGGAGAGTATATAATACCATAATCTCCTTTGAAGTCGGGCTGCTACTGACAGCATCTATAAGTCTCACTTCATGAGTCACAGTGGATATCGAATCAAAATACAAAGCTCAGTGAGTAATCAAGTCTGCAAATAACATTTATCAAAATACAATAACATAATTGTCTGGATATCGAATCCAGAATCCTAGCCTTACTGGCTGACCGCATATATTCTAGGATTTCACATCCTAATCATGTAGCCTTACAGGCTGAATCATAGTAACCTGTAATTAACAAGCCACGTCAGTTATTTGCACATATAATCATATCTAATCTTTTCTGTCCCATGTTTTTTAGTCACAGTGGACTACATCAATATCATGGCTATATAAGCCGCATCGTTTATCATGGCTATACAAGCCACACCAAAGCTTTTTCAGCATATAATTCATAGTCCGAAGACCGTACCTGTCTGGGTTCAACAACCCGATATCGTAGCCATAAGGCTGTACCATTTCCGTATAATCATATCGTAGCCATATAGGCCGCACCAGTTGGATATAGCATCCAATATCATAGCCACGAGAGGCCGCACCATCTGTTATCAGTTTCTTTCACGATTAAATATGGCTCACGGGTTAGCCCGCTGTTGCCTTGGCTCACGGGTAAGCCCGCTGTTGCCTGAAATATGTGGCTCACAGGAAAATCCCGCTGTTGCCTTGGCTCACGGGTAAGCCCGCTGTTGCCTAGACTCACGGCTGGCTCCGGTCTTGTCTATATAAGTTTTATTGACTCACGGCTGGTTCCGGTCTTGTCATTTCATTTTATTGACTCACAGCTGGTTCCGGTCTTGTCATAAAAGTTTGACTCACAGCTCCGTTCTTGTCTATTATAGACTCACGGCTTATCTGGTATTGTCGTATCATAGTGTATATATATATATGTATTGACTCACAGTTCCGTTCTTGTCATCGCAATGACTCACGGCTTATCTGGTCTTGTCGTTTACATATATTTTTACACTTGTCATTTTTGTCCCTCGAAGCCATTTCAACCTGTAACAAATCAATCATCATATATCACATATGATATCAGTGAGATTACTCACCTGGATGCTAGCTGCATTTATATTCCGGTTGTTTCTTGCCTTTGCGTGCACCACAACCATTTTGTCCCACATCTATATAATCATTTATATACCAAATGATAATATGTTAATAGCCATTCCAATTAACTCTAATAAAATAGAGTTCAATACAATATCATTATAAAAAAAATGCCTAGTTAATAAACTTTCCGTTTACTAACTTTTTGTGAATTTTACTATTCACCGAGGCATTCGAGTCGATCTACAGTGCCCCCGAGGGGTCGAAAACTCAATTTAATAATTTTCCCAAACTTTTCAGACCATAACGAGTCTATGGTCCAAATTTGAGCTAAAACGGACAAGCCAAACGAAAGTTAGCGATTCTGAAGTCCCCTGTCAGGAGGCGCACCGCGCCAGGGGCTGGGCGCACCGCGCCTAGCGCCTGCGCAGGTCTCCTGTCCAGCCGCAATTTATGCACTATAGCAAGCAGTTTTGGCCCATTAAGTCCTTAATCCAGTCCTTAATCGTTTGGGGTTTGTTTCTAGGCTAAAACCTTATACTTTAACAAGGTTTTCAACCATTGAAAACAACTTAATCAATCAAAATGAAGAATTAGGGTTCTTAGTCCCAAAACCCCAAAACTTCAAATTCATCACTAATAGCAATCTACTTCCATTTTCTTTAGTTAAGTCCTTATTAGCATGACTTAATGGAAGTATTACATCAATTTAAACACATAATCATAACTGAAATGTACAAATTTCAGTTTCTATAAAACCAAACCAAGAACACTTCTAGAACTTGGTTAAAATCAAGTTTACTAACCTTTCAAGCCTAGGAATCATCAATTCCAAGCCATAGTTCTAATTCCTTGCTTCAATTCCATGATTTCCTGCAGAAATCGCACCCTCCAAGCTCCTCCCGTTGCTGCACATTTGGCTGGTCAAAGAGAGAGTCAACTCTCTTATATTTATACCTCTAAAATTTACATTTTTGGTCCTAAAGTTCATTTTCTTGAACTTTGACCACAAAATCAAGTTTTATTACAATAAAACTTTCATTTCTTACATTTTTGCCACAACCAACAATATTTTTCATTTTTGGTCCCTCGCATGGTCAAATGACCAAATTACCCTTTTATGGTAAAACAACCAAAAATCTGTTTTTATAACATTTTAAGTCCAAAACTCAAAATATTATTTCAAACCAAATACTTTTCTGTCCAAAAGACCAATTTACCCTTCTAAGGTAAAATGACCATTTTGCCCTTTTATTATAATTATATAATAAAACATGTCTTGGCGTTACAAATTCTCCCCTCCTTCAAAAGATTTCGTCCCCGAAATCATACAAGGAGTTAAGGGTATGTCATCCTCGTTTCGTTTCACTTTCGGTCTTCTACGTCATGTCGGAATCTATATAGTATTGCCTAAGCACTTAACCATACTAGTCTTCTTATCTTGCGGTAAATCACCACTCGCATATCATTCCTCCGGTTGTCCCGGGTACCTTATCTACGTATCAATCTTCATATCAACATGAGGGACACGTTAGAATTCATCATCCTATATTCTCCAGAAATGAGATCCATAGAAAACTTTATAATTTCTTGAAGGTCATCACGAAACTTCGATCAGTACACCAAAATTCTTACTCTCTGGGACGTATGAAAAGGTACAATAAATAAGGACTTAACCTTCTTTTCGTCCCAAACAGATTTTTAACCTTTCCAAAGGTTTACTCTTCGCACTAACATATTCCTTTACTTGGAATTTCAAAGGTTTATATTCAGTGATCCACATACCACTTTTACAATTTCTTAACCATTCTTCAAACTCGTTCGTACTCAGCAAGTATTTTCTTCAGTTTGTGCAACAAACTAGGATCTAGCCAACGGCTTTATCACATCTTTAATCCCATAAATCGGAGGATATCATGGTATTCCATACCATTCTTCATGTGAGTCATCAAACTGCTAGCATATAAGCTGTTATTTCTTGCAAATTCTATCAGAGATAGACAATTTCCTCATCTTCCACTAAGGTCTGCTGTGCACTTTTCAAGCACATCTTCTAAAATCTGCATCATTAGGTCATTTTATTCACCAATACACGGTACTTGCAGAGACTTTATTGCAAAGTCTATAACAATGTTGTCCCATTTCTTTTCTGGGACCAACAACGAGTCAATTTCTTCACATGTTTCTAACGGTTTGACTTTACTTAGCGTACAAGTCAAATACTTTTCATACCTCTTTCAATACCTTTCTTCTATCCCGGCCACCAACACATAAGTTTTATCGACCTATCCAGTCTGGTATTGCTCCGGGTACACTGCATATCTAGTACAAAATACATCTTTTCAAGATGATTTTCATGTTTCCCTTTGCTTTGGAACCAACATTCACAACCACCAAGGGTTTAAATCGCTGTGATCTCCCAACTAGCTTCTGCTAATATTCAATCATTTATTTATTATTCACATTTTCAAACGTGCTTACATCTTTCTGTGCTACCCGAATCAACTCAGGTAATCAATTCGTCACACTCACGCATGTGGTTGTATCTTTCAAAAGATACTCTTTCTAATTCAAAGCATCTATAGCCACATCTGCCCTTTTCGAGATGGTACAAGATTTCATACCTGAAATCTCTAAGTAACCCATCCATCTTTGCTATCTCATATTCAATTGCTTTTTGATCAATTAAGCATTTCAAACTCTTATGATCCTTATAACAGTAAGCTTTACACTATATCGATAGTGTTTCCAAAGCTTCAATGCCAAAATTATAGTTGCTACAGCAACATCATGCATCTACCGTCACGACTGGATGCATTTCGATGATCCAATCCATCCGCTTAGCATCAATGCTAATGTCAGAGTCTCACACAAGGTTTATTCCAAACCTTTACAAGATGCCTGTGGTCTTTCTACCACTCAGACTTTATACTTTTCTTAGTTAACCTTAGTCAACTGAACAACTGTCAAGGAGCAGTTTTCTACAACTCTCCTAAATTAACCCGCAAATCCAAGGAGACTACTAATTTCAGTCAGATTCCAAGGCAGTTTCTGTTTTATCACATCATCCTTTACACTGGATCTACTTTATCATCTCTGGCATTATTAACATGCCCAAAGAATATAAATCTTCTTTTAGCCAAATTTTCATACTTGGAGAATTTTACAAATCACTTAAATCAGTGAATTAACTCCAATGTCTGGTACAACTGTACCTCATTTTCGATCTGGTTTCGAGAATATCAGATTCCCATTAGTCAATGCATAATATGCATTAACTTGTCTTTCTTCTTTTCAAACAAGATAGGGCTCCATACGATGACACATACGGCCATAAGAGACCCCAATTCTAAGTTTCTTCTAGTTGTCTTCCAACTCTGTCATTTCTACAGATGCTAATCAATATAGAGCCTGTATACCAATAACGGCTCCCAAAATCAGTTTAATCATAAACTTTTCTCGCCTATATGGCAGAAATCTTGGAAGTTCTTTTCAAAAGAAACATCCGAGGATTTATTTAAAGTAGTACACTACTATCACTGCTTGATTTAACTTGGCCAATACCACGTATGCCAATTACAACATCATTCTTTTACTAACTCTTTTCCGAGTTTAAGCAAAGAAAATAACCGGTATTCTCAACAACGGTCATTTATTATGGATTTCCATCCATTTCATTTTTGTTTTAAGAACCATACTGTTCGTATTTCTACAATTCATAGTAGCATAATTCATTGCTAACCAAATCATACGCACGATTGCTTCAAATTCACTGGTAGTCATCAGCTTCAGATTTATAGGGAAAATGGTCCCGTAAATCCTAGGCAAACTACCTTCCAGGCGTTCAATATCTAGAACATTCTTGCTATCTGCTATAGCTGCTTCCAAAATTTCATCTAAAATCGTTGATGAAATATTCCAACAAGACATCAAGTCATAGATCCCAAGCATAGCTTTATGGATCAAATATAACATACACGAGTTATATGTTGAACAATTATATCGGAGATCATATCAGTCTCCTCATGAGCTTCTTCCACAATCTGCTGGAATGCTCAAGGTACCACTGGTCCTTTTCGACCATTCATTTCTTCTTTCTTTCCTAGGTTCATCACCTGTTACTCCACATCTAGCATGTGAGTATTTCATAAGGAAGTGATATATAGTTCCACGCTGGAACCACTTCCGTCCCATCCAACAAGCTCGAGCAATTTGCCCCCATTTTCTGCAATTTCAGCATGTCTACGATAGAGTCTCAACTCTAAAATGTTCTGAGTGCTTTTCCTGCACTTCTTACATCATATCATCTTTTCGTTCTGGTCTCTTTCCTTTTAAGGTTAGACCTAATTTGTGATAACTTCTTCTGAGAAGTCCACTACTATCTTCTGCTTTCCTTGTAGTCTCAACTACTGTTCTTTCACCTTGAATATCAACCAAGGTGAGCAACCGATTTCTTTTTCTGACCACTACAACTACTACTGCTTGTCATGTGGATTTTTCTGCTTTTTGTCCCCTTTTGCTCCTCGTACAACGGAGTCTTGAGAAAGGGTTGATCCATTTCCTAGAGCTTCGCGCCCTAAATGTCTCCCAAGAAGATTCACAATTCATACTTCTTATACGTCAGAAGTTAGCAACAGTTAGGTTATATATGTATAATAACAACTTTATACACCTAACTATGCATCATGTCTACTATCTCAGGGTTTAAGTCCAGGAATCTACTCTATAGACACCTAGTTTACTTAAACCATGGCTCTGATACCAACTTGTAACACCCGGCTTTTAAAACAAAAACACCCCTGGAAATTTTTTCATTTAAAACATAGGTTTCAATACTTAATATCATAATAAAGGGGTATATTTTAGTAAAAAACGGGTACAAGTGTATCAAGGAGAGTATATAATACCATAATCTCCTTTGAAGCCGGGATGCTACTGACAGCATCTATAAGTCTCACTTCATGAGTCACAGACTCTATCTTATCCCCTATTAGTATCATGCTAACCTGCAGGGACATTAACAAACGATATGAGCTACAAAGCTCAGTGAGTAATCAAGTCTGCAAATAACATTTATCAAAATACAATAACATAATTGTCTGGATATCGAATCCAGAATCCTAGCCTTACTGGCTGACCGCATATATTCTAGGATTTCACATCCTAATCATGTAGCCTTACAGGCTGAATCATAGTAACCTGTAATTAACAAGCCACGTCAGTTATTTGCACATATAATCATATCTAATCTTTTCTGTCCCATGTTTTTTAGTCATAGTAGACTGCATCAATATCATGGCTATATAAGCCACATCGTTTATCATGGCTATACAAGCCACACCAAAGCTTTTTCAGCATATAATTCATAGTCCGAAGACCGTACCTGTCTGGGTTCAACAACCCGGTATCGTAGCCATAAGGCTGTACCATTTCCGTATAATCATATCGTAGCCATATAGGCCGCACCAGTTGGATATAGCATCCAATATCATAGCCACGAAAGGCCGCACCATCTGTTATCAGTTTCTTTCACGATCAAATATGGCTCACGGGTTAGCCCGCTGTTGCCTTGGCTCACGGGTAAGCCCGCTGTTGCCTGAAATATGTGGCTCACAGGAAAATCCCGCTGTTACCTTGGCTCACGGGTAAGACCGCTGTTGCCTAGACTCACGGCTGGTTCCGGTCTTGTCTATATAAGTTTTATTGACTCACGGCTGGTTCCGGTCTTGTCATTTCATTTTATTGACTCACGGCTGGTTCCGGTCTTGTCATAAAAGTTTGACTCACAGCTCCGTTCTTGTCTATTATAGACTCACGGCTTATCTGGTATTGTCGTATCATAGTGTATATATATATATATATATATATATATATATATATATATATATATATATATATATATATGTATTGACTCACAGTTCCGTTCTTGTCATCGCAATGACTCACGGCTTATCTGGTCTTGTCGTTTACATATATTTTTACACTTGTCATTTTTGTCCCTCGAAGCCATTTCAACCTGTAACAAATCAATCATCATATATCACATATGATATCAGTGAGATTACTCACCTGGATGCTAGCTGCATTTATATTCCGGTTGTTTCTTGCCTTTGCGTGCACCACAACCATTTTGTCCCACATCTATATAATCATTTATATACCAAATGATAATAGGTTAATAGTCATTCCAATTAACTCTAATACAATAGAGTTCAATACAATATCATTATAAAAAAAATGCCTAGTTAATAAACTTTCCGTTTACTAACTTTTTGTGAATTTTACTATTCACCGAGGCATTCGAGTCGATCTACAGTGCCCCCGAGGGGTCGAAAACTCAATTTAATAATTTTCCCAAACTTTTCAGACCATAACGAGCCTATGGTCCAAATTTGAGCTAAAACGGACAAGCCAAACGAAAGTTAGCGATTCTGAAGTCCCCTGTCAGGAGGCGCACCGCGCCAGGGGCTGGGCGCACCCCGCCCTGGCTTGGGCGCACCGCGCCTAGCGCCTGCGCAGGTCTCCTGTCCAGCCGCGATTTATGCACTGTAGCAAGCAGTTTTGGCCCATTAAGTCCTTAATCCAGTCCTTAATCGTTTGGGGTTTGTTTCTAGGCTAAAACCTTATACTTTAACAAGGTTTTCAACCATTGAAAACAACTAAATCAATCAAAATGAAAAATTAGGGTTCTTAGTCCCAAAACCCCAAAACTTCAAATTCATCACTAATAGCAATCTACTTCCATTTTCTTTAGTTAAGCCCTTATTAGCATGACTTAATGGAAGTATTACATCAATTTAAACACATAATCATAACTGAAATGTACAAATTTCAGTTTCTATAAAACCAAACCAAGAACACTTCTATAACTTGGTTAAAATCAAGTTTACTAACCTTTCAAGCCTAGGAATCATCAATTCCAAGCCATAGTTCTAATTCCTTGCTTCAATTCCATGATTTCCTGCAGAAATCGCACCCTCCAAGCTCCTCCCGTTGCTGCACATTTGGCTGGTCAAAGAGAGAGTCAACTCTCTTATATTTATACCTCTAAAATTTACATTTTTGGTCCTAAAGTTCATTTTCTTGAACTTTGACCACAAAATCAAGTTTTATTACAATAAAACTTTCATTTCTTACATTTTTGCCACAACCAACAATATTTTTCATTTTTGGTCCCTCGTATGGTCAAATGACCAAATTACCCTTTTGTGGTAAAACGACCAAAAATCTGTTTTTATAACATTTTAAGTCCAAAACTCAAAATATTATTTCAAACCAAATACTTTTCTGTCCAAAAGACCAATTTACCCTTCTAAGGTAAAATGACCATTTTGCCCTTTTATTATAATTATATAATAAAACATGTCTTGGCGTTACATGTATCTTGGTGGATTTTCCGTTATTAACCCTTGAAAATGACTCCTTGGTCATTTTTGTCACTTTTGGGCCATTTTAAAACCTTCATAACTCCTTCGTTACAACTCCAAATGGCCCGATTCTTTTTCCTATATTTTTTTATCTTAAATACTAACAAAGTCATCTTGATGACCTCTTCCTAATTCCTGTTAGATTTTGAGATATTAATTTTTGAAGATAGCTTAATAAAATTTTCACTTTTAGTCCTTTATACGATTTCGTTTCTACTCGGGTTCATATGTTACTATCATGTTACTAGAGTAACGTTCTTAATATTATAAAAATATTATGACAAGTTTTTGCACATATAAGGTATTAGATTTATCAAAAACTAAATTCATGTAATTCAAGAAAGTTTTAGTTGTCACATATGCGTTATTCTAGACAATACCTTGGTTTAGTTGGAGTCCTTATATACTATATGTTTTATATCCATAAATTGTGTTATGATATTCTATGGAATATTTTTATCATTGTCCTGAATTCAAGACCTTGCAATATTTGTGTTGCATAAAGAATTGATCTCATTTAAGACTACAGTTAGACCAGTTGGAAATGGAATTATGTAGGTTAAATTTTATGTCATTTTCATCTATATTTGATCTATTTTATTAAATATTTAGGTATGGTTATTATGGTGGTTTAGTCATCATTTAAATATATGACCAAAGCCATGTTGGTTTGATATTCATGCATAAGATGGACCATATTGTGATAAAGGAAATAAAGTTAAAGTTTAATAGTGACACGTCGTAGTCGTTGATGCGGTCAAAAATACTAAATATAAGCTTACGGCTCACTAGCTAGGAGCAAGTAATGGTTAAACCAATGAATTCATGGTTGACACTTTGTGTCGAAATATGACCAATCTATAGTGTCACTCTATAGATGGTTTCTATTCTTGCACTTGATTCCGAAAAACGCGAAAACCGAAAAACTGAAACTGTCGATATTTGCCAAATCAATAGACCACAACCAAGCGATCCAAACTAATCTGATCTCGAGATCGAACTCGGAATTCAGATCCCAACAATCCAGAAACAATAACCCACTAAACAAACAACAATAATCCAAAAATGCGAAATTGCGATCAAACATTAAATAACGAAACTTGCATTCAAACCACACCCAAATCAGAGCCGAAATCTTCTGAAATCGGGGATCCAATCCAACCTCTGTAGTCGTCAGTGTTCTACAATCCAGAACCCACGATCTCGCAAGAGTAAAACAATATGAAAATTTGAATCAAAAACTAAAACTAACTAACTAATGATTATAAACTGCAAAGCTACGAAATTTCGAGTCAAAGATGCTTGAGTGTCTCTCAAAGGTCTGATCTTCGCTCCCGAAAACTGAAATGGAAGCCTCTATTTATAGTTGCGGATTTGGCCTCTACGCGTCGCGGGAATGTCTTCTACGCGGCGTGGGTCAACCTTATCCCCCATTGTTCACACTTTGAAATTTGAATCTTCACCCCAGTTAGACACTTGTCCGCTTCGCGCTCTTCATTCATACGCGCCGTGCGTGTCATTTCGACTTGAATCCATCATTGTCTCCAACTTTGCCAACTTGTACACATTTTACCTTGTATTATCAGTAAAACACACCACATGCCCTTGACACTAAAAGTGAGTAATATTAGTATCTTAGGAAGATAATCTAATTATAACGGGGCTCAATAACACCTAAAATGACCAACATTGCCATGTGTTATCAAATAGCAGCGACATATAAAATTTGTAATACAATTTCAAGCATATAGTTGTTAGAAAATTACAATAATAAATATATAATATCAAAATTTATTAATAATTAATATGGATATTTATTATTGTAAGTTACATAAAGCTATTTAATATTAAATTATACATCATAAGTATGACATTATAAAGTATAATGGGAACTTTAATGTTTAAGTATAAAATATGAGTGGTCCCCAACATACAAACATACACTAATCTCTTGTACACGATGTAATCTCCATCGTCATCGATTACTTGAAGAAATACTAAGGGTCTTTGTTGAGGAAAAGCATACACACCGGCTAGATTTCGTCGCCAAAGTTCCACATCTAGAAGATGACACAATTAACAGATTAAGGTATCCATTTCTTTTCATCTTGGTACTTCGATAATATGGTTCGGTCTATGGTTTATAATATTTTGCTAGCATGTCAAGCTCCCAAATATAAATGCGCAGACGAAGAAATCAACCATTTCATAGATGCTACAGTGAAATTCCATCCAGGTTTTCAGTTTCTTAAGCTGATAAAATTTCATGTAGGCGTTTCATTGGTTGCCAATATTATCCAAATAAGGATGAAGAGTATGGTTATTTTTAGTGGTTTGATGCATGATTACCTAATAATTGGTACTAGTGAAAATTTGTTAAAATGCAGAATCTGTTGAACGAGATAATTGAGCAACATCCTAATATACATGATGACTGATTTTTAAAACCAATTGAAGTATACAACTATATTACATTGTAACTATTAGGGTTTTGATTTTTTTTTTTTGTGTGTCTTTCATCACTTTTAATGCTTTGGTTATTTTGATGTTGCTTGAGACTAATCATTTGATGTTTTCACCCTAATTACTTGAATGTCATTGTAATCAGTACGTGTATGTAAGGCCTTCTTATCATTCTGGTACGAGGAATGAAAATGAAATTAAATATATTATGAAAATAATAGACGGGTTCTTTATGAAAATTATAGATTTATATGAAAAATGATTAATTTGTAATTTGGATTCAAATAAAAAATACGATGTTTACCATTATCCAATGTCTTACCAAAAATAGCCAAACATGTTACACAATTCAACCAAGTTTGTTAATGTTAAATTTTAAAATATTCGAGAATAATATAAGTATATGGCACATTGGATCCCATCAAGAGATTGCAGATCTTCTATCATGTCGCTCTCATAGTGAAGATCAAAGAGTTTCATGTGACTTCCAATTAGGTTCATGACATCATCAATCAATGTAATTTGTTCGTCTAGTGGTAAAGGCGACACATGAGCAGCTTCAATTATTTTCATTGATTCATGACGGACTATCAAAGGTCCTCCACTTTTAAAGTCGATAATGGGATCTCTAACTTACACAAGCGACCTTACAAATCTTTAACCTGATACATAATAGTCCAACGCAATACTGTCATAATATTCTTATAACTGTTATCTAACTTCCAAGAGTGAATCGTTTGGACTACGAAAAAATTAAGCATAATTTAACAATTAGCCGTTGCGAAAATGGTTATATTTTGGTGAACTTTTGAAAAATTAAGCATAATTTAACAACTAGCCATTCTAATGCAAAAACTATACCATTTCGAACAAGTTCTTTGAACTTTTGGATTGAGATTTTCTTTTCAAACTTCGTTTTAAAAAAAATACCTAACTAGAAAAATAACGAGCAATATAACCAACTGCTACAAAACACAAATGAAATATCTAATTGTATGAAAAATAACCCATTTTGGACAAGTTCTTCGTGTTTCGGCCAGGCATTTTCATTACTGATATCATTTTTTTTTTATTAAATACTTGATAGGTAACCTGAAACAAAAGCGTGCAACAAATTTATAAAAAACTTTTTAAGGTAAAATTATAGATAAGCAACCTAATCGATTGTTATATCCTTCGAATCCATAGTCTCGTTTGAGAGAGTCCACAATATGGTTATGAGATGTGGTGGATACCACATTTTAGTTTTTCTTTAAACAGGGTGTTGCATAAACGGACGAGTATTCATCAAATCTCGGGTTTGAAATGACCCATATTAGAATATATGTGGTTAAATTCATGAATGTTAAAAATCTTGATATTTTTGGTAATCCTAAAAACTCCCACAATTATTTTATGAATATTCCTAAAATTTAGAAAAAGTATTGGCAAATTAACCCAACTTAGGTGGTGTTTCTTTTTTACTTAATGGACTTAATGCATGAAAAACTTAATGGTTCAGTTATATATGGTTGTTTCTTTTTTACTTAATGCTAACAAAATGTTTTAGTGAGTTAAGTTAGGAAATAGGTGTCCTTAACATTAAGTCATAATTTTATATTTATTTTTTCTCAATTGCTCTTATTTCCCCAATGAAAATTATATTTTATATAATGAATTATGACTAATTTCATGTTTATATATTGGTCATTTGTTATTCGACAAGTTTATTCAGATTCAGACAGTTCATTCAGTAAAAAAAGAAACAGTATATATATCAGCAATACTATATCTATTCAAATATCGTTACACATTCAGCAACATGTATGAATTCAGCACTTAATATGGTAAAAAAAGAAACAGGGCCTAGTTTGTTTTGACTTCTATTAAAAAAATATATGTTTTTATATGACTAGAGTATATCTGCATGTTGTACGAGAATAACGTTGCATGATAATATTGATAGATGTATTTTGTAGAAAAGAATCTAGTCATTGTAATATGAAAGTTTTGAGAATTTATCAATAATAGACACAACCATGTAAATGCAGTTTTACATTTAAAACTATATGGATCACCGAAGGTAACCGAGCCATGTTAATTTGCAAAAAGCAACTAAGGGTGTGTTTGGTTCGTGGATTTCAAACCCTAGGATTTCAAATTTAATGCAATTTCAAATCCTTCAGAATTTAAAATCTTAGGATTTAAAATTCCATAGCCCGTTTGGTTGGATATCAAAACATTTATAAAATTGAAAAAAAACAAGCATTAGAATGATCAACATTAAGTCGTCGTTAACCAATGATCGAGAATCGATGATAGAATAGTTGACACGAAATTTGCGGTGGAGCCAACGTCGTTGATAGGGTGGCTGGAGGTGAAGGCGGCGTCGACGGTGGGATGGCCGCAGGTGGAGTTGGACATGGTGGTGGGGTAGCAGGAGCTAGAGGTGGCATCAGCGGTATGTGCCAAAGATGGAGGCGGCGACTGCGGTGGGGTTGTCGGAGGTGGAGGCGATATCATCAGTGGCGGGGGTGGCGGGAGGTAGAGCATTAATTGTGGTGTCGTCGAAGATGGAGGCAACGATTGTAGGGTGGCCCGGGGGTGGAGGTAGTGTCGACGACGGGGGTAGCGATAGATGGAGGAGGAGGCGTTGATCGGGTGGCCGGAAGTGGACGAGTCGGCATCGGTGAGAGTGGCCGGAAGTGGAGGCGGCATGGGAGATGAGGTGGCCGGACGTGGAGGCAGCGTCGGCGGTGGGGTGGCCGGAGATCAAGGCGGCAGCAATATTGGGGTGGTCGAAGGTATATGCGGCAGCGGTGGTGGAGTGGCCAGAGGTAAGGCGCCGTCGGCGGCAAAGTAGCCAAAAGTGGAGGCGAAATCGGCAGTAGGGTGGCCGGGGGTGGAGGCAGCCTCGACGGTGGGGTGGCAAGTTGTGGAAGAGGCATTGGTGTAGCGGCCGGAGGTGAAAAAATAAATATTTCGTTCATGGAATTTTAAATGCTAGGGAAGGTCAATGTATTTACAAATCCTTCGTTCATGGGATTTTGAGTCATTTTAAAACACCTTATCATTTTAAATTTCATACTTATTCTCCAACCAAACATAGGATTTTCCAGAATTTAAAATACAAATCCTGAGAAATTCCGCAAACCAAACGGAGCCTAAGATTTAAGTTGAGTTTAGCCGCTCGAAATATAGAGCTTGATAGCGAACTTTTATAGAACTTGTGAAATGTCGTCACCGCTACTTGTAATTTAAAGTATTAGATTTTCAATGCATGTAACTTTTTCCACCCCATCTTTGTTTTTGACCGAAGAGTTAAAGTGCTGCTAACCTTTTTCTTATTTCTTTCTATAAGTATTCTTACTTCATTCATTTCTAACTCTCATCCGATATGGATGTGAGAAAAATTTAAGTCTCAAAAACAATTAATCTCACATCGCGTCATGAAGGAAACAAACACAATCATCTTTCTCTATAAATTCAAGGTATAGGCATTCAAAGGAAATGATTTTTTGGGTTTCATCCCAATGTTCAACTAAAAATTAGTTTCGGATTTTAAAAATAGCTAACCAGGACCGATTCTCAATGGTTATATGATCAATTCTAAAAGCTAAAGAATCGGTTGTGCTCGACCTTTAGACAGTTTCCAAAATTCCAAAAACCGTTGGTTTTGACGTGGGGACGTGTCTTGTGAAACTTGATTAAATACCTGTGATGCACAGTTTATCATTGATAAAAAAATCATATAATTTTGATAACCGATAAAAATAATCCTAACTCACGTTAATTTAATAGACTATTTTATAGTAGATATATAGATTTAAGCCGGTCATTTTATGGCGGCCACTAATATTTTTCCTTAAAACTTAACAAGCCTCCTATATAATTCATTCTACGTTATGTCCTTTTAAAATCCAAAGAAAATTGAATCTACCATAATAGGAGGGCTTTGTAGGGAATTTTTTTCTGAAAAAACTAAAAAATAAAAAGCTCATTATTTGTCTACTAAACGAGTGTTTTTTCAATATTTTTATATGAATTGTTTGTATATGTTGTTTAGTTACAATTTGTTTAAAATATATGAGACCTATATGATATTTAAAAAAGCTTATTACAAGAGTTTATTAATTAACAAGCTATTTGAAAAAACTTTAATTTGAAAAAACTTCTCCAATAACTTTTTTGTTATTCAAAAATGTTTTAGTTTGAAAACCCTGTTGAAAAAATTTCTATTATGAATACTATATGGTCAGCTAAGTTTCAATACCCATCAAGTCAACTGTTTTGGAGGGTAGGAGTTGGAGTAGAGTTTGGTACTTGCGGTCCACCATATTGATTTAAATACGCAAATGCTGTTTGGCTGTACTACATACATAGGAAAAGTGAAAACAAATAATAGAGAGCTGTGTTAATTTAAAATCACTTTTATATTTATAGGAAGAAAGTAGAAACATTTAAGGGTTTATTTTTAATGTTCAAAAGCACTAAATATTTAGCTATACGTTAAAATGATATATGGATCTATGATAGATCATTTGACGGTGTTGTATTTCTTGTCGATTGGAAACCGCCAAAGAAGTGTTTTGGTGGGTGCTTTTGGACATCTGGAAATTCGAATCATCTCTACTCTCATATACGCGAGCAAATATAGAATTATCAATGTTCATAGTCAATTGAATGAATATTATCATCTAAACTCCAAATCAAGGTATTCTTAAAAGAAAATTGGACTCTATTCCAATAAAATTTTATGGGAAAATATTCGTGAAGGATCAAGGATAGTGACATATATATTAAAATCTTAGCTTCTGTTTTGCTTAATTTTTTGTTTATATATAGCACGGTTCTAACTTCTAACATCTCCCACATACAAAATCCTATATTAAAGTGTTGGTTTTTTAGCCATGGGTTCGAATACATGTGGTGGGATGGTTAATATACGGAACCCGGTAGAAGAGATCGTATGTACATACGTAATTATATTTTTTTGTTGCTTTTTCACATTATAAAAATTAAAATAATCAAAGCAAATTTAATGTTTGTCTGCACCTCGAAAGTCCTTTTATTTGTATATGCATTTTAAACATTTATATATAACCATTGCATTTAACTAAATATAGTAAGAAACCTAGAAATTAATTTAGGCTATTGGATACAAGTTCAATGACTAATCATTAAATAGACACTTTGATGGTTATAGATAATTACCAAATGGCTAATTCTTACATATTATTGTCATCCCATCAAATCTGATTCAAATATCGTAGTTATTTCTTACGTTTATATTATTTTTAGGTCATTAAATTAAATGAATCACAACTATTATGTGAATGTATGACCAATTTTGAGTCTAAATTAAAAGAATGAGTGAATAAGATAACAGATGATATGATGGTAATTAATTGGAAAAATAATTATTTTCTATTTTTAAGCAATTATAAAGGTAATTTCGAAATTTTTTTACCATAAAAAATAGAAAATACAAATATTGAGAGAATGTGAGATTTTTTTGGGATTATATTTTGCTTTAAACATTTTCTAGGGATTTCAATGTCCATTCTCATAATTTTTATCATTCATTTTCTTTTCAATCAAATTTAATTTTTACTAAAAGAAGAAATCAATACATAGCTACTAGACATGTATTTGTATTCTTTTAGAATATAAGTTAAAACATATGGACGCTAGTTTGTTCATTTACAATTTTCCTACTTTTGCCAATATGTATTTAATTTATTCAAAATTTGAATTTATTATAATATATATATATATATATATATATATATATATATATATATATATATATATATATATATATATATATATATATATATATATATATATATATATATATAGGGTCCTGATCGGGTGAGGGCTTCAATTTTGGTGAGGACTGCAAGGACAATTCTCGTCCACTCATTTCCTTAAGGGCAATAAAGTCAAACGTAATTATAAGATTTGACGTAATCACATGCGACACTCGTCGAGGATATAATCACATGTTACTCAAGTCCGTACACCATAATTTAGCCGGGTTTTTTATTTCATTTTTTTTTCGTTTTTATTATTTTTTAAATATTATTTTTTTCAGTTTTTTTTCTTTTTTCGTTTTTTTCCAGTTTCTTTTTTTAAACTCGTATGTTTTTATTAACGCATTTTAGATCATAACGAGTTTTGGATATTGGATCATAACGAATTTTGAATTTTGGATCATAAAACATATTTTGGCTTGAATATTTTTGGATCATGTATATTTATTTCCTATTTTGATAAGTTTTGATTCATAAAATAATTAGTTTATAACAGTTTGAATCATAAAACATATTTTGGTTTTTAATATTTTTGGATCATATATATATATATATATTGTTATTTTGATGAATTTTTTACTTAAAAATATAAAAATAAACACTTAAAAAACCTATTTTTCAAAAAATTCTTTTTGCAAACTTACTATTATAATATCTACAATGATCCTTTCAATTTTCATAATTTTTGGAGAATTTTTTTTAATTTTTGATTTTTTATAATAATAAAAAATAATAAATATTTTTTTTCAATTTAATCATGATGGTACTTGTTTTGTAGAGAATTAAATTTTAAGAACTTTAGTTTTTTCAAAATTTCTTTTACAAAGAAAAAAAAGTTATGACACAAAAACAAAGTTTGTGGAATAAAAAAAAACTCAGCAAACGAGATTGTGACAAGTATCGCAATGGGGTGGGGTACTCGATAAGATTACTATATTACCATTCTTAATTTGTGTTATCCGCCCATTAGTTTAAATTTTTAGACAACTAGCCCCCAAACATTTAATATGTGTCAATTTTTTCACAATGAATCTTAGTCATCCATTTTTCAAGATTAGAGGTCGAGATTTGTCCTCACCGAAACTTGAGTCCTCACCCGATCCTGATTATATATATATATATATATATATATATATATATATATATATATATATATATATATATATATATATATTACTACAGTACAGTAAATTCTATTGTGAATAATAAAAATTGATTAATATATCGAATAATATCAATTTTTAAGCTTTGGGTTTATGCTCTATATATTATGAAGATTTCTCAACCGAATAATCATGATTTTGATCAATCATATAAAGCATTTACAACACTAAAAGATGGTAATCTAAATGAATAATTTATTATCAAAAAATCACTAAAAGATATTAACAAGATAATCAAAATGAAAGCATCAAGTATTTTCTAAAACAAACATAACATATCGTGATGCTTCTATTTACTTGAACGTTACCATGAATCAATTTTTAATTTTAAAAAAATTGATGAGTTTAAAAACGCCAAACTAGAGAATTTGTTTATAAAACATCTAAAATAAATAAGAGAAGTCCTAAATTTATAAAACACAAGTACTTATACCGGAGATGATTTATAAATATAGTTTTTTTTTTTATCATATACATATATTAGAAAAACTTGTTTGGATCATAGATGGTTGATGCTCTTAGCTGTTTTCGTCATCATGTTTTCCACTAATAGTGTATGATGATGTACCACTGATTGTACACTTTCTTCTATTGCACTAATAGAGACTATGTCGGTCTCCAATAATTTCGTTTTTAAAGGAAAAAAAAAATAAAAACTCTGTGATTTTCCTTATTGCTATGTTTTAACAAAAAAAAAAAGCTCATTAAGTAACATGTTCACACTTCATAATTCTATAACCGCCTAACCGGTATTGTTTTTGTCAAGTGTTATTCAAATTACTTGTGGCATGAATCAATGGTTCGATGCATTAGCTAATCCACTGATATAATTGTAGCAATATTATATTATATTAACAGTAGCATATCAAAACGCCAAACTTTGGGACACTTACATTCCCAACGTGTATGATGGTAGCCATTTGGACCTACCATCCTTTACAAATATCTAACCACGATCCAAGAAAAGCTTGGCAACTTTCAAGATCACCACACATTAGAAGGTACACCGAATAAACTTTTTCGCAACACGTCAAAGAAATATTGATAAAAAAGACGTAAGCAAAAAATACCTCAAATATTTCGAGTGTTGATAATAAGTAGCAACGTACTTTCATTTATTTGTTTGTTATAGCATCCGAGTTTCATTTCTTCATATTACAACATTGAGCTTTGAATATCTACTCGATTATGACAATGCCATACAAATACAAAACAATATACACTGGGTAGATCTTTCAAAAATGTAAGATTCTAATAAGAAAAATGTCAATATACAGGAAAGCCACTATATTTTCGCCATTCTTACAGGTTATTGTGAATCAAAGTGCTCTAATAAAACTACTAAAGTTTAACAATTTTTATACATTGCCATTGTGGCCTATTATAGCCCGTTATAGTAGTTATGGTAGAAAAAACTGTCAAAGTTGAGTGGCTTAAGTAGAATAGAAAAAGTTGTCAAATTAGCTACTAAGAATCAAAATGTTCCATTAAAGCCACTCAACTTTGACAACTTTTTCTATTATGACCACTTTAACCTGTTATAGTAGGTCACTTATCATAGTGGTCAACATAGAAAAAAAATGTCAAACTTTGGTCGTGGTGATGGAGAATTTCGATTCACAATGGTTAAACTGCAAATATAATGAATTTTCTACTATATTTCCATAAAAGAAAACTATCATTTGGTCGATTTTTCAATTTTATAAGAAAAAAAAATACAATGTTGTAACAAATAAAAATGAAAGTAGCATGTTATGATAAACAAATAATGTAACTTAAGAAGCACAATACTAGTGCTTGCAATTAACCCAAACATCAGCTACAAAGTTGAAGTTACAAGAGTACTAAAGAGAGCATTCACGTCTTTCACTCAAAAAAGAATGAAAATGAGTCTCAGTCTATTACATATTCGTCTTACTGACATCAATCTCAATAGGTAGAAGGCTGTTTGACATGTGTCATATCATGTCATGTGTAACAAACATTAATGTGTACAAAAACGTTGATATTAATTTGTACTTTCACTTTATAGGTTCAATGAATAACCTTTACTAATTACAACTTACAAATAAAACGTATACACTTTAATTACAAATCTTGAAATTAAAACCGAACCCAACATCGAGTACAGAGTGCCATACAATCTCCCTTACAATCCACAATATAACCCAACACTTTCGGGTTTCGAAGGAGAAGATTCCTTAATGATTTTCCTTTTATTGCCCATTGTTTTTCCAAAATTTGAACATTCATCTTCACCTCATTTTCAAGGCTACACCCAACAACTTCTGGAAACTTCTTGAGTATTTTCGAGATATCATCATCTAAAAGACCTAAACCCCTTAAATAATCCAAAATGGCGTTAATTTCTTCGAATTTTGGTACGGTTTTTTCACGTTCTTCGCCCCAATAAGGTGAGCGGACAAATCCGAATGCTTTTCCTAATATTTTATCTTCCTCTTCTACGGTAAATTTAAATGGTGAAAGAGATTGTCTACAAGCTTCCCATGTTTTTGTATCTTCCTCGGTTAAAATTATTTCGGGAGTTGTTCCGGTTGAGTGTGTTTTCCATCTTGTAGACGTGGTAAATTTGGTGGTTAGTCGTTTATTGTTGCTAGGTTGACAAGTGAACGATAATTTTGGATTGAATGATATGGGATTTGATGAACATGATTCAAAATCAGGCTGAAAAAAAGCAGCGGTAAATTAGACTCGAGAAAATTGGGAAAAGGGATGAAAAATGAAAAAGTGTTCTTTTTTGGGGACCAAAACTGTAATTAGGTCTTTTTATACTCTACTTGGGTATAAAGCAAGTGGAGGAGGAAAACTCTGTTTCAGAATATAGAAGACTAAAAAGTAAATTATTAAAGTTCATTAAAAAGTACGAGAATATCGGACCATTGAAAAAATAATGGGCCCAATATCATCACTAGTCATAGTGGGCCAAAAAGTCATACAAAAAAGTCAACAAATTAATGACCAGTAAAGCACTACCAAATTTCCATGTCATTTGTCTAAAGAGTACTAGGGTTCATCATATGATACTCATGTAATAAAAGCCTTCTAGATCACTAACAATATGGGCAATGTACTTTATTTTGTACTTATAATACCAATGTTTTTTTACCCGTAATAGCAACATACTTGCATTTATTTAGATACCAACATATAACCTGAAAAAAAATTATATTCATTCGTCTAACAGGGGAACTACATTTATTTCTACAGGTAACTAGAACCCTAATTACACGTGGAGAACATGAATCTACAGAAAATATGGCAAAAAAAGAAGACCTAGATTGTAATATTCTTTAGTTCATTCAAATTATAGAACTTCACATCTCAAATTCCAAAATTCTACGATGTCACTGCCAGATTTTTCAGTAAGATGGCGTTATGCAAGTAACAGTGAGATTGATTGATTAATTAATGATTATACGGTGTTTTCTTTCTTATTTTGAGTCGTGTAAAAGTTAAAGCATGTAATTAATAATTGTTGCAATCTGAATCAAGTTACTAACAAGAAAGCAGATTGGGAAGTGTTATAAAGAATCTAACTGCAGTCTAGAAAGAGAATGAAGTTGCTGTAAGCAAATTACAAACAAAAACTTACAGAAAAACCAGAAAGTTTTCCAGAGTCAATGGTCAATATGGCAGAAGGAAAGGAACTTCCCAGCATTCCTGCATGATTAAGAAAAAAAATGAAGCCTAATAATCATGATCAAGTCCAAGTACTCCAGACAGAATAGCTTACATATAAACATACACCATTTAGTGCTCTATACAAGACAACACCAGGCTTGTTTTTATCAAACAGAACAAGATATACCTTCAGTTCAGAGCAATATTATAAGATTTCTTTAAAGACAAAATAACAGGCTGATAGAACAAGACGATATACATGACTGTAACAGGAAAGAAAACAATAAAGTGACCGCCTTAACATGAATCAAAGAGTCAAAGTGTGTATCACCCTGCAAACTAAGGCCGCATGGTGCCACATGTTTAAGTCAAACCTATGATAATCATGATTATTGAAGTTCCTTCAATCCCTATATGAGATCTCAAACTTTTGGATAACTCTCTCTATTCATACATGTGGCTTACATCTTTCCGTCGACTAGCGTTACTACAAGAGCATCGTTCTATATGATGACACGATATGGTGTACTGATTTCATAGTATTTACTAACTCAGAGAGAGCCACAATGATCAGGGTAAGGAAATTCACATGGTCAGCTCCTTTGGATTACATTATTGAAAACCTAATCGACAATTTAGAACGAATTTAAGGAAAATTAAGCACGCAAAACGGAACAACAAAAGCATATAGCTGAACTACACTCTTGAGCAGATAATCAGTCATACCTGTGGATGTTGAATTTGATTGGGAATACTTGCTGTTGCTGAGGTGATACTGATTCACTTGGTTTCGACTAAACAACGAACACGAAAAAGATGAAAGGATCTGGGCGTCGTTTAGGACCAGGCAAAAGCCACACATATTTTATTTTATTTTCTAATAGATAATCACGAAAATATCAAATGAGGGGGTAATAATGTTATAAAAAAGACAATTTTGTATTTTAATTATAAAAATATTATAAAATGTATTAATTTGTAAAGCGATTTTTTACGAACTTGAGATTTAGGGTTTATAGATGGTTTTTGTAAAATTAAATATAATTTTGTAAAATTAAGATTTTTTGGAGAAAGTTATATGTGGTACAAAATAAATATCCTTAAATTTTTTTTTCCAAATAAATTGAAGAACTTTGCTTGAAATTGTTGAAATTGAAGAATGTAATTGAAGTGCATAAGTTAAATACTTGGGATTATCGAATTTAAACAATAAATGAGAAATGATGTCATTGTATAACAAATTTGACTAATTTTACGTTGCTGTTTGTAACCGAAGATGCAATTAGTTGTTGTCTAAGGATTTTATAAATGAATAAAAATTGCAATAAATAACAAGTAGTGAGTTAATATCTTTTGTTGTAGTGGTGTGTGTATGGATTGTGTACTCTACAAGTATTTATAATATTTATACACTTCAAAAGAACAATAAATGTATATACATTGAGTGATTCATAGATATACACTAACATACACCTATAATAGGTCCATAGCGAGCTAACTAACACGTTGCTCTAACTTAAATGCCTCATCCTACTCAAATACTATAAAATCATGGAAACAAAAAGGGTCCCCGATGAGATACATCAGTAGCAGTAATAGTAACAGAGTCAGACATTATAGATATACATGCTACTCTGAAGCAAACATGTGGGCACGAGTGGTTGTTCTTTGCTTTATAAATCTTAGATGACGCCAACGATGAAACGTTGATATTTTCATGCTAAAACTTGATGCTTGTTATTGGTCTTATGCTATGTATCAATGAGATTCACATGTAGAGTAAATACGAAAGAAAGGTTTAGGGGTGATCCGAGGAGGGAGTTATAGAAACACTCTCCGAAGCCCAAATTAGTGTGGTATATGAGAGCATGAGCTGTAATCGCGTTTTTTTGTAATATATTGGTGTTTTGCAAGGTATTTATGGATGTTGTGTATTTAGGTATCATAATAATGTAAAACGAGTTTCTGGCGTATATTATATTTTTATGATGTGGTTGACAATTTGTTTATTGATAAATACATAGGATTTATCGTTAGAGTGGATGGTCGAGGGCCCAATAGCCGAAAATCAAAGAAGTAGTGGGCCTGAGCGAGGGTTTACTATTGTTTATTTTAGCTAAATAAGTTACAAATAAATTACCGTAATAGATAAAAACATAAATTCATTATTATAATAATTGATATTCATATTTGTAACCAAGTTAAATACGTCGCTAATTTATTTTAAAAAAAATACCATTGCTAGAAGAGTCGGTCTAAGAGAGTGATGATTCCCTTTCTGTTTCATTTTTTATTTCTCTGAAAGATTTTGCGGGTCGTATTATTATTATATTATTATAAAAATCGACAGCGATATCGAACTGCAAAAGGGGATACCATTACCCACCCACTTTATCAAGAACAAGGACGGATCCAAAATCGCGAATAACAGAAAACCCTAGCCTTGCCCCTTGGCCGCGAATTCTTCTCTCCACACAACCAACGAACCAACCAACCAACTTTATCCGCGCCAGGAAGATCCTGAGAGGAATTTGGAGATAGGGTTAGGGTTTTCGAAATTAGGGTTAGGGCTGCGAATATTTTTGTTGAAATGGAATGCTGCATGGACGGTGGTGGTTTGGTGAAATGACCAAAGGACCATGTCAGCGTTGGTGGAAGATGATGGGTAGAAGTGCCAACGGAGGTTGCGGCACTGAGGAGAAACATTGCCCAATTTCTACTTCTAGGGTTCCGACCAAGTTTTCACCGGAAGATAAAGACGCACCACTGGCTCGCCTAGTAGGTCTAGATTTCTACGCACAGGCTTGTAAGGCCCTTGCTGTTCTTTCACCTTTTGATTTGGAGGATGGACAGAAGAAGAGTTCAGCTATTGTCTCGACACTTCCTGGTGGTTTGGCTAGTTGTTTGTCCAAACATTCTGATAGTCGTAAGCGGCATAAGAAGTCTCATTTGGGTTCAGACACCAAGAAAAACAAGTCCTCTTCCAGGCAGGAGAAGCCTCGTGGGAACACCGTTTGGTCTGAAACAGAGGATTACTTCAGGGAATTGAAGGTGGATGATATCGAGAGGTTAAATGAAGCGTCTTCTTATAGGGACAACAAGTTCATTTCAATCCCATATCCTGGAAACAACGCTGAAACAAATAATCACAGTGGCGTTGTTGTTGCTAATGGGGAGGAGCAAGATGTTAACCACTTCATGGAAGTAGATGACATAGGCGTTAATGACATATCAAATAACCAACAACAAGACGACATTGCTTGTTCTTTACCGCAATCCTCTAGTGGAGTAGAATGGCTTTTAGGTTCTCGAAGTAAGATATATCTGACATCTGAGCGGCCTTCTAAGAAACGAAAAATTGTGGGCGGGGAAGCAGGTTTGGAGAAGCTTTTTGTTGCTCTTCCAGTTAAAGATCAAGGTCCATCTTCATGCTGTCATTATTGCAGCCTTGGTGACACAGGCAATCAGTTGAACAGATTGATTGTTTGCACGTCTTGTGGTGTAGCAGTGCATCAGAGATGTTATGGTGTGCAGCAAGATGATGAAGCTGGTTTGTGGGTATGTTCTTGGTGTAGGCTAAAGAGGGATGAAGATAAAACCACCGATAGCCATTGTCTTCTTTGCCCACAGCAGGGTGGTGCTCTAAAGCCAGTACGCAAGAGAGGATCTGGGAATGATGAAGGCGGCCTATTGGAGTTTGCTCATTTGTTTTGTTGTCAATGGATGCCTGAGGTCTACATAGAAGACACCAAAAGCATGGAGCCGATTATGAACATTGAGGGTATTAAGGAGGCGCAGAAGAAGTTAATCTGTTATCTATGCAAGGTGAAGTGTGGTGCCTGTGTTCGTTGCAGTTATGGTATGTTGTCACATCAGTTTCACTCTTCCTTTTTCAATGGTGCAGTAGTACATCATATGATTGAAGTTTGTCTATTGTTGTTACATATACATACTATAACTGCAATGCAAGATTCTTTATCAGTAAATTTTAGTACTATACCCAAACAATTCTCTTAGGCTCCGTGTTTCTTCTATGTAGAGTTTACTTGTAGATTATAGTTAAGAAAAAGGAATAAAACATTCGTGACTACATTCTAAGTCTGTTAGATTAATCTGGTTTCTACTTGTTCGTTGAATATCTTTCTGTTTCTTTAGAATAACCAGTCTCAGTTCCTAGATTTTGTGAAATCAACTGAAATGAACAAATTATTTTGGCCTAGCATATCTATATAGACTTGTATGTATTTGAAGGCCACAAATTAAAGGGTAATGTTCTGTGTGCACTCACCAGTAAAGGGTAACATTTGCCAATACGAAGATCTACAAAGTCAATTTCTATTTATTTTTGGAACATATTGCATAGTCATCATTCTAATTACCAGATGGATCTCAGCGTATGGCTATTATCAACTACATAAGCTGACTTTATTTTCTTCTGTTGTGAGTATTGTAGAATCTTGTAAGTTGTGAAGAATAAAGGTTTATGTTTTTCTTTTCATTTTCATTCTGCTTTAAAAGTATGTATCCAACTTGAACAATTCAGCCTTCTTAGTATAATCTTAGGATAGACTGGAGAATACCAGACTTGCAAGCTGAATGAAAGTGTAAGTTATTTTGAGGCAAATGTTTTAATAAATATAGCTACAGTGACACATAATACGATTATTAACATTTAACAAACACTACGAAGAAAGGGTTGTGCATTTTTGCAAGATTAATTACAATAGAAATTAGATGGACCCCTCATTTATATTGTTAAAAAGGGAATTATAATATCTTTCATTTTTGGTACTTTAATAGGATCTTGTCGAACTTCTTTCCATCCTGTATGTGCGAGGGAGGCAAAGCACAGAATGGAAATTTGGGGGAAATTTGGATGTGATGATGTAAGTTCATTCATCTTCCATTGAAACTAAAACAAGATAGTTCCTATTACCATAATTATACATAAAAGTTATAAAATGCTTAAGTTTTTGTGTTTCCTGTTGCGTTTCTTGTTTTCACCATGTTTTTTATGCTAATTTACGTAGGTTGAGCTTCGAGCTTTTTGCTTAAAGCATTCTGGACCCCAAAAAGATCATACCCAACATTTGGAAAACCTTTCTGTAGGAGTTGAAGATGTGAAAGTAAACGAGTATTCTAATTTCACTCTACTTCTAAAGAAGGTACATCAAATATCCTTCAAACACCCGTTCTTTAGTAAACCTTCATGTGTAACAACTTTACCCTTTTTTGTAGTTGATTGAACGAGGAAAAGTCAACTTGAAAGATGTGGCCTCAGAGATAAATGTTTCTGCTAACTTGTTGGCATCAAATCTTGCTGTAATTCAGTTTCTAACAATCTTTATCTTTTTTTAATACCATCTGAAAAATTCTGAGGTTTTGTGGGATTCTTGGTTGTTACAGGATGACAGCTTACCTCCTGACTTGCATGGAAGAATAGTCAAATGGCTTAAAAGTCATGCTCATGTTGGTGGCTTGCAGAAAAACTTGAAGCTTAAAGTGATGTCTCCATGCATATCAAAGGCTGATAAAGAATCTGGAGCATTAGAAAACAATGTTGGGAATTCTCCTGTTAAGTCAGCACCACCATGGAGAAGAAACAAAGGGAATATTAGGGTTTTGAAAGATAACAGTCTTATATTATCTCTTAAAAGAAGCTCTGCTGATGATGGAGTTGTGATGGATGAAGATAAAAATGGTGGCCTTGAGGAATCTTCTCCTGATTCAAAGGAAAAGGTGACAATACATTACATAGGGACTGTTTCTTTGACTAAATTGATAACTTAATAATGTTGCTTAATGTAACAATAACTTGGCTTTTTGTTTCTGCAGATATCTTCTGAATTATTGGCGGTCAACACTTCTGACTGTGGTCAACCTGGTGAGGATGTTGTCTCTAATAATGATACCAGGGTAAACAATGATTCTTCAACTGCTACAAATGACAGCCCTGATCCCATGTAAGTTTAAAAGTTTTAATCTTTACAACTTGGTAAGTATCAAAAAAAGAAGCGGGAAAGTTGTTATATAGTGTGTTTTTATTTGTTTTGTATTATTTGTACCAATATCTAGATATCTGGTAATGCAGTAAGACAGAAGCATCACATGGCTCTTATGTCCATCCACTTATACTCATGCAAACTCAAGCTTTGACCGAAGTCAATGCTGACGAGGACGACAGTTTACCATGCAATGCTGACTTAGAACATGAAAAAACTAAGCTGTTAAACATGTCTCCAGTAGATGAAGTGGAAGGAGAACTTGTTTACTATCAGCATCACCTACTTTGCAATGCAATTTCAAGAAAACACTTAAGTGGTCTCTTTCTTTAATCTTTATAACCTTTTGCATTTTACGGTTTTGGTATCTTCATATCACAGTTTGGAATTTGATAATTTTGAGAAAATGTTGTTTTGTTGTAGATGATTTAATTTCAAAGGTGATAAAGTGTCTTCCACAAGAGATTGATACTGTTAGAAAACAAAACTGGGATGCTGTGTTGGTGAGCCAATATCTTTCTGACCTTAGAGAAGTCAAAAAACAAGGGAGAAAAGAGAGAAGACACAAAGAAGCACAGGCTGTTCTTGCTGCTGCAACTGCTGCAGCCGCAGCTTCTTCCAGGCTTTCTTCTTTCAGGAAAGATACTCTTGATGAATCCTCTCACCACCAAGAGGTACTTCACTTTCATCTTTTAAGAACAATGTTTTAATACACGGAATTAAAGTAGGATGCTAACATTGGTCTTTATTTTGTGTTCAGAATAAGTTGAAAATAAAAGCTTTTGGAGGGAGACCGTCTCTACATGCACAACCAGGGCTTCAACCAAAGGAAACACACACCAAGTTGTCTGTAACATGGACCCCACCTGAAATGAATAACATCGACTCTTCACCATCAACTTTGGATTATAAAGTGCATTCTAGGGTTTGTGATGTTTGCAGACGGACGGAAACGATTTTGAACCCGGTTATCGTGTGTTCTAGTTGCAAGGTTAATGTCGGGAATGAATAATCTGTTTTATTTGTTTTTTTATGTTTATCTTGATCGCGTGTTTTATTTGTTAACAGGTTGCGGTCCACATTGATTGCTACCGTAGTGTGAAGGATTCTACGGGTCCATGGTTTTGTGAGTTTTGTGAAGATGTATTGTCTTCTAGAAGCAGGGTGGTCCCGTCTTTTAGTTACTCTGAGAAGCTGTCTCGTGTAGCCGAATGTTGCTTATGTGGTGGGACCACCGGTGCGTTTAGGAAGTCAACTGATGGTCAATGGGTTCATGCCTTCTGTGCTGAAGTAACATTCTTTTCTTTGATTATGATACTCGTGTAGTCGTGTTCCTTTTGTTATTACGGTGATTTGAATGATTAATTGTTTTCCAATTTTATGGTGTAGTGGGTTCTTGAATCAACATTCAGAAGGGGGCAGGTGAAACCTATTCAGGGCATGGTATGTTTATTATAGTATCCTACTTTCATCACAGTATTCTACTCTGAAAAATCTACCCAATTATAGCAATGTTATCCCATTACAGCTGGGTAGATTTTTCAAAGTATAATGTTCTAATAAGAAAAAAGTTGTGAGTTGAATGATATAATAATACACAAATGAATAAATGTACATTGCTATTTTTTGCATAATCGTGGTGGTCTTTTGTTTACAAAAATCATGTCTTGTCATGATGCCAGGAGTCAATCTCTAGAGGGAATGACTTGTGCCTTGTTTGCAGCCGCAAAGTTGGTGTCTGTATAAAGGTGAGATTAATATGATATTCTTGTAGTTTTTTTATCTTCTATTTTTGATGAATTAAATCCTGGCACATATTTGTACAGTGCAATTATGGTCACTGTCAAAGCACATTTCATCCTACTTGTGGTAAAACTGCTGGCTTCTTCATGAACGTGAGAACTAGTGGTGGAAAGATACAACACAAGGCTTACTGCGAGAAGCACAGCCTGGTGGAAAGAACAAAGGTGATATCTTCTTTTCCTTTACCTTAATTAACATCAACCTTACAAAATATCTAAACAATAATCTATTTTTATATATGATTCTAGGCCGAAACTCAAAAACATGGAGTTGAAGAATGGAATTCTCTTAAGAAAGTCAGGGTGAGTTACAACTTACAATTACATTACCTGTCTCATATTGCCCTTCATAATTTCAAAATCAATTTAACTTTTAAATTTGTCTCACAGGTTGAATTGGAGAGATTACGCCTCATCTGTGAAAGAATCATCAGACGCGAGAAATTGAAGGTAAGACATCAAATACTAACAAACAAACCAACTAACTAACTAATGAGATTCTGTTATTTTGCTTTTACAGCGTGAATTGGTTGTCTGTTCACACGACATGCTTCGTTGGAACCGCGAGTCCGTATCTTCATCCATACGCGCTTGTACTGCTTTCGTGTCGCCAGATGTCAGTTCAGAATCGGCTACAACTTCCTTAAGAGGTTACACAAACAGTTACAAATCCTGCAGTGAAACCATCCAAAGATCCGATGACATCACAATCGACAGCACAGTCGCCGGAAAACGCCGAATCCGGTTTCCGATTGCAATGGACAACGACCAAAAAACAGACGACAGTTCAACTTCTCAAATCTTCACTCAAGTCCCTCCAGTAAGACCAATGCTTTCCGGAAAACAAATCCCACATAGACCTTCATCTGTAGTGTCCCGAACTACATCAGATGATGGCGACAAGTTTTTCCGACATGGAAAGGTAAATAATATATTCGTTAGTATATTTTTCGTATGATGATATATTATAAAATTGAAATTGTTGACAGCATAGTGAAACGTTTGGAAAAGAGCTGGTGATGACATCAGATCAAGCAACGATGAGGAACCAACGGTTACCAAAAGGATTTGTTTATGTTCCGATTCGTGTCCTCTCCAACGATGAGGAAACCGTAGCCGCTGCTCCCGCGTCTGAGGAGAATTCGGGACACGATGGATAGAGAGACGTTTGGGGTGAGTATTGCTGGCAGGTTTTTTGACAACTTTGCCCTTGGCCACCGGAAATGTGGAGGGAGAATGAATAAGTTGTGATTTCTGATGGTGTTGTATATTCATTGGGATGAGAGATGAGAAACCTGTACAGAGAGTATTGTGATGGAAAAATGGGTTTTGTTGATTTGTTGTAGTGGTTGGTGCGGTGCTACTTAGATTCTTTCCTTTTTTGGTTTTTGGGAGGTTTGGTTGGTTGGTTATTGTAATGTTATAGAAAGATATTGCAGTTGTAAAGTGGTGTACATAGAGATAAGATACTAGCTACAGTCATAGCAATTGCACAACATAAGCGAAAAAAGAGAGCATTTCTTTCTGTTATATCTTTTTAAGTTTTTTGCTTTCGCAGGTAAACTAGTTGCTCTCTTTGGCTACATCTTCAAGTTTTAACTAACACTTTGTTCATTAAAGTACCACCTCGGTTTTTTTCACAACACTTGTTATACATCCATTTTAGTTTTTATAAAACGGTTGGGGTAATTTAAAGTTCGCTTCAATTCAGTTAAAATAGAGTTTGAAAAAACATTTATTCTCTGGTAATATGTACATGTCATTCTAGATCATACGATCATATGCTGCTTCTAATTACTTTAATATGTTACACCAACAATACTTGAACGAGTAACACACCCGATTCAAGTCAAACAACGACAATTTTGGTTCCCCCACTTGTAGTTTCACTCTGCTGGGATCCTTGCTAACCGGCCAATTTCCACATCCATCTGAGCTTTTATGCTTTGGGTGTATATATCATTGTCCTTTAAAAAAACGTTATCACATTCTTTTCAAATCAAGATTCATATTAAAATTCATCACATCACATATTTATAGCTTCACCTTCATACGAATCACACCATGGATCCAGTTTCAAATCAGATTTATTAGTACGGAAAATCAAAGCTATTCTATCATGAAGCTAACTTTAATTCTATGAAGCAAATCACTAGATAGGTTAATATACAATTAAAAAAAGGAAGAAGATAACATAGTTCTTTTTTTTTTTTCTTTCAAAATTCCCCTATTAATACAAACATCAAACACCCCTCACCTTAAGCATGACTTCAGTGTATGACGGTGCATCATCCTTCTTTGGGCTCAACCCACCCGAACTAAACTTGCGCACCAACATCGTGAAACATGGTACAAATAGAACGTATAGGATGCCCAAAATAAACGGGGCCATAACCAACCATCCCAACAACTGCAAACATTTGTCAACAAGTTACCAATCGAATTATTAAGCCTGCAGCATGACATGACATGATATGACAGAAGCAGAGTGGAATGGACTATGTAAGGCATTAAAGTCTTCGCTTTTTTGGGTGGGACAAAAACTGCAATTTTTGTCCACCTGACATCAGTTTCAGTCTCAATCCAATGCATGTCAAACGCAGTATTCTTGTCCCATGTGACAAACTGAATGATTCACATTAAACGTACCGCGTGAGCAATGCTTAGCAAAATCTCCTTGGAAGCTTTGCCGGTTAAAACCTTCTTTAAAGCATCGGATGTTAAAGAGAAATGATCTCCGCCCGTAAGATATTCACCGAAACGTAAGAACACTATCATCAAACTATACACATAAATCAGAACAAAAAGGGGGTTAATGCAAGAAATAGCAACGCACTTTCATTTACTAATTTGGTTTAACCAAAGGGTATATCAGATACTTGACAAATAGTCAAACAATTTCATAAAACAATCTGCAAAGACAAACAATAGAAATTTCCCCTTTTCAACATTACGAGTATGCCAAACACCACATCAATTTCATTAGGTGGAGTATAAATGAGGTTCAAATATATAACCATTTTTCATCAGTGCCAGCAAGCAAGATAAAAAATAAAGAAAATTCGGTTTAGATGAAACAATAATAATAATACTAGACCTTAGCTCGATTGGAGTAGCAACAAAATTGGCCAACATCACAGTGGGAGCATTAATAGAAGTTCCAAGCACTATTATAGCCAGTGCACACAGAAACATAGTCACTCCTGTTTGTGAGAAAAGAAAAAAAAAAAAACAGATTAATTTGTTTTTGACAGCATAATAATCATAATTTCAATTCATTTGTTTACATAAAAGTTGAATCAAGATCATACCAACAATTGGGAACACTCCACATGTAATCCCAAGAGCTGTAGAGAACGCCAATTGCTTAGGCTCTGCACCCCTAAAACCAAGTGCCACATCATCAATAAAAAAAGGTTTTCATTTCATGTACTCCTATTTCAAATTTTAACATCGAGATCCTTTTGATCATCACCAATAATGATCACTCAAATTGAAATTTAAGAAGTATTTACTGTGTTGTGATCTTACAGCATCAAGTTAAATCTGATGTTAGTGAAGCAAAATAGTACGACTTAATCCTACAAACAAAGATAAACCTGCAACGAATTGCTTTGATTTGATAGCCAAAACAGATTAAAATTAGAACATAAAAGCAAATAGAAAGAGCAGAAAGTAACCTGCTAAGGATTTCCACAAAAGGCTCAACGACCTTCTTGTTAAGCCAGGTACCGATTCCTCGTAATCCAGACCATCTAAGCAGATCCGCCATTGCTAAAACAAATATATTTTATGCCAGTTCGTTTTACTTTGAAGTTCTTATGATCGATGAAGCAAACATGAGGGCAAATGTTATTTCTTCATCATAACTAGCGGTTCTTAATCAAACGGCTGATTGACTAAAAAAATGATCGCGAGGAAAGCGTCAAATTTGGATTCAGATTCAATCAACTGACTTCTATACCCACAAAGAACAAGAATCTAATAAACCTCTCTCGTAAAGTCGGTCGATTTCTTTGAATATTTCTCGATCCGGGTGAGTGTTGTGTTTGGATTTTCTATTTGTTATTTTTTTGCTTTGAATAACCGAATCTATGCGTTATAGACAATTGGGCCACGATGCCAGTCTGGCCCACATTAGTTTTTTGAGTTTACGCTTGTATATTTGGTCACGTACACGATGTCAAAGAGGACTCGAACCGTAATTATATTATAAGTTAGGATTAATTTTATAACAAGATAACTAGTGATACGTGTGATTGGTTTTTAGGTCACTAATTTTTTAATTATATTTAATAGATCATTAATTTTTTTTTTGTGCTTTTGTTACACAATTGAAATAGATTTTATCTGAATAAAATTGATACTAAATCATACGTGTTGTCTAGTGTGACATTCAATATAACATAATGTATTCATTTAAGTCATTCTAACACTGATATTGTATCTATAATGATATCGAATTTGATAGAATACTTGATTTAAATACAGTCTAATGGTGTAATGATAATATGATTAAGTATTTTTTTTATAATGTATTCAATATATGCAATTTCAATTTTCTTTTCGTTTTTTTCGTTTTTTCGTTTTTCTGATTTGCGGTTTGGTTTTGTCACCCATACTGATAAATATCTAAAAATGATATATTCTCATGCTAATAATAATATGATTAAATGTTTTTTTTATAATCCTTGTATTTGAATATAAACTAAATTGCTCTTTCTCCTCAACTGACCATATCAAACGAAACTTGTGAATTGTCCCAAAGTATTGGGTGGTGCAGTGTCTCAAGTTGAGTGTCTCTAGTTGATATTATCAAGCTACATTGATACTCTCAAGCTAATATTTTTGATGTTGATAAATATCTAAAAACGATATTTATCACGTTGATAAATATTCGATTAACAAATTTTATAATTCTTCAATAGAAGCTAAGTTGTCTTTTCTATATCATATCACAAAAAAAACAAAATAACATATATATATATATATATATATATATATATATATATATATATATATATATATATATATATATATATATATATATATATATATATATATATATATATATGGTCGAGATCATGAGAGCATCTAAAAAACCTAGTAAACTAGGAACTTTTTTTTTGTACACAATGTTTTTCAAAAAATGCATATTTTTTATATTTATATGCATGTGCATATAAAATTCACGGTATATGCATATATATAAAAAAATTTCCAAATTTTTTTTAAAATGACGGTTTTAGACCGTTTAAGGGATTTTAAAAAAATTCAAAAAAAAAACGTTTTTTTTAATTTTTTTTCATATGCATATGAAAAAAAATATTTTTTATTTTTTTATATTTTTTATAAAATTCTCTCTCTCTCTCTCTCTCTCTCTCTCTCTCTCTCTCTCTCTCTCTCTCTCTCTCTCTCTCTCTCTCTCTCTCTCTCCACAAAAAAAAAATAAACAAAAGTATGCTAATTTAACATTTTATTACATTGAAATATTCGACACCGAAAGGTATAATGCTAATTACTTATTGTTATCAATAGATTAAAATTTCAAAATATAATATTTTAATACAAAATTAATTCAATATATGATACTCTAATATAAGATAAAAAAAGGACATCACAACGAAAAGAGTGATAATATCTTATTAATCTTTTACATTTAACAAAAAAAATAATGTTCATTAAACACATATTATAAATTTATTAGTTTGTTAGATAAGTCGGCAAACTAATATACAAAAGTGGGCAGTTGTCAAAAAAAAGTCGCCTACACACTGATTTGTCGATGATTGTGAAATGGTTAGTTTTTTCAATGAGAGAACAAGAATATAATCGTAAATTATAAATTATTTTTTTCTATTTTTCTTACACGCGAACACAAGAAAAAGTTAGACATAATATTTTATAATTTTTTCAAAGATGCAAAGATTTGAAATAAAATGCTATATAAGTCTATGGTGATTAAATCATTATATTATGAGTAAATCATAAATAGCCCTGAGTATTGATGTTTATTCCGCAATTATGACTTTAAAGAATCCTATTACAGTTTTATTTATTATTCGATGTTTTGTAAATTTGTGTCTTTTTAATTTAAACTCTAGATTTTGATCCATTTTGTCAAGTAAAAGCACTAAACTATCTATTTTTATTTTATTTTATTTATTTATTTTTTTTCAAGTAAAAGCACTAAACTATCTCGATCTTGCTAAGCCAAAAGCATTCCTAAGTAGCCTTTACCATTTTCGTTTCACCACTCCTCTCTTTTTTTACATTGAAACACCCACCTCATCCCCATCCTCATGTCATCTTTTCCAACCACATCAACATAGGCTAGTGCCTTCGTTCTAGTTTGATTCGCACCACCACCCTTTCTTTATCCCTCTCAACCTCACTTGTTCCTTTCAAAACACCCCTATCCATTGCACAACCCTATGATACACACATATGCTCTATTTTGAGAGCTTTATGACATGACGAACCTCTTGATTAAACTAAACTATCTTTTTTTTTATTTGGTCCATTAGAATTTGAGAAGTGAGTCTACATGTCGTCACAACATTAGCGATACCAGTAATTACTTCAGATTTATGAAACCGAGGAGTCTTTCAATTATGTTTCACATACAGATGATCGAGCTGTTTGATTCTTTGTCTTTTTTGCATCATATTCAGTCGCTAAAGCATGTACTATTAAACATTTCAATCATTGTTTTTGCACTAACAATGACCACATATCCTTGATGTATAAATTGTTGTTGCACCGTGTTTTCTACATATCCACCTCATTTTCATTATAATCCACCTTGTATATTTATGTCATCTCAATTTTATTGGATTAGTTATTGCATTGTTTAATCTCTATATACACATTTGTTACCTACATCCGACTTTACACCATCCCCTTCCCATTTTGGTGGCCCTCCCAATCTTGCCTTCTCTTTTTGGCGACCTCCCCCTTCTAGTAACGATGAAACATAGGATCGACATTGAATCTTTGGGTATGGACATAGATCATGTATTTGAGGTGTATGAGTAATTGAAGTCATTGATTAGAAACCTACCAATCACATATATCTCAAGAGCGGTCTTCGATCATCAAGTTAGATCATAGTGCGAAGTAGTGTCAACTCATCTAGTAAAAAGGGAGCCAACTTTATAATATAATAATGTATGCATAATAAATACTGTAAAGAATCTTGTCTCTCTAAGTGGTGAAGGTATCTGCCCACATGTCATAAAGGATATAAAGGCAATAAAAATATGGACATTTTAGACTCTAAGGCATAACATTCCCTGTCTATATCAAAGGGTTGGGTTGTCATAGGGAAGGAGTTGTAGATCATAGGTGCATGCCAATATATACATCCTAACAATATCATGAATATAGAGTAGTAAAGTAAGAGAGGGTACTGATATGATATAACCTACACACATTATTAATATTGCAACACAAGATATACCTAATCACCATTATATCTCAACAAGTCTTCTTAGTCTAATGGGACTGTGTCTCAACTAGCCCTATGTGGCTAGGAGAAGTGAGAGCACAATCGATATATTACCTATGTTTAAGAGCCAGAAGTAACTTACACTTGAATGCTTCTTCTAAAAGGGTAAAGGTGGCATGTCTTTTCGAAGCCGAGATTCCTCTCCAACTATAACACCACATCTTATACATATTTGAAAAGTGTAATAGCTTGTATCATAGTTTTTAAAATCATAATATTTAGCAGAAGTTAAGTCCCATTTTATATTTTTCCAAAAGTTAACAATAAGTTTCACTTGGGTTACCAAAGCATACACAAGCCATATGGAAAACATTCATAGTTTACATCTACCAATTACATACACAAAGTAACTATTGTTTTCCAGCGGACGCGACAGTACATGTCATAGAAAAGAAAATATATAAAACACAAAATCTTGTGAAATACATCAATGCTGTAAAAGATGATGTGACACAATTTAAAATCTAATAATATTGCATTGGTAGTGAATGATCTTATGTAAAAAAGATGTTATCCAAAACTAAAGAATTACAATTAAGAGAAAGATTTACTCTAAAGATGATTAAACAATTAATTAAATAAAAGAATAAAGATTTATTTACTAACCATAGTAAGCAGAAAATGAAAAGCTTATGAATAAGCTCAAGATATCAAGAAGCCACAAAATTTACTAACCATATCAAGAAGCTAAACCATTATGATGACCAAGTTTTTAATATCTATCACAAAACAATCAATTATTTTTGTGAGAAAAATTATGTTTTTGTAAAATTACTTTTCTTTGGCATAAAAAACCTCTACTTAACATAAAATTTTATAAATCTAATTATTGTCGTGAACATAATATAATCTTTTGTGAATGATGTCATTCTGTGAAAACATAATATCATTTTTGCAAAATAATATCATATTGGAAAAAATAAATATTAATTTTGCAATTATTTAAAACATCCGACAAATTAGTTAACATATATATTTCTGAAAATTCAAACAAAATAAGTTCAATAAAATTGGTTAAAGCACATGGTTCATCTTAAATCTTTTCAAAGACTATGAATGACTATTTCTTTTTCCAACTTTCATTTATTATTCAACTTCCAAATGTACCAAAAAAAGGCATATGACCATCCGAGCCATGCTGTTCAATTAAAAAACCATGCATCTTAACCAATTTTATAGTTCCCAATTTAATTTTTGTTTTTTAGAAATATATATGTTCGCAAAGTGCATACATATTATTATTATTTTTCAATACGACATCATTTCACTAAAAATAGTAAAACTCAAGAAATGTGATGTCAGAATAAGTCTCAAAATAATAATTTCACGTCTTTATGAATCTTTCTTCATGAAATTAACGATCGTTTAATAATAAATATTATATAACAAAATAATCTCAACCTTCTTCTTCCAAACATGACCATTGTTTTTGACCTTTTTCTGCCTAATAATTAGGGCATCAATCTGGATTTCAAATTGGGCCTTTCGTTTCCCCTTTCAATTATTTGTGTTAGGCCGCATTTACGACTCTACCGACCTAATTCCGTAAATCGAAGGTACAGTAATCGTATAGTTATGTATATTATTTATCTTTTTATTTTATTTTATTATTATTATGAAGTATAATTTAAATGCTATATATATCGTATCTATGAGGTATGAACATGTCCTCTATACACGAACTGGACATAACATAGAAAAATTAAAAATATAGTTACAAAGAAGTCAATTAATCCCAAGAGTTCCCAAAGCTGCAGTGATATCATCGACTTTATACCCCTTTGAAACGACGACGTTAGAGTTTTCTGGAGGCACCATGTCTTCCTTCTTGAAGCTTTCATTACTGCGAACAAGCTTCTCACTGCCATATTCCACCGAACCTTCTAGAATTATAGTCTTGTGAAGGCCAACAAGGAGATCTTCATAGTCGGTATCCCCTTTTTCTCCCACAAATACAAACATCTTGGTGAGATCCATCCCCCACCTAACTGATAGATACCTGCATCGAAACAATCCGGTAACTACATGCTTAAATCGTAAACCCTAACCCCCAATTTTGCTCATATGAAAGGAATTAGGTTTCAGACCTTAATGCTTGAGCTCTCGATGCGAATAATGGTATCACATTTAACCTTGTTGCAGCATGTGTGAAGACGGTGTTGCAACGAAAACCTCTCATCCGCAATCTCTGACGCAGATCATCCACTCTCCGTGTCTGCATACGAATTTGTAAAAAGGTGTGATAATTCGTTCTTTCTATAAAACGGAATCACTGATTAATACTTTAATTGCTTACCTTAGCTCCTTGTTTGATTACGTATGTGTAACACCTTGAGCTAGATGTCTTTAGTTGTTCTACGATATTATCATCTTCCTCATTTTCTTGCCTAGCAATCCGCACAATTGTTGATCGTACATTTTCTTGCGGCCATCTGTACTCGGTGTGATTATCATAATCGTCATCAACCGCAAGATCTCTCCATGGGTAGTACAGTTCACTTCCGCTACTACAAACCAATGCATCAAAACTCTCTAAATTAACTTGCGATCTTTTGAACACTTCCTTAATCTCCTCCAAACTCGAACCTGTCAACAATATAAAACCAATCTCCCCTGGCTTTCCAACTGCAATTTCCATCACATTCTTAATTATCATCGACATTGTCTCCGTGGAGTCTCCATTGGTGTCATACGAGTCGGTTGCTATTATGTATAGCGCCTGTCTTCTTCCTGGACTGTAACTAGGGTTTGATTTTTTACTACCCGACATTCTGGTTAAAGTCTCTATTAAATCTTTCTGCCTGGCTGCTGGATCTATGTCCCCATTGGATTTAAAATCACCATCGAGAGAAAATCTCAAAGAAAGATCTTCAACACCTTTTAATGATTCACTCATTGGTTCTTCTTTCGTGGGTATTATTTTCTGACGGGTGGTAGGGTGGCGGTTTCTGCAATGTTCCAAATGGGAGAGGTAATTCCGGCAGTGTTCCGGCCATGAAAACCGGTGAATGTTCTTTAGGCCATGCTTACGGCACTCCGCCCACAAGTTCTTATCCGCAACAAGCTTCAATAGAGCCTCTTCAATGGCTTTTTGGTCATGCGGGTCCACTAAAAGTCCGTTGTTTAGTGCCTTGAGTATATCTACGGGCCCACCATTTTTTGTAGCAACAACCGGCAAACCGTAAGCCGATGCCTCTATGATTGTGAGGCCGAATGGTTCCACTAGAGCCGGATTGATGAAAACGCCCTTCAAGATACAAGTACATCATACAAAATTAACTTCATCTATTAATATTAAACCAAAAAGAAACTTATAAGTTATAACAAACTACTTTTTGCTGATTGTTACCTTAGTTTTTGCTGCCAGACGATAAATCTCAGGTACCTCGACTTGCTTATGATGTTTTGGATAAGCCACCTGTCCGTACAAGTCATACCTGTCAATTAGTTTCAAGACTGTGGTAAGAACAGCCCCACTGCTGCTTGACATGTCTTCTACATCATCTCTGTTTCCAAGTATAAGCGTCTGCAGTTCACAATTTTCCAGACAAATTTTAGCTTGAATTTTTGCGTATTCGCGTATAAATATAGTTATGAGTCGTACCAAGTTTGCTAGTTCTCGAAGGGGTTTACATTCTCCAAAAGCTTTGAGCAATGTGGTGACATTTTTCTTGGGATCTGGTCTAGACAATGCTAGAATCATGGGTTTGTGTGGATTTGTGAAAAATCTCATGATCTGGACAAAGGAAAGTTAGGAGAAGTGAAAATCTTGATTAATATTATTGTGGATGGAAACCGGAAAGGGATTTTAGTTGTGTAACCTCCGACCATATGTGAGGTATCCCTCTTTTGTTCTGAGCTCTATCACGTCCAATTATCGATTCAAGATCCCCATCACCTGAATTTACATCTTCGGCCTTTACATAGCTGAAGTCCATGCCTGGTGGTATAACCTATTTTTTCAAGGATGAAAAAATGTTAGTCTAGTTAACATTTAGGTTGCGTTTATTAGACGAGACAAAACAATCTTCATTGAGCAAGTTTCTATGATGAAATGATAAGGAGGGAATTCACGTCTTTTACACAGACAAGAGATCGCGAGCGAGTCTCTGTCCCACCTTTTCGGGCTGGACAAAAATTGCGATTTTTGTCCCATGGACATCAATCCAAGTCCCAGCCCAATACAAGCCAAACCCAGTCTATCTAGTTTGTTAGACTTGCGTAACGAACTGGGCCTTGAAAGGCCCAGTTTGTTACAACAAACAAACTGGTTGTACTGCGTTTGACGTTTACCCAACCAGGACTTGGACCGATGTCAATGACACAAAAATTGCAAATTTTTTGCCGCACCCAAAAAGGTAGGACAGAGACTTGCTATTTGTGCAAAAGACGTGAATGTCGTCAGTTAAATAATGAAAAGATTTCGAACTTACTACCGCCCTAGGCATGTATCGTCCGAGACAGCTAACCCCTCGCCTTCTCCTAACCCTAAGTTTCCTCTCAAGCTTAACATCAAAACCATCATACAACCCCCATTGTTCTTCAATCTCTTGCCTTGTGCTAGTCACCACCATTTCAGCAGCATCCAATGCCAACTCTTCACCTTCAATCCTCCTCATTATCTTGTAAGTCGAATTAATATCCTCTTTCGAAAGCCTTCCTTGTTTCAATAACTGCTCAAACTTGTTCCTTCCAAGTGAGTGTCCCGTAAGCACCATAGGCACATTTAGGGACCCAGATAAACGCGCTGCAACTTCACCCGCATCCGCATAGTGACCATGAATCACATACGGCCACATCGGCTTCCCATTATCAAACTGCTCTCCTAAAGCCCTTGCCATGTTTACAACGTGGCTTAAAGCCCCGTCAACAAATTCCGGGATGTACGGCCATAACGACTCCTTGAATATATACCTGAGACAAGCTTAAAAGATAAGACTAAATGCAAGAAATAGAAAATGTTATTGTAAAAGGGATGAGAAAGTACTTGTCGCGGGGTCCGCAAGGGATACGAACAATGTAGGCCCCACAATTACCGGAACCTTCCGGTGGACACGAAAGCATCTCAATTGGTTCACCATAACCGTAGTCAACATCCGTGCAAGCTATCTGTCGAGTTAGTAAATCAACCCTTATGACTCCTTCCATGTCAGCCAATGCTCGGGCAAGTTCCACAACATATTTTACTTGACCGCCCGTATCAGAATCCCGCCCGAGTTCCATGTTGTCACCTCGCACCAACCCATGAATACTGTAACAAGTATTTGGCATCATAAACCATATGTAATTGAAAATTGGCGGCAAATTAAATTGTTTTAATACCTGATTAGGACAATGTAAATTTGTCGAGATTGATTCACTTCTGTCCATATTTGCATCTCAGAGTTAATTCTTGAAATCTTGTTAACCACGACTTCGCCCTTTTCCTTTTCGCCTTCCGAGAGCTCTGAAAGATCGTCTGCGGCATCGTTGCGACCTTTCTCACGTTCGATACGACGCTTTGTTAGCTTTTGTGCATCCTCTAACGCTATCTATGATTTTTAATAAATATTTGAGAAAATAACGGAAAAAAAAGGATACATATAAATAAAGGCAAAATTGTAACAAGTTTTTGGTGTTCATATTAAGTAAAAAACAACAATCATATGTATTTAGGAGATGAAGTTATGTCATTCTAATGGATCAATCAAATGCCTTTAAGAAACTTGCAACGGGAATCAAAATTATTGTTTGATAAATGTAAAAGTTATTTGTATTGTTTTTGAAAGTAGGGGGAAGAACCTGCTTCTTTTTACGGGTAAGATGCCAAATGCGCCAGCACATATTCTCAAGCCTATTACTTCTTTTTTGAGTGTTCCTAGTCGCAATTACCTGCAATTTCCGATTTTGGTTTCGAAAGTTAGTAAATATCTATGCGTAATTATTTTAAAGATGCATCAAATTAATTACGTACAAATAAAAATACTTATTACATCTCTCCATTTCTAACACTTATATTGAAAAACTTTTACCCGTTACTAAAAGTCGGACATATTCAATTGCTTTCTTATGCTATATCATCAAAGATAACATGATACGTCAGAAATTTGTCACCTCATATAGATTATACAACAATCACTATAATTCATTTCATAAAACATGAAAAAGCATGCACGACTATCCAAAATACTTGATTAATGGGAGAGTTTGGAAGGAACACGACTTAAAGAAAGTAAATAAACCAAACCTTGATCCAAGTTCGATGGAGGTCGGATTCATCAACACTATTAACAACTTCTTCAACAAAATAATTAGTGGGATTGAAGTGTTTATCACGCTTAACATTATCTTGAAGCTTTTCTATCTTCATCTTCGTATCAGCCCCTTTTTCACTCTGTATATTTGCTCCCACATCCAATATGGCCTCCAAGTACCCATTGATCCACTCGTTCCTCGCCATCTGGCAAACCGCCTGACTCCCTCCTTGCGGTGGCGGCGGTGGTGGTGGTGGGAGGAGGAGAGGAGGTGGAGTTCTCTTGGTTTAAAACAGATATTGAAGAGACATTTGATACCTTATAAAGGCCTTTTCACATACAAGACATAATAAGTTTATGCCTTATTCCAGTAAAGTACAGGTGATTCATAAAATACAGAATACGATGCTTTTCATTTTTCACATTCGTTTTTCAGAACTTGTGGAGTGGGTTTAATTTTTTACGGTGTCTCCAAAGCAAGGAAAATAATATTTTTGTGTATAGTTTACGTTTGAAATGCATGTATTAAAACATAATATGTGTATAAGAATTATTACAAGTTGTATAATTTATATGATTTTGATTGATTTTTATGGGGTTATGTGTTTGGTCATGGTATTTTCGTGATATAGTTTTGTGGGATGTGGACGTGAAATAAATAGGCTATAGACAAAAGGAGAGGCTGGTTTGATGCGGTTATTTGCCCATACGTTCATATTCTCTGCAACCACGTATTGAATTAGTGGACTATACTTTCTTTTCTAAATGATAAATGATAAATTTTTATATCTAAATTCATTTTCAAGTCGATATAATATTTTTAGTTTTAATAGTATTTAATTATTTATATAAGATATAAGAAAACAGAATAATTCGGAATATATTATTTGACCCATTGATTTAAACAAACTATATTTAGTAACATTTTTCACTTTAGATCACTTGCCGACTTGCAACATATATATATATATATATATATATATATATATATATATATATATATATATATATATATATATATATATATATATATATATATATATATATATATATATATATATATATATATATATATATATATATATTTTATTTCATTGAATTATCAAACTTTTTTGTGCATACTAGATTATCATATATAGAAAAACGCCATACTTGATCAAAACATAAATGTACTCTATATGGTAATGACGAATCGATGTTTTCATTTCGTGTATATCAATGAAGTTTAAGCATAATTTTAAATATAATTAATTTTATTTTACTTTTGTATGTTTATATTAATTCCTAAACTGCATGCCCCACCACAACCACCATTTTAAACTTCATCGGATAAAAGGCATATGTACAAAGTACAATTATTTGTTACAACTATTTTTTGGTATCGAATATTATGCTTTTGTCATTAGTTTTTAACGATGCGTGTGTTTCTATCTGTTTTTTTTTTTTTTTTCTGAATAGTTTTTTTTATTAAAAGCAAAAACAATAATAATATTATTCGAGAATCGGGATACCATTTTATGTTTTAGTATATCTATATATAATCATAAATAATGGTCGAAATATTTAGGCCAGTGTTATCACCTAATGTCTGTTCTTTATACAAAATAATCATTGATTAAAAACGAAAGGATATAAAAGCCTGGAATAGTATATGGAAGAAGTAAAGGAAGTGGCGTAATCTGGTATATTTGGCAGATATGCTATAGAAGCACTTCAAATAATCTAAGGCACCATGTGCTATTCGCCTATTCTCTTCCATTTATTAAACTTTTACTTTAACCAATATTTTTCAGCAATTTTTTTTGTTTTTTTTTTGTTTTTAACCCAAGATTTTCATGGTTAAATAGAAGAAATAACAATATAAATTTATTGATTTGTTAATTATCGTATCATACTTTTACTTTAATACTACAAATAGGTTTGGGTAACGTGTGAGTTAGTTTAAAAAAATAATAAATCTAAAAAAAAACTTTAATAGATTTTTCGGTATGGAATATCTTAATAAAAAGCTAAAGATATAATAATGTAATAAAAAGTAAAAATACATATCATAATATTGGAATAAACGAAGATAAGTTACTACCTTTTACACACTGTATTTTTCTTAATGTAAATATAGTCATGGTTTTGGTTTAACAACAATAATCAGAACTTTTTTTTTAAATACTTTCTTTTTATAAATATAAAGACAAAAATCACATACGGAATAGAAAGCACCGTTCATTAGAAAAGGAAGCTCAACTCCATTAAAATCCAATTTAACATGTATTATTTATCCTTTTTATATTATGAATTGCATTAAAATCAAAATTTTATGTTACATATTAGTAAATGGAATGTATATATATGTTTTAGTAAATAAATATATACGTAAGTTTTGGGTTGTGTCGAAAAGGAATGCCCCTTTGTAATATGTTGTCTTTTTTGCCGGTAGCAACTCGCTTGTTAATAAACGTCTAATCAGTAGTTTTTCAGCCATTGTAACATTAATTTGCAGAGGGGTATATTGCAACTATGTTATATTAAGTATTAACTATTGTAGGGTTTTTTTTTTTTTTTACAAAGTTTATCAAAACAATGTCTGCCATGCATAGCTACGCGTTTTTATTGACTTACATTATTCTTTGATTCACAATATATACCACCTTTCACTTTCAAATTACAGTCGACACTAAAATGACAAATATATATTATCTATTTTTATTGATAGGTTGAGAATCTATGCGCACACATGTACAGAGTTTTCAACCAATAATACATGCTAGATCATGTATACTTTTCTGAGTCTAGCATCCTTGCTTTAGCAGTTAATTTGGAGATAAAACAACAAGTGAGTTCTCACGTGAAGAGCAAAGCCACTAATGTCGTAGCGAAGGTTGTAAGCTTAACCGCGTACATCATCTTTCTTCATGGGAAACATTATGATTTACCTTCGCTTTTGCATATGGGAATGGTTGGTGGAGGCGCCCAAGTATGGGATTTAGATGACATTACTCAATATTCAATATTAGGGGGTGTTTGTTTTTTTTTAGAAAATCTTCTTGGGCACTTATGTTTGCATGGGGATATGCATAGTCTGCACACTTATGTTTGCATGGGTGATATGCATTTTCTTTGCAGACTGTTTGTTTTTTAAAAGACCGCATATTTAAAAAGGTGTGTGCACCCTCTTTTTGGAAAAGATTTCAAGTAAGTCATTTTGGATCTTCATAGATCTAAGGCCTTCCGGAGTGGGGTGCGGCGTAGTGTGCGAGCCTCACCAAAAGTGAAGTGAACACCGCCCCCTAGTGAGAGCTTGTTGCACTTTCATGCCCACACGGGGTCTTCTTGTTGCGCGAGCAAAGCTAAAACAAAGCATATTACTTGTACATTGATCTTAATTCATTGTACCAAAACCAAAGGGAAGTGGATGTAACCATTTCCAAGGGTGAGGGTGCTGACTAGATGCTGATGTGGCAGGAAAAAAGTGAGAGCTCATGAGAGCCCACACCGGATGGCCTAAAAATCCCCAAAAAATTATTATTATTATTATTATTATTTATTAACTTATAATATAACAAATGAAATATATTAATTAATATTTAATAATTCAAAATTATATATAAAACAAAATGACAACCTAAAGATTTAATTTTTCTTTTTATAAAATTGTATTTTGGTTTTTTATTTATTATTTATTAAAACAAAAAACCAAGTCAATTATATATATATATATATATATATATATATATATATATATATATATATATATATATATATATATATATATATATATATATATATATATATATATATATTAGCAGTTTGCAGATTTTAAAAAACAAATAATGTTTTTTTTGCAGACCGGAGATATTTGATCCACCTAGGGCTGGTGGGATACAAAGGCCACCCTCACGAGATCACAGAGCTCCACGTCATATTGTTTGGTGCCCGAACCACACCAAGACGTCGTGGTGTCAATAGAAACAGGAGCATCAATGATGGAAATTTCCGTCTCTAATCCCTGTCTAAATGGCTTTTGTCTTTTGTCTTTATGCGACATATTTAGCGACGAACTCTTTTCATTTTGCGATGGATGTAGCGATGGACAGCGGATGGATTTAGCGAAGGATTTAGCGACTGTATATCCCTTGCAAGCCGCCAATACCTTAGTTCAATTAGCATATTTGCGACCATATAGCGACGGATATTTCCCTATCTAATCCCTCGCTAAACACCATTTTCATATATCAAAATCCTGTCTGCAATCCGTCAGAAAACTGATTTTTTCCGTCAGTAATCTGTCACAAACAATAAAAACCATAGCAGATTCCAGAATTCAATAATTAAAACAAAAAATACCCTAAAATTATAAAATTTATCAACCAGTTATATAATTCAAAAGTATTAGATTCCAGGATTGAAGTATTTAGAATCCATAATTCACAGAAATTACATACTTCAAAATGATCTGATATTATCCGGTTGAAAACCTCAAAAATAAGAAAGTATAATATAGATTATGGATCTCAAGATTCTCGCATGTGTGTAACTTTGTATAAAATTAGTAGGTCTTCTATAAAATTCAACTCCAATAGGAAGCGTTTCAGATTTGCTTGCTACAAAACAACATAAAAATGTTAATTTCAACCTATAAAGTGGAAACTGGGGTGAGATGCAATATGTAATTTTATGCAAAAACCGGACAACCATTGGGTTGTTAACTTGGTTGTTATTTATATTTCGAATTCAGGATTTGTTTCGAATTCGAGGGGAATGAATATCTATTTCGAATTCGGGATTTGCTGTGCCAAATTCATCGTTGGATTAGAAAGAAATCTGCGACGGATTAGAAAGGAAGAAATTCTGTCGATGATTCGTCTCAAGTCCCTCTCTATTCCTCGCTTATATTGGGGAAATTGTAAATTTCACACCCTGATGAATTCCGTCGCTGATCCCTCTTTACTCCTTCTCTGATTAGCTACGGAAATATTTCACTCCCTAATTCGTCTCTGAAACCCACATTTCTAGTAGTGAGCATCCCCAAGCACCAATAGAGAGAGGAAGCAACTCGGTGCCTGGGCACCCTTTTTTTCCAAATACAGAGACCAAACCACGAGCAGACACGATGTGTTCCGGTATGCCTACCAACCTAATGTATACTTAATGGCCCAAAAGACACGTACTAATGACGAATTAAATGTTATTAAGACATGGGATATTTTGCCCTCCAAGAAACGTAATGCTATGTTATCGGTTCTTTTAAAAATCATCTTGTACCTTTAGTAAAAATTTAAACATCAAATCAACCATTTGTAAAATTTCATACGTAACATGATTCCATAAGTATATTCTTGAAAATTATTAATAAAAGATGTAGCATTAGTTTATATAAATATATGAAAATGAAAGAGATTTTTGACGAAGAGAAGTAAAATAAATCAAGTGGGTTTGAGGGATATTAGTGTATGGATATGAAAGTTGCATAGGTTGCATCAACTCTCACATAGTTATGACATGAAACCAAGTGGACTTTACAGACATGCCATGCTTGGACCTCGAAAGGATTCGATCTTATTATGTTTATTATTATATGTTAAAAATGCATGAAAATGACATATACCCAGTAAAATAATCTTTGTATGGTTGTATATTTCACCGAGTAGATATGATCAATTGATTCGGTTTGTTAGTTTAATAGATATGAATAATTGGAATTCTGTCTCATGTATTTATATTCAAGAAAATGTTGGTGATTTTAGTGTCACAATGTCATTTTATGTAATTGGACCTCACATGTGAGCTAAGGGCTATTTAGTTTGTACTCTAATATATGTTTGGGTATGTGCGAAGTGCATGCATGTATAATATCAAATAAATAGCAGGTTCGACGACAAGTCGGGGGTCCGGGGGCAGCGCCCCTGGGTTCGGGGTTTCCAAAGGGGCAGCGCCCCTTTGGCGGAGAACTTTAAGGTGTATGAAGTTTCATATTTGATTTTTAGTAGAGCGATAGAGACTTCATTTCACTTAGGTTAATCTAGGCCAGAGGCAGACCTACGTCAAGATAACCCCCCTTGAAAAACTTTGGTAGTGTTCCTGAATCTGAATCCACATAATGACTCAGAGCATATGGAGCCATCTTCTTATTTTTCGGTCAAAAATAAAAATGGCGGACTAGCTGATATTTATATCAGATAATGAAAGAGCCCAATGCACAAAAAATGCATGTTGGGTCTTTGAAACAGTTCAGATCATTTTGATAATAATAAGTTTGATCTGTTTTACCGAGAAAGTTTACGGTTCGAGTCCGTATAGCCCTAGAGCCCTATAAGATCAAAATGAATAGAATATTCAAATACAAAAAATTGTATCATTTGAATTTCCTCGTTTTGACTACTATTTCCATTTTTACCACAAATGGAACTATAAATGTAATTGTTACTAGAATTGTCACTAGCACTTACAATGTAATTATCAATACATATTTGGGATTGAAGATAACTGTCAATGCAACTATTAATGTGATTATTCCAAGTATACTAAGTATCATCCATGTAACGATCGTGGTTGGGATTCTTACTCTTAGATTCATTTTTCAGATAACTAAAATGACGATAAAAAACACTTTCTAGTTCACTAGAAAAAGAAATGATCATTGACAATGTCAAAAATATGATTTTCAAAATTAAAATATATAGAATAACCGTCCCCATTACTATTACTATCTTTCATGAAAAAAATATCATCAGAGATAAAATTCTGAATGTCCTTACTGTAATTGTCATGACCACCCCAACTCTGAATGTTTTTATTCGTATCATTTCTATTCGGATCTTTACTTTCACTGGCATTTTCAATAGGACCAAGACTGCCCATTGATTTACTTAGCCTACATCTGTGTTCGAACTCCTTCTTAAATAACATCGAATTGAACCACCGTCTTTTCATAGAGTTTTCTTGCTCCATATTTGCATGAAAATACAATAGATGAATAGTCATTCGACGAAAAATCATTTATTTGAATATCTTATTTCCTATCAGAATAAGCATATAAATACAATCACTAGGATTATTAACTAATAAGGAGTGTGAGTATTGAATAATAAGGAGTGTGAGTATTGAAAAAAAGATTTGTTCTCTCCTACGAACAATTTTTCATAAAATTTCGTCTAATAACTAATAACAAGTTAAGTTTCTATTACAATACGCAACAAAATGGACAATATACAGGATGGGTGGAAAGAGTTGTGATACCTGTCTCGATCCAGGGAAACTACGGGATCTAAAAGAATATCCCAATCCTAAGGATCCATAGGATTAATTGTGGATCCAACCAACACAAAAATAGAAAGATTTGAGTTGTTTAGTCTTCGAGTTTTTATTTGAAATTTTCTACATCTATAATATTTATATAAGTATGTATCTATCTAAAATATATGCATGTTGGATTCGGCGGGGTCTAGGGGCAGCGCCCCTAGCGGGGGTTCCAGGGGCCGAGCCCCTGGCTGGGGTCCCGCTTACTCTAGGGGCCGAGCCCCTGGTTTCTTGAGGGTGATTATGGTAAAGCTGACTAATTTCGTCAGTTTTGGAAACCATTAAATCCCTTATAAATTCGTGACTTGTTACCAAAGGAACCGATGATGGCAACCCTAAAGCCAATGACGACTAACTCTAGACGAAACCCTTTTCCACTCGTTTATTATAAATACGGGTCTCCTCATTGAGGAGAGGTACACCCTTTTTAGCTCTCATTTTTCATCAAACTCTATCAGATCTCCATAGCAATTTGGCTCACGTTTTCTGTGCCTAGATTCGTGAGTGTCCTCTTGGATTATCCTAGGCTGAATTTCTTGTAACCCGGGCATAGGGTAGAAATATCAGTTCGGAAAGTGTTCTCACGATCCAAGGGGTATCCAGATCTCCACTCAAACCCTACCCAATTTTCTAACAGAAAACAGTGTTCATGGTAAACTATATATTATGGTCAGGGGTGGAATATAAACGCTAAAAGTATAGGGGCCGAAACTAAAACTATAAAGCAAATCCATATTTACGAGTTTAATTTGGATCAACGGTATGTGAAATAAAATTTTAAGAGAATTGACCGTCAGTGGATAGAAAAAGGAAATTATAAAAAGACCCCAACTTGTGCAAAAATTGTGGTCCAACAAAATCAAACAAGTACAGATTACTATGATGGAGACAAGTTATGGAACACAACCTGATGAATCTATTTCTTCTAACCAACCAGTGTCCACTTTGGCAATGATTTAGTCTCATTCATCTCTAACCAAACTACGACCAGCGAAGCTGGAAGATGATTCTTTGGATGTGGAGTCAAAACTTTCTAACATGATCAAATCTTTTGTTGGCATTGTGCCTAATAAAGAAGAATCTACACCTTTAATTGTTGAATGAAAGCACAAGTTCTCACATCATTTTATATGGTTTTCTTCAAAACCAATAACGGACAGCATTCAATAAATTGAATGAAAGCACAGTTTTCCAATAAAGGCATAAACTCCCCTTGGATACCCATTCTATCATACCACTAAAAATATCCGATATATTATAGTTCTGATGAAACCCAAAATACATGAGAATAAATTAAACTTAAGAGTATTAGTACATAAGTAGAAAATAAGAACCATAAAACAAGTTTGATGCTTATTTGGAAAGGCTTTGGATTTCAAGCTTTGGCAAATTACGAAAAAAACACTATATTTTTACACCTATTCTGGTTTAACCATCAAAATTTTCATTTGTTCTAATAAAACCACCAAATTTTGGAAAACAATTCAACCTGACCACTATGACCTGAAGAAGCCGATAACAGTGGCTTCGATGAAATTTTTTTACCAAAAATTGTGCTTTTTTCGAATCTTAAAAATTAGTGGTTAAACCGTTTTTTTTTTTGCAAAATATAGTGCTTTTTTCGTAATTAGACCTAGATAATGTTTACACTTTAATTTATATAATTACAGAAAAAAACACTATATTTCATTACTTTTTCTGCTTAACCATCAATTTTTCGTTTGTTCTAATAAACCACCAATTTTTAGAAAAAGTTCTAGCCTAACCATTATGACCAGAAAAACCGGTAATAATTGCTTCAATAAAACTTTTTACCAAAAATTGGTGGTTTTTTCCAAATCTTTTAAAAATTGGTGGTTAAACCGAACTTTTGGCAAAATATAATGTTTTTTTCGTAATTAACCCTTCAAGTTTTAGAGAAATATTTATGGAGTTGTCTTATGCTAAATTCACAATTAACACAATGCAAAACAGAATTGAGTAAAATGGATGTATAACGAAGGAGATAAGAATGTTCAAAATTTACACACACACACATACACACACACACATATATATATATATATTGCTAATTTCAATATTGTTTTTTATTATATATCAAGTACAATACATTTAATTTTCTAAGCTTGGCATAATATATTTAATTTTTGATACAGCAACAAAAATGATATCAAACGACATTCAAACTACAAAAATCATTTAATAAATAAATTAAATTTAAAATAATATCTTTTTATAGAATATTAAAAGAAAAGGAAAACAAGTATGAGGGAATATACCCATCAACTCTCTCCCTTATCGCTTTATGTGGCCATGCATTGCACCAATTCCCCTTCTCTTCCTGTGTTAATTTCTTATCTTCTTTCTGGCCTCCCAATCCCATATCTAAACCCCTACCCATACAATTCCCCTTTTATTTTAATTCAACCAAAAATTATATATATTTGTTCTAAAAATGTCTTAATTATGACCAATTATTCAATCGAATATTGGGTTATTTTAGTTTTACTTAGGATGCAATTGTGCCATGTTTAGCAACCATTGACACGTATGAAATCAGTCACGAATGCATCAAGGACGCTAGTGCTGATTGAAAGTTGGCCACTGAGTTGTGTAAATTGCAACATGTTCATTATTTGAAGGGCTTTGCCTTCGAGGCTTCCAGCACAAAAATGGAAATTAAAGTACACTGTGATACATAAAGACATAAAGATAGTAAGATCTCATCCTGACATGAAAGTAGACAAATAGAATAGTTCTTTTGTCATTTTTAACAATCTCTAGTTTAATCGGTATTATAATAACCGGTTAACATGAGTCGATTCTAGAAAATTTTATACCTCAATGTGGACAAAAATAAATTCAATGACCAAAATTGGACATTGGACAAACAAAATAGTTAATTTGTCATTTTTGACCTTTTTCCTTAATAAAATTGGTCATTTTGGTTAATATCCCAAAGAAAATATTACTACCACATGGCCAGTGTAGAATGTACAATGAAAAGCTTTGAAAAGCTTTTCAACCCAATAGAACTCTCATACTTGAGCTGGGCAAAACACTATGTATCTGAAAAGAAAAGAACCCCCAAGAAAATGAAATATTTCATATCTAATTAGACATGGAATATATTGTATAGATATAGTCCAAGTTCAACATTCTTACAAAATATTTCGATTAAAAAGCTTTCATATCTAATTAGACATGGAAGATATTGTATAGATATAGTCAAGTTCAACATTCTTACAAAATATTTCGATTAAAAAGCTTTCATATCTAATTAGACATGGAAGATATTGTATAGATATAGTCAATTTCAACATTCTTACAAAATATTTCGATTAAAAAGCTTTCATATCTAATTACACATGGAAGATATTGTATAGATATAGTCCAAGTTTAACATTCTTACAAAATATTTCAACTAAAAAGCTTTCATATCTAATTAGAGATGGAAGATATTGTATAGATATAGTCAAGTTCAACATTCTTACAAAATATTTCAATTAAAAAGCTTTCATATCTAATTAGACATGGAATATATTGTATAGATATAGTCAATTTCAACATTCTTACAAAATATTTTGATTAAAAAGCTTTCATATCTAATTAGACATGGAAGATATTGTATAGATATAGTCCAAGTTCAACATTCTTACAAAATATTTCAATTAAAAAGCTTTCATATCTAATTAGACATGGAAGATATTGTATAGATATAGTCAAGTTCAACATTCTTATAAAATATTTCAATTAAGAGGAATAATGTCATAAACGGTTAACAATTTTTTTTTCTTTACAACACATCATTGTTTTAGAAAAAAAAAAAAAAATACTATCACAAGATAAGCAACTGAAATATTTTGTTTACAAAATTGAAAATACTATTAATAGTAGGATCTTTCGTGAAGAAATATATTCGAGTTACTTTCCTTCTATAGTACTTTCAGAAAAAATGTTCTGTAAAAAAATAATAGTTCGTTACCACTTACCACATTAACCAAATATATATATACGGAGTCAATAAATTTAGAGTTTTAGACTACTCAAGTATTAAAGTTAACCAATTAGGATACAAACAAAGAATTCCCACCTTGAGAAATAAAAACAACCAACAAGTAGAGTAAAACACTGACTCCGTCTAATCTTGCTACACTCAACTACTCAAGGTGGAAGAGAAATACTTTTCAAAACAATATTTTAGAAAACCTTCATTATCCGATCAAGCACAGATTAACTCTAAAAAAAGGTTATAGATCACCAATTATGCAGACCATGCTCACCACCAGATTATTTTTTACAAAACCACTAAGGCCTAATAAAACATTATATTTATTCCAACAATCTTAGCTTTATAAAAGCATTTCAAAGTTTGCTCAATCCAACAACACAGCATATATAATGATTTCACATAACAAATATCATAACTAGCCACGAGAAAAACAAAAAATCCCAAGATTTTTGCAAGAAAAGCTTATTTTAATTAAGTTTTAACAGACCTTTTAATTCCATCTTATATAATCAATACACACTTGGCATAAACGAATGCCTAAGTATATAATACACTAGGCGTATTCCTGCACGTTGTGCAGGAGAAATTAATATAGTAAAAATATATTGACTAATTAAATATAAACATATACACTTTGGATTTAATCAAAACATGCAAAACTAAAAATAAATCAATCATATGACATATATATCAATAGTAATTTTTCAACAAAACATCGAACAAAAAAACATAATCACCTTTTTGTAGGCAATTATCATGGATGCTCCAACATTAAAAATACATGGAAGTATATTTACATAAATTATTTCAAAAATTTAAAATAATTTTAAAATAAAATGTACTAATAACGCCATACATTAATTAACAAATTAAGTATATTATATTAATAATTCAAAAAGTCTATCGTTGAGATGATAATATTTTATATATAATAAATTAGTTAATGTTGGAAGTTGAATAGTTAGGAGTTTCATATCAATATGGTGAAAGTAAAAATGCTTCAATAAATATAAGAAAGAATTATAAATCGTTCATCGCAACCGATATTTTGTATCGATAATAAACTTTTAACTAAAAGTCGAACAAACTAATCTAAACATCTATTTTAAGTCACGTGTATATATCGACAATCAAATATTAAAAATATAGCACAACACATTGACATGAACTATAATACATACATTATGTTTGGTGAATGTATTATGTAGATCGTTTCTTCATAAAACTTCTAGGTAAAATAAATATAATTTAGTAATTTTTTGATATACACTTTTAATCGATATATTTCTATCGATAAGAGTTGCAAATTTGTGTTACTAAAATCATACTTTAGTTAAATAACATATATAATATTTCAAATTATCTTTCAAAAATAAAGAAGTATGAAGTGTAAATAGAAAAACTAATAAAACTAATATAAATATAATATAAATTATAACATATAACCAAACCTAAAATAAATAAGCTTTAATAAAATAATTTTTGATATAATTTATAGTTGCATAAGAAATGTATAAATATGCTTTAATAAAATTTTATTTCCGTCAGTTTCATTCCCTTAATTAATTTTCCTTTAAAAATGATTTCTAGTAGATTTTCATTTTTGTTAAATCTTAGTAACTAAAAGTTTTATAATGCTTTACTACTAAAGTTTTTCTCTTGTATTTATGTAAAGTTTTTTCAACATGTTGAATGTTTAACTTCTTATATGACAATAATGTTACAACTTTCATATAATTTTCTTTGTCAAATAATGCTAATCTTAAAAAAGATTCCACAAACCAAATGACCACTAAATACTTTATCAAACATCATAAGCCACTTATTCAAAAAATGAAAAACCATTTATTGGTGAAGATGTATTAAAAAATACTATATATATATATATATATATATATATATATATATATATATATATATATATATATATATATATATATATAATACATACTTCCGGATCAACTATAGACTCTTGAATCATTGAAAATTACTAATTACAATTAATAATCAATCTATTATATATCTTTCTATCGTTATGTTGCGGTAGAACCAATATACACTTTTTTTCTTGTCTTGCAACTTGTAATTTGTTTTGACATCTTCACGTTTCTCCTTCCTAATATAATATAAACATATGTACCTTTAAATACGTGCTTTCAACCATGTTGTTTTTCTCTTTCCTTGTGACTTGTAATTTATTATAGGTTCTTCATGTTTCTCTTTCGTAATACAATATAAACATATGCAACTTCAAAATGTATATATATTCTCAAATCATCTTTTCTTCCATGTTATTCTCCAAGCTAGAATCATATTTATATGTGAATTATATGTAACACTTACATTAATTAGGGTGTTAAGTAACAATAAGTATCATAGGTTAAAAAAGTCTTGAGTTGTATGTGTTTAATTACTTGAAAGTTGTAAAGCCTTGTAAGTTTCAAATGAATATAATTCAAGATATTGACATATCTTGAACCACATTCATTTTGATGACCTCTATTATAAGATTTACTAGGCGAAGCCCCGCGCGTTGCGCAGGAATAAAATTATGTAGTTAGAATAATAATACATATGTTTTGTTAAAGAATATCTAAGTCATTGTTATCTTGTATGTACTAACAATTGTATATAAGAAACAAAAAGTTGATGTATCACTAATGAATTATCTTATATCAAGACATTTGTTCTAAAAAAATCAAAAAGTAAAGAAATAGTTAGTTTAATAATATAATAATAAATAAAAAATAAGAAATTTCAGGATAATAGTTAAAAATAAAAAAGGAAATCATAGTATAGCTAGAATCAGTATTGGGGAAGGTTTTTAGACTTATTTGTAATGAACTAACATATTTTTATTGTCAATACTTAAACAACTAAATACTAATGTTTAATTAAAATAAAATGCCTTAATTAATATCATAATATCATTATAATATTTAACTTTGTCATAATATTTACAATTACAAACTAATGATAATGTTTCTATTGATTTAATAAACATACTAAAAGCGTGTTTTTACATACATTTAATTCTAAAAATTACATATACAATAAAATTAAAATCATGTTTCATCATTTATTTTAAACAATTAAAAACTAATATTTATTTAAAATGAATCACCATGATTCAATTGATAATATCATTATAATATATAGTTTATCATAATATGTTGATTATAAACTAACGTTAACATTATTATTAAAAAGAACATGAAAACTCATAAGAGTTTTAAATAAATGTGATTGAAGTGAAAATACATCTATTAATAATTATAATATGTAGGTAATTGTAAAATGTACTTATATATTAGCAAACTTCATTTATTAGAAGATAATTATAATATATGATGAAGTAAGTAGTTTGTAAAAACTATTCAATTTAATCAAATTTAAGTATATTATATGTATGATTTACTAAGTATTTTGTAAAATCATTCATTTTTATCAAATTAAATTATTAAATTATATTTTTATTACAAATGCAAGAACAATTATTTATTGATCTACTTTCTTAATAATTTTTTTCAATAATCTCTTCAAGTATTCATGTGTTTTTTTATAAATCACAAACATAGCACATGAGTAAAATAATATTATTTTTAACACTCTCATTAATGGTCTACACTGATGGAATTTAGACACATGTTTATCAAAAATATCTCTTCTTATTACATTTATTTAACCGTTGAAGCCATATATACAACAATTACTTCTAATACGTAAAGTTAAAAATGAAACAAACAATTAAAATATGATTATCTCAAAATACAAATAAACACGACCTCGTTGTACTAAAAATTATAATAGAAACATGAACGACCAAACACGATGACAATATAATATTAATATTTTTTCACACACACTTGATAACAAAATCTAAAAAATGTGAAACAAAAGTATGAGTGACTAAAAATAAAAGTGAAGCATGATTTGAATATTTTAGTGTTCTTTTATATGTAGAGCCTATTAAGTAACACATCAATAAAGTCAATTATACTATTGATTTATCATACGTTTAACATTGTTAGTCACACATTCATCAACAACTTCTCTTCTTATTACATTTATTTAACCATGAAATTTATGTATATAACAATTGCTTTTAATAAGTAAAGTTGAAAATGAAACAAACAATTAAAATACAATTCTCTCAAAATACATATAAACACGATATCATTGTGCTAAAAACTAAAATAGAAACATAAAAAAACAAAAACATAAATGTATGAATAGAAATGTTCTATTTTTTTAGAGAAACATAACAACATAATATCAATCATAAAAGTAGCAATCATAATATCAATCATGACAATCATAATGTGCAAAAAAACATGACAACATAATATCAATCATAAGAATATGAATAGAAATGTTTTCTAAAAATTTAGAAAAATGAACTATATACAAATAAATTACATAAAAAAATTTAACCCATATAACTTTACATATTTGCACCTTATTTTTCTTTTTCATGCATTCTACATAACAAAATCTAAAAAAATGAGAAACGAATGTGTGAGTAACCAAAAAAAAAAAAAGAGAAGCAAGTATGATTTGAATATTTAGATGATCTTATATAAGCACAAACTAACTTTTTCAATTCTTCATATTTGAATAACAAATCTCTTCAAACACATGTATCTTTTTTGTGAGCAAAACTTACTTATATACTACTAATATAAGTTACAATGTGTATGAATGAGGAAAATAAAAAGTCATTACTAATTAATAATCATAACTTAAAAACTCTTGAGTTGTAAATATTAAGTACATATAAATTAGAAAACTCTTGAGTTGTTGTGGGAGTTTCAAATGAATGTGTTGTTAGTATATGAGTTATCTTGAATCAAATCATTTCAATGACCTCTATTATAAGAGTTATATAGATATAGATACCATTTTCATTAGTAAATGCTACAAATACCCCTTATAAAAAAAAACAGCTACACCGTAACTTAGGAATATCATATGGGTTATGCATCAAACATTTGCATTTAGTTAGTATTCATTAATCCAAACTCTATCCAAGATCACTATTTTGTCATTTTTTTTATAAATACATAATAATCAAAACAAGATCTTGAAACACCATGGTTATTCGTTGTTCAACTGTAGTTTTCACATCCCCATGATGAAATCAAGAAACGATAACAAAATAACAAGAATGAACTGACAACGAGATTTACAATTCAATCCTAATTTTCCATTAAGCACATATATACATATAAGTTACAGTTACATGAGAAAAAGTATACCAAGATATATGACCGAATAACAAAAAGTGGCAGTAGTTTTCACATCCCCATGACGAAATCAAGAAACGATAACAAAATAACAAGAATGAACTGACAACGAGATTTACAATTCAATCCTAATTTTCCATTAAGCACATATATACATATAAGTTACAATTACATGAGAAAAAGTATACCAAGATATATGACCGAATAACAAAAAGTGGCAGTGTACCAAACGAGGAGCACTTTTTGGCATGTTAATCAATAATCATCGACCTCTTGATCACTGAAATATTGTTGTTTTCCAGAATTTATCATATTGATTCTATTGTAGATCCGTTTCACAAATTGAAGGTCTGGAATCTTATGACGCTTTGAAACCCCGAGTGTGGGGATGCAACACCGATACAAATTTGATTCCCCTTCAACAAATTCGAAAAATAAGGTTCTAAAAATAGCAAAATATATACACAAATATGTATTGGGAACAGAACCAGAGTAACGTATTATTCTTTACAGTTCAACAGTAAAAAGAACCGAGCAACACGGCTCTCATACCAAATGAAAATTTCAAATCTGTAAGACTTAAAAGAATTTTATAGATTTTTGAAGAATATATTTAATATTTTAATCACTACTTTAGTTATAATAATAATTATTATTGTCAATAAATATCTTACAATTTTTATACACGCAACAAAGACATTAAGGAGCTCTTTGTTTTTTTCAAAAAGTACTTCTAACCTCTTTTGTCTGTAGGCTCGCAGACGCGCGCAGAGGTTTTTGATTTGCAGATCGTTTGTTTTCTCGCAGACGGCAGACCTAAAAAGGTCTGCCCGTCCTCTTCTAGCTGAAGACATAACCCTATCACTTCTAACCTCTTCTGCAATTAAAAAACACGCCAAGGAGAACTTACGTAAAAAATCCTCACCCTCCCCTCAACGGCGAATTGCAATCCTCCAACCCATCTGCCTTCGCCGCCAAGCCAATCCCCGCCGGAGAAGCCAACCGACCTCCACCTGGACAGTCGTCGTCGCCGCCACAGGTAAACAGTCCGACGATTCATTGCTGAAATTGTTGTCTATCTCGGTCCTGTAAAAAATTCATTCTCGCTTAACACATAGAAAATAGTTTGTTCAACTTGACTCTCGTAAGCTTTCTGATATGTGGTTTTTGTTTGTAAAGGCGATGTTGAAGTTTTTTGGAGGTATAATTAAGGGATTTCGTGTTATCGATTTTGATATTACTCTTCAGGATGGGAATGCATTTTTCTGTGTCACTTTTGGAGTTTTAATTTATCAAATTGATGTGTGTTTGTGAGCATATGAATGCAACTTTGATTTCTGGATTCTGTTTACTTTGTATGAGATTACTCGATTGTATGTGTTATGGTCGAACCGTTTATTTAATTACATGATTATTGTTTCTTGTTATCGATTTGGGTCTTCATTCCATTCCCAGAAACAAGCTACCCTTGAACATCAAAATTGAATTGTTAAATCTTGAACTTTGAAATTGAATGAGGTTTTTGACATCTTTATGAAAAATCACTCTCCACTTTGATTCATGATATCAATATTACTTGAAATTAAGGTAGGTTTGGGCATGTATAAAGCTCTGAAATACACATAATTGTGTTTATTGCTGAAATTGTTAGAGGTTTTTCTTGGTGCTAATGGATGTTGAAATTGTTGTGTTTATTTTACAGTCTGCAGACTTTTAAAAAACAAACAGTCTTCTTTTTGCAGACTGCAGACATTTGGTCCACCTCTTCAGCTACAGATGTCTGCAGATGTGGTCCGCAGACTGCATACCTTTTACCTATTCAAAAACAAACAACACCTAAGTATAACGAAAAAAGTAAAGTTGAATTCCGATATCTCTCTAATAGTTGTTGACTAAAAATAATGAACTGAAGTTGTAAAAATAAATAAACAGAAGGATTTTCTTTATATTTACAAATGAAACTAGTGGGATTCCCCACGCATTGCGGCGAGTTTATTTTTATTTATATTTTCGACATTTTTTTTGTAAAATATCTTTTCCATAATTTGCAATTCTATAATTTCTGTGAGACACAGAGACCATGTTTGTAAATTCACTATTAGAAAGATTATTTCCGTAAATTTGTGTAACACGTGGAGCATTTATGTTATTTTGTTATTAGACATTGGCCATATTTATAAATCTATTAAAAATTACCACTTTTAGAAAATTTCAATTAGGCGGTGATTTTTTATAATTCTCTTAATCACATTAACAATTTTGGTAATTTTTTTTGGAATAGAAGGATGATTCTGTAATTTGCAATTAGATAGGACTATTTCTGTAGTTTTATAAACTACATAGACCATTTTTATAAGGTTGCAATTAAGTAAAGACTATTATTGTAATTTTACAAAATATAAAGACTATTTCTATAGTTCTCTATAGATTAGGGACCATTTTTGTATAGTGAAACTTTAGAAAAGACAAAAATTACACATTCTTCTGAATTTTCTTGTAAGACCAAGAGGAGCGGATGCGGGGAAGAAGGACGGTGTCCACCCTGGAGCCCAACCTCGCACGGCAACACCGCCCCACTTGGGGTGTTACCTGCGGTGAAGGGTGGAGCCGGTGGTTGGAACGCTGCAAGGTGAAGGCAAAAGAAATTTACAGTTTTGTTCCTTTCTCTCTCTATCTCTTCCTTTCTCTCCTCTCTTTTTCATACCTGGACGTAAACACAAGAACAGGGGACGAAGGAAGAAGAAGAAAGGGTAGGATTAGGAAATTTTCAATTCTGGTCCCTGCATTTGTTATAAGTTTACAAAACTGGTAAAATATTAAATATATTAATTTTAATGAAATGTTTTTGTTTTTTTAATTAGTTTTGTTAATTTAATTTAATATAATTTGTTATTTAGTTTAATTTAGTTATATTATTTATTTAATTAAAAAATGAATGGTTAGTGAGGGGTTATCATTTCCTAGAATTGAAAGGGTAAGGAGTTAGTAAATAAAAAATGAGGTGACGCCTACGTGGCACTCCAACCCCTTGGGGTGAGTGGTCACGGCTCCTCTTGATCTAAATTAGTATATACTTATAATACTTTCGGGTGGCTGTTGAGGTTTTGATATTTATTCTGGTAACTAGGTTGTTTATTATTCAGACAAAATCAAATTGTTAGATTTTCGGACTAAAACAAATAATTATCTTGGAATTTAAATTGATTTTGATTATCTAAAATAAAAACCGAACTATTTCTTATTTTTTATTTATAGTTTTTATTGATATAACTTCGTATGTATGTCAAACTCACTGGTTTGTCAAAATCAATTGTCTCTCACAATAGTTTTTATAAAAATTTTAATTAACAAATATATCATTTGCTTTTATTTCTTCTATTCGAGTTGATTAAGATAAGTAAAGACCGGATACTTTGTAGAATTATTACTAAGGTCATGTATGACGAATTATAAAAAATTGATCCATCGAATTGTGATTCGGATGATTTGGATTAGATTTTAATCTAATTTAGATTATTCCGACCTTATATTTTGAACGACAAAATCAGTTTAGATTTATTTAATTAGATTGGGTCAATTGATTCATTTAAACAATCCCCTATCGTCAACGTCCCGAGTACAACTTTTCTATGCTCCAGAAAAGGTGGCGCATTTCCATGCTTTTCTTCCACATTTTTTCATCCCAACTTTATAGTAAATTTTTATCGAAAGAAAGTCACTTTTTTCTTAACACTTCAACCTTTCATTTTCTTGTAACAATTAGTACAATGAGTATAACCCTTATTGATATGGGTAAAGCTTTTGATACATGGATGAGTTTTTTGCGTTTGGTTTATGTTTCAAGGGAATAAACATACGTAAGAAAAAACATACGTAGAGGAGAACATATGTAAACGGGAACATAGGAACTTTAGTAATAGATAAATATGCACGAGAAAGTTGGTAAGGATGAGGTATTTTGGAGTTGGTGGATTGAACGAGTTTCAAAATGTTTTAAATTTGTGTTTTGAAATGAAACATTATTTTTTCATGTGAGGAAACATGAACTTCACAATCTTTAGGGTCGTGCGTCCTAATCGTAGTGTTATGGGACTACCAACCGATCTAATTTGTTATTCGAGATTGCTCCCATGGACTAGTTTAGGACAACCCTAACGATTTTGAAGACATCATCTCCTCTCGCATACAAATATTGTTCTTTCTCAAAGCACAAAACTAACTATTTTGATGCTTAAACCATGCAGCAACTCGAGAAGACTTAATTCCATTCTTATCAAGACTCTTGCAATTATTTAATAATTACCAAGGTTCCTATATCCGTGGTTACATACGTTCTCCTCTAGATGTGTTTCTACTTAATTTTATATTTATGTTCTTTTGAAACATAAACCAACCCACAACACCCTAGCCAGACATTGTACCCATAGCCATTCGGGGTGTACTAGATCTAAAAGGTGTACTAATTAGTAATTATTCCAATAAAAGAGCCCGAAGTGTCAAAGAGAAGAGACTTGGTGGCCTTAAGCCTTCAGATGCTTTAGTGGAGGTTAAGGAATGGGTTAAGCCCACGCGTGTTGAGTTGGGTCCTGGACGCGATTTAGGCGCACTTCGCATTAGGAGTTGATGGGATTTACTTTTAGCAGGGATCGAGTTGGACCAGATCCAGTCAATAGTTTGACCTCTGTTGACTTCATGGATAAACTCCATGAATGTTCTGCATGACTCCAAAATTGGATAACACCCAAGTTTGAAATTCAAGTTTCAAACTTTGGAGGATCTAGATTTTTTCAATTTAGTATAAATATGACCTCTCAAGTCTTATTTATTTCACACCGGAAAACGAGTTTTCTCTACTCTCTCCTCTCTCCCTCCGTTATCACTTTGCGTTTATCGGTTCTTCCAATGTTGTTGGAACGAACGATATTCTGCATTAAATCGTGGGGTTTTACTCTGTTAGCTTACAGCCGATGAGCTCTGTAAAAGCATTTAAGAATAGGAGCAGTCTTATCGGTCAAGAATCATCGATCTTTCAAGTTGGTTTTGATTTTCCAGTCTCGCCTTTTATTTCGTCTGACAATGAGACGGTCTGTTTCTACATTTCTTAATCTCGTAGCGGAGAATCAATATGATTTCTTGACGAAATCGGTAAACAATAATAATGATAATTGGTTTTAATTATTTGCAACAAATCGACACTTAATTTTCTATATTAATTGTCGATCAGCTCGTAGTCGATTCTACTAACGATTCAATATTAGGTTTCAATACTAATTGCCGGATTGTTCATAAGCCAAGTCTGAAATACAACAATAATAAGGTTTAAAGAAAATAGTATTTTGTTTTGCCACACTAACTATACATTTGGATTGAAAAAAGTTTGAAGAAAAACAGAGGGTCAATGAAAATAGTATTTTGTTTTGCTACTCTTTTTTAGAATTTAAAGGTGGTATGCTGGTTGTCACTTGGAATCTAAAACAACCTATGCAAAAATCAATTGCATGCATAAGAGTGGGGGGAGTTGTTCCCTCCCATCTTACTGAACCCACTCGCCACGTTAGCTTTTAAATATTCCGCTCACTTCTATCTTTCCCAATCTTTCACCCATGGAACCAGTATCTACTGAACCCACAATGCCATATCAGATTTTCGATTTTTAAATTATTAATTATTAAAAAAAGTCATATAACATTTATTTTAATATTTCAGATAAAATAAAAACGGGTTAAATAAAATTAAAAAGTGAAATAACATTTAATTAAAAGAACACACCATTACAAAAAAACCAACCTAAATATAGGAAATTAAATCCTAAATACGGGAAATTAAATCCTAATTACAACAAATTAAATCCTAATTACGACAAACTAAAAAAACCCGGGCTTGTTCCATGACCTGATCGTCGGTCGTTTCGTCCAGTCGGTTGAAAGATAAGTTTACGTAAATTTGGTTAAATTGTACCAACTTTCATTTCAAATGTTTCCATTTAGAGTTAAGCAATATGGCTACTCCAATAATGAACGGTGCCTAAATTTGTGTGATACTCTTCCTCCACACGAAATCAGAATGAGCGGAAGGATGTCGTATCTGTTTCTTCGGTGGTGGCGACCCAGGCATTTGTCAAAGCCAAATCTTCTCTTCCAGAGAATAGTGTGAAAGGTTGAGAGAATAGTGTTATTTTTAAATGGGTAGAGGGGAGTATTTATGGGAGTGGGAAAATTTTATTTTATTGTATTAAAACATTTTTTTACAAAAGGTACAAGATGGTCCGGTTTCACCAACACCCAAACGAACCCGCTACACACTAACCCGCTCGGTATCGTGACCACGGGACGGCGGTACCGGAGGTACCGGCGGTATCGGCGGTACCATCCATGCCCAGCCTCCATCCCGCATCAATCCGTGAGCTGCTTCGTGTACCCTAAGGAGGTTGTATCAAGGGCCATGAAAATGGTATCATAAGACCCATTATTTACATTCTTATTCTTCGGGGAGTAGTTCTGTCTGGAGAAAAGTTGACATCTACATCCTATATTTGAGAGAGTCAGATGATGTTTATGGAAGGAGAAACACTATATAGAAAGAATAGTCACGTTTACACCATGTAGTCACAAAATAATCATTGCTAAGGACTTGGATCACAAGAATTAGGGCCCATCAACAATAAAGGAAAAATAAAAATATAAAACGAACCAAATCCTGAAACATGAGATTTAACGTGATTACGGACCATAAGAAAGGAACAACCAGGGCCGGCCCTAAACAAGTGCGGGATGTGCGACCGCACAAGGTCCGTGTCGTCTGGGGGCCCGGAATTTTTATAAATATACTGTTTAATAGACGATATATATTAATTTCTAGAAAGTGACAAAAAAGTTTTTTGTTAGTCAAGTGGTAGGGGCGCTTGATTCGTAATTGTTGTAGCCTGAGTTCGAATCTCGCAACAAGCAATAATTGTTGACTTTTTCTTGTTGTTCCAATTTCCAGTGGTTTTTTCCTCTTCCAAGTCAAACATATAATAATCCTTTCTAGCAAATCATATATTATCGAGCATTAAATCCATTGTTTATAACACTTTTATTTTGCCCATTAGATTGCCAAAGCGTATTAATTCTTTTTATTTATTAATTTTTTCTATTTAACCTATTAATTATTTTTAATTTTTATTAACATGTTGTCGTATCAATCAAGACATAGGACATCAATAACAATAATAAAAATTACAGTTCTAGTCTTCTTAATTGTTGATCAATTCCATGTTTTCAAAAATGTTAGGAGAGCCTCTCGATTTATGTAGCTACATAAATTATCTATTGTAATACAATTATTTTGTTTTGATTATTTTTATAACAATTACGGTAATATTAATACATTTTAGTTATAAGTAAAAAAATTATATTTAGGAAGGGCCCATTTTTTAATCTTCGCATAGGGCCCCTAAAATCAACAGACCGGCCCTGGAAACAATCATCTAATTGAGTATACAAGAGAATTCATATTAGAAACCTTCATGGTAGATACAACTCGAAATAGGCAATAACAAAAACTGAACTAAAATCACTACAAAATGGGACGAACTTCTCAAACTAGATCTACTTTCCGATTATTATCATGTATGAATGGTTCTACAAGACAAAAAAATGGCTTTTCGCACTCAGGCCATTACAAGTTCCTTGTAATGTTTGTTAACTTGACAAACACTCCGTCAACATTCAGAAATTTAGTATTCCTCGAGCAATTACGACTATTTGTATCAGTCATCTTTGACGATATACATATTCCTAGTCCATTGTAGGTCAATCATCAACAGCACGTTCAATAAGTTTTTTGTCGTCTTAGTTCTTATTACTTGTTCCTCCAATGTTCTGAAGGTCACAGGAAGTGGGCTATCTAGGCCAATTTATTCAGCATTATGAAATAACTATCGACTAGACCTAGATCACTACTATTTAGGAATGGCCAACTCATGGCATCAACGACTTTCTCTTCTTATTAAGATACTAATGCAAGTTCATGAGGGACTACAATATCATATCAACACCTTTAACCAATATTCCGTAAAACTTCATATTTTAGTAGTATAAAGTATGAAAAAATTATTGATGTAGAAGTAGGAGGTTATGATGTCATAAAAAATCTCTTGGGTAATTTAGCCGTAATAGCTTTTGGTGTTTGAACAGACCTAAATTCGCATGGTCGATCCGAAATGGGCCAACGTGCAAAACTCATCACTTTGTCAAAATACCGCCGCAACGTTTTTCGGCCACTTGAGATAGTTAAGGAGCCAAAATGACGTTTTTCTATTTTCTAGTAATATTTGATATTGTTTAAATTTCATTGCTTTGCGATTACTCTTAATTAATATACTATCCTGATCAAATTCAAATTCAAGATTAGGTTATTTTCTACTGTAAGCATTCACTTTTTTTTATTTATTTTGAAGGCCTCTTTGAAGTTTATAATAAAACCGAACATGAACTCGGATTATTTGGTCGTTGTTGGTGTTCTTAAATTTCATGTCTATTTTTGAGTTTGTTGATCCTGCATCAACGTACTTTGTAATGATATACGACAAAACATACTCAACGATATAAGAAAACATACTTTATAAAGATACAAAAATGTCTTTGAAGTCGAAAATAATTCATATTGAGACAAATGTATAATGCTATCATTGGCGGACCTTATTGAGTGCAGGCTACCCTGAAAATTTTCAAATTAATAGTAAATTTTCGGATGTTCTTTTAATGCACAAGGCTACCTACCCTTGAAAAGAAAGTTGAATTTGACATCGTCTCTCCGTGACCCCGTCTCGTGATTTTCTGTGGTTCTCCCCTACCTTCGATCACTGCCAGTGCCGCTGCCGGCGTTTTCTTCTCCTCCGCTCCTCCCGTTCTCCGGCCGGCCAATTATGTGATCTTCCCTTAATTCCTTGAATGCAACAACGAAACAAGTAAATTACTAAACTTCCTCTGTTAGATCGAGGCCTACTTAATACATGTTGACTTGTTGATATGGGCTTATTATCAAACTAGACTTTGATAACACCATTTGTGTAATTTTTCTCAAGAAAAGTAAGGTTGGTATCAAGAAACTCAGGGAGAAGATTTGGGGTTCTACACCGTAGCTTCTATGTGAAATTTGAATATGAGTTTTGATCTATGAATTAGATAAGTAAATCAGTTTAGAATTGATGTTTCTATGTCAAAATGAACCAATGGATTTGCTATTTTGATATATCAAGTTCTATGGACCAAATTTAGAAAATATGGGCTTATTAAGGAGTTCTGAGCATTATGGGTTCATGTGTGACTTGGACTAAACTGAATATTTGTGTTTCGACGTCTACCCTTCCTATTAAAAAGGGAAAACCACAAAAATTCAAAATGGTGTGGTTGGGGGTGTGTGATTACCTGAATCATTGATATTTGTTATTACTTATTGCGGGGTATGGGGTGCTTTACAATGAGATGTGTACCAAGGCCAAGGACAAGGACAAGGACAAGGACAAGGACATACCTATTGGTCAAAATTTGCAGCATAGTGTAACTATTTTGAGAAAATTTCTGGCCTAGGCGGTAAATTTTTTGGGGTGCTACCCTTAGAATTTTGTTCTGGATCTGCCACTAATTGCTATGCAGATAAATATGAGATGTTCTCATTGATGTATTCAAATCCATACCAAGTATTACTTATTAAAAAATATGATAGAACATTAAAGTAACTTGAATTAATTATAAAGATAATAAGAATTAACAAAATATTAAAGTTATTTCATCCATGATTTAAATTGTTAGTAATATATAATTAGTGAGGGAATTATAAATCAAACACTTATAATTATTAGTAACATAAAATTGTTGTTACAAGACTTGACATCCATTGCTATGAATCTACATCTATTTAAATGAGAATAGCACACCAATAATAAACTAGAAAGTAGTAAACACACATTGTAAAGTTGAAAAACAGCCTAGCACACATGTGGACAACAAGAAAGCTTGGTTGGAGAACATGGAGCTTGACACATCAATGATTAACCCAACATTCACCCCCTTAATCATTTATTCCTCCGCTAGTACTCACGTTTCTTCAAACCATCTCGATTATCGACTTTTCCCGGACACCCGACCTTCATCTCGGTCACATCCAAAGTCTTCCATCAAAATATTGCGGATTCATCTTCAATTAGATTTGCCTCTTGTTTTTCCCACTTAGGACACTCATTGTTATAGTGACCAAATTCACCACACTTGAAACATTTAACGTGACTTTTATCCCGTTGGAAACGTTCCCCATCCCGACTTTTCCCGGACCCACGACCTCTTCCCCGGCCACGTCCAAAGCCATCCCGATTTGAACCTCCACTGCCACAATGCTTACAAACGTTCGAATTTTCTCCACTAGCCAACAATAAACTATCTTGAACGTCCTCCGTTTTTTCCGTTCCTTTTATACGCTCCTCGTATGCCTTCAATCTACCAACGGCTTCATCAAATAACATTAAATCCAACTCGAAACATTGTTCAATTGATGCCACGATTTGAAGAAACGACTTAGGCATCGAATCTAACAACCTTTTTACCAAATCACCTTCTTCAATCTCATATCCAAGACTCCTTGCTTTTGAGGCCAACCCCGATAATTTTGTCACAAAACTATCAATAGTTTCATCCTCCTTCATGCGCAAGCCTTCAAGCTCCCTTTTCAAGGTTGCAACCCGAGCCGTCCTCACCCGATCCACACCCAAATACCGTGTCTTCAAACCATCCCACACCTGTTTTGGATCTGTGTAACTCGCCATTTGCAACACCATCTCTTCCGGTATAGCTTGAAACAAGAAAGCAAGTGCTTGTTTCTTCTTCTTTAGATTCGTTTCTTCGCCTAACACCCTTACATCAACCGTCTCCCATATGCCGTGAGCATCCATAATGGATTTCACTTTGACCGCCCACACCGGATAATTTATTTGGGTTAAAACGGGGACTTGATACATCATCGGACCTCCTTCTCTAGCTAGTGCCATCACCTTTCTAGTCTTCCTTTTGACAGCCCCAACCTCTTTGATCAAGCTTGTTCGGAGAGCACTCTTCCACCGGTTGACAAGACAAGGTCACACCCACCTTTACCGTCTTCCGTCACACCCACAAAACGAACCGAATCACAGCCACCTGCTTTGATATCTTCACGTCCGTTTATCACGCACCACCGGTTAGTTTCTCGCCATTGTACGAACTAGCTTGATCAAGAGAAATTGGGGCTGCACACCCTCATCGACCGAACGCCGCTCTGATACCAAATGAGGGAATTATAAATCAAACACTTATAATTATTAGTAACATAAAATTGTTGTTACAAGACTTGACATCCATTGCTATGAATCTACATCTATTTAAATGAGAATAGCACACCAATAATAAACTAGAAAGTAGTAAACACACATTGTAAAGTTGAAAAACACCCTAGCACACATGTGGACAACAAGAAAGCTTGGTTGGAGAACATGGAGCTTGACACATCAATGATTAACCCAACAATTAGTGCCGAATGAAAATTGAACGTTAGTTTCATCATTATTGGAATGTAATTCTCGATATTAAAAATTATAAAATTTTGAAAAACCTAAAAAAACAATTGATGTGAACAGTTATGAAAATCCTTAAGTATTGGTTACAAATATTGTTAAGATATAAAATTATAAACATCTAAATAAAAAGTACTAGATGTGTCGCTACAATAAAACCGAATTTAACATACGGCCTATTCAACTACGTGATCGCTCAATTTGTCCATGGCATTGCCGTCGCTAAGTCATTACATCTCAATTTCCAAGAACCACGTGACTCGCGTATAACCAGTCAATTGTGACAGACCTTTCCTGCGATGGGACTAGATAGCAACGGATTAGTCGATGAGTTATAATTAGCAACGAATATTGCACCTGCTAGGATTTTGGGTTAGGGAGGGGCTTTTTGTGTCGTATGACCATCGCTAATTTATCAATAATCTAACTGTTTTTAAGTTGGATGCCATTATACATACATTTTATATAAATCTTATATAAATGTCAAATTATTTTTAACAAATCATATCTATTTTAACCGGAAAACAATATGCTTTCAACAAATAAAAAAAATTTGACTTTGAATAGATGTATGTATTAACTAAAAATGATCATTTATTTAGTGATTCCCTTTTAAGTTATAAAGTTATAGAAAATCCATATTTTTTTGTAATGTGGAAAATCTTATAACAAACAAAATTCCACGTTTTGCCCTATAAGACAAAAAATAAAACAAACTTAAGTTCATAATAAATACAAATATCTAATAACATGAAACTACTACGTCAAGCATCGTGTGTGGGTGGAATTAGTTACTTCTCCTGCCGACTATGAATTTCAACCAAAGTTCTTGCATAATTTCTTGGAGACAGGTTTAGTTTCATTATATTCTTTTCGACTTTGTTCTCATGGACAAAACACGAATACTTGAAGTCAAAACTTTAAAGAAAGCTATATAAACAAGTTTAAATATTTTTTAAATCAATGTCCAATTTAATTTTTGTTGGTTTATTAGCAGCACAAACCAACGTTTTATTAAGAAATATCATACTTTGATTATTATAGTAAAATAAATAAAATACTTAAATGACAAATATATTGTAAATATTACTATTATTAAGAAACGAAACGATAAAAAAACCTTAAGTTTATAAAGCAACTAAATCATAAATATTACTCTTGTGATTCACTATATTGACAACACGTTAAGACAAAAAAAACTGACTATCACATATCACATCTACTTTATCATTCCAGTCTAGCTTGGTTATGCATAACATCTATTGGGTTATGAGTGATATTTACTAGGCATATGTTACTTAATTATCACAATAACAATAAGAATGAAGTGGTCAAACAAAAGAGCACAGAACAAGGCGAGAGAGACTACAAGGCGGGACAGACTACAAATTGAGGTTGTGAAGTTAACAAAAAGAAGGAAGAGCTCGAGATGCAAAACCTGGAGATAGCCCGTTCCTGATGGTGGTCAATACGGACAACCGTCCAGGGCCCATCGTCTTAGGGGACCTAAAAATTGCATGTCCTATATAATATATATATGTACATATTTGTCTTCTAACAAATACATTATGAAAAATGCTAGAAAATATTTTTTTATAAATGGTTTTGCTAAACTTTTTTAGGGGCCTTTGTTTCTCTTCTCGCCCCGGGCCCCAAAAAAGTTTGGACCGGCTCTGCCTGGAGAGGTCGTTCAACATTGCTAGCTTGACTTCTAAGGCGACGGTGAGCGGCGGATTTTGGCAATGACTCCTGTGATTTGTAAAGCGGTCGGTTAATGTTATTAATTTTTGACTTTTCGATATTTTTTTCTTGAACTCTTTTTGGCTTTAATAAGAACTTTGTAGGTTGTGTAAGGGTTTTGTAAAAGAATTTTAAACTGTTAATATTATGATAGAGTCGGGTTAGCATTTGTTAGAATTAAATTTTGCATTTTCCGGATTTGTTTTGGATTAAGAAGACTTAAAAGAAACTATATTTTTTTATTTAATTCACTCCCTTTCAAATTGCACCACCAAGTCTCGTTTTTGTCACACACACAAAATCAAGTATTTCACGTAAGCACAGAGTAAATAGAGATGTCAAAAACCAGGGGCGCCATGGCCCTTCCTGGCTCCATAAGGCCTCTGACACTGTTTGTTCTACTTGTTGTTAAAAACAGGCTTCAAAGTCTTCACATTCTTTCGAATACTGAATTCAAACTTCTCTCTCATCTTTAAGTTAGGTCTGCAAGTCGCGTAACTATAAATTTTTTATTACAAACATAATTAGTAAAGAACAGAGACATAAATAGCAACGTACATTACTTGTTTTTACCAACAATGAATAAAACCACACACACACACACACACACACATATATATATATATATATAGGGTATGTGGCAGCGAGTTTTTGGAAAAGAACTTGACTTGAAGAAAAAAGTTTGTTTTATATTATAGACATTTAGCCTTTAGTTTATAAAAAAAAACTCATAATTCAAATGCTACTTAAAAACTATTAGGAGCTTTAACTTTTAATTTTCTTGTAATTTTACACCTTTAAAAGTTAACAATTACATTTGTCTATACAAATAAAAGCTACAGCTTCTTGTTACCAACTAGTTTTGCCAAATATTCTCATAGAAAATGCACTTTATTATATATATATATATATATATATATATATATATATATATATATATATATATATATATATATATATATATATATAATAGCATCATAGTTACATTTTTATCCATGCTTTATTTTTTTATCAATTTGATGGAAAAGTTGTGCATGGTGGATATTTGAATACCTAGGTTGAAACAAAAAGGAAAAACTATTGTATGGAATCCTTTACATCCTAACCAAATAACCTAAAGAAAACTTTGTGAAAGAAACACAAGTGAGGATTTGAAACGTCAAGCGTTCTAAAGGAGTTGGAAGCCAAAACATATCAGGTGTTCTAAATAAAGTGATTACGCACTTTTAAGAAGGCATATAATGTTGATAAAATTTGAACAACTCAAGAAACTTTATGAAAATGATTCAGATTTAAGCTCAATATATGTCCCTTAATAAGCTAAAATGTAATGGATATTTCTTACAAAAGATGGATATCTGTTTGAAGGTAGTAAACTTTGTATGCTTAAGAGATCCATTAGGGCATTTCTTGTTAAAGAAGCAAATGCATGATGGATTACATGGAACTTTAGCTTTCATAAAACTCTTGACATGTTGCAAGAACATTTTTATTGACTAGATGTGCAACATGCAAAATGGCTTAAACTTAGCCGTAAAGATGAGGTATCACTTTGTCATCACCAATGCTCCGTAGATAGACGTAAGTATGGATTTCGTTTTGGGGCTACCAGTAACTAAAAGAAACAAAGATTCAATTATGGTGGTTGTGGACCATTTTCTAAATGGGATATTTTGTGCTATGTAACAAAACAAATGATGTTGTTCAAATTATTTGAGTTGTAATTCAATGAGCAAATGACATATACTACGGAATATGTCATCTAAATGAATTATCTGATTGATTAACCTTTTATTCCTTTACAAAAATATATTCCTAATACAGGAAACACTAAATACTAAAGGAAACCCGAGAGAAAAAGCCTTGCAAATTTACAACGATGTGATGAGACTACATGTCTAAGGGCTCACGGAGTAATTATCGGGTTCACGCGGGCTCGACTCAAGAGGGGTGCGGTACCGCTGCCCTGCGGGTTCGGTACCGAGCGGGTTTGAGTGTTTTGGGCTGGTTTGGACGATGGTGAAGCCGCATCATCTTTCATCTTTTGTAGATTTTTTTAATACTACAAAAATAAATTTTTATCCACTCCTATAAATACCTCCCTCTACCCATTAAAAAAATCACATCATTCTCTCAACCTTTCACACAATTCTCTAATTTCTTTCTAACTATTTCTCTCTAGTTTTGTCAAAAAATGGCAGCCAACGGAAATACGATGATTCGTTATTAGTCTAGAAGAGAAGAGGTGGCTTTGGCAAGAGCCTGGGTCGCCGTCACCGAAGAAACGAATACGACATCCTTCCGAGTATTTATGGGCTCGTGTGGTGGAAGAGTTCCACAGAATTATGGGCACGGTTCATTATCGGAATAAACATAAGCTTAACGCTAAATGGAAAGATATGAACATAAAAATGGTACAATTTAACCAAATTTACGTCAACATATCTTTCAACCGACCAAGCGGGACAATCGACGAAGAGGTCGTGGAACAAGCCCTACAATAGTATCTAGTGACACATAACAGAGAGTTTACGCACATAAAAGCGTGAAATGTTATGAAAAAGACACTTAGGTTTTTTTTTTAGATTCTAGTACTTAGGATTAAATTTCTCGTATTTAGGATTTAATTTTCTGTATTTAGGTTGTTTTTAATTTTTTTAATGGTGTGTTTTTTCATTAAATGTTATTTGACTTTTTAATTTTATTTAAAAGGTATTTATTTTAATTGAAATATTAAATTAAATGTTATATTAATTTTTATAATTAATAAATGAATTTAAAATTCGAAAATCTGATGAGGCATTGTGGGTTCAGTGGGTACTGGTTCCATGGATGAAAGATTGAGAAAGATGGGGAAAGATTGAACTGAAAGGAGAGAGAAAAGCTGACATGGCGCATGAGTTCAGTGGGATGGGAGAGAACTACTCTCCCCACCCTAACGCTCACAACTCTACGTATGCTTAACCCTTTGTTTGATTGTTTGGTTGTTTTGTCAGCTACGTCGACTTGCTAGGTATGATGGTCTATTTTAATGTTTTACATAAGTTTATTGATTAATTGTGTACAAAGAAAGTCGTATGCATACAATTACAAAATTTGGTTACCCTCACAAATCGTTATCCATAAGTTCATCACCGCAACCATAACTTTGGAAAAAAATGGGTCAAATAATAAATAAGATAATGTGTAGCTTTTCAGATTTTCATTCCTTTAATCACGTATAATCATAATTACTAAAAAGATTTGGGTTGTTTTTACAAACCTGATGTTATAATGTGATTAACATCCAACGGGTCCAACACGAAACTGGTCCATATCCAATTAAGAAAGACTGGTCCTGTGGTCCAAATGAGTTGACGGTTAGGTCCATATTTGATATAGGAGTGGTACCGTCTTATCACTTGTGTCATGAACCAGTCTATATCCAGGCCGGTCCAACCCCATGTTTTACCCATTTGTACATGCACCCTCTAATTAGAGGTGCACAAAAAAACCGGTTTTTTAAATAACCGAAAATAATAACCGAACCGGTTTTTTAGCCGGTTTTTTATCTAAAACCGAACCGGTTTAAAAACCGAAAAAAAACCGGTTTTTCTTCCGGTTAACCGAACCGAACCGGTTTAAAAATCGAAAAAAACCGGTTTGAAACTTAATCTCGTTTAAAAAAAACCGGTCAAAACCGGACCGGTTATAACCGAAACCGATTTTTAAAAAACCGGTTTTTAAATAACCGAAACCGGTTTTTAACCGGCTTTTGTGCACCTCTAACCCTCTTATTAACACTTCGTAAGTAAATAATTAAATATCCATTCAGGTACCATCCAAAATATAGCGAAATTTAGCTATTCGCTTTTTTCTTTTTATGTAGAAGTTGAATTTCGTGCAAAAAGGTCTTGTGAGAAGCCATAAAGGTGGAAAAGAAGATAAAAGTGTCCACATATCCTATAAATATTATTATTTTAAAACTAAAGTGAAAGAACAAAAAGTCCTCGTATACCTCACTTTGGCCTCACCCTCTCACTCTTCTTTTGAACCAGTTTCAGTTTCGAAGTCAGCAAGCAACACTTCCGAAATGCAAAACCAGAGGTTCGTACAACTGGGTTTTGTGATATTGGTTTTCTTCTCACTGCTAGTCTCCGGCGCCGATATGGTAACTACAGTGGCCGGAAAAACCATAAAGGTACAGTCCAGAATGCAAGAGAAACAACAGAAGAAACAAACGCAGGCGAAATGCCAGCAGGAAGACAAAAGACATTCTTCATCTGATGACTTGTACTCCAGCAAAAGAAGAGTTCCAAACTCAGCAGACCCACTTCATAATCGACGATGATTACAGGATCGATATATGGTTCATGATTCGCTTGTACCGGACAAATTAATGGTGTATGTGTTTTGAGATCCGGCATGCGGTGTTGAGCAGTATCGATGATGATGATGGTTGATATCTTTTTAATAGATTTTGTAAGTTGATGAACCAGCAATGCAATTGTCATTTTCAGATTTGTAATTATTATACTTCATATGTTTCAAAACATAGTCTTTTATGTTTAATTTGTTTAATATAATCATAGCATTCGTTTATTTACACTTGGTAATCTGTTGTTCACTAAGGTATTACTTAGATTTAATTATCTTTATGTGAGTTTTTTTTTTTTTTTTTTTTTTTTTTTGTAAAAGTGGGTTGTTTTTCAAAACTTTTTGTAAAAACGAGTTGATTTTTAAAACCTTCGTAAAAATGGGTTGTTTTTAAGAAATCAGATTTTTTATCTTATATTATGACCCTTATCAATATTTCATTTTATATATTAACCCCTTCAGCTATTATGTTGTTTTCTTTTTACATTGTTTATGTTAAGAAAATTACTTTTTATATCTTTTATATAAAAAACGTACTTTATTTATATTTTTATTATATATCACATATAAGTTTGTTTTTTTTAAAATATAAAATTGAAATTTATGTATTACTTTTAGCAAATTATACCATTAGTAAAATCATATAAACATATTCAAACAGATACCGAAATGTAATATATTACAAAGTCACGAAATTACAAGATTAATTCAACACAAAACTACTAGATAATTCAAACGCAAAATTACAAAATAAATCAAACAAAAAGTTACAAGACAATAAAATTAACATAGTTCACTTTGCATTGAATCTTGGTTGAGAATTTGAACAGTTTCTCCTATTGTGACCCGATTGATGACATAGTCCACATCTACGGGGTTCATCAGGATGACGAACGTCCATCTCGTTACGAAATCGATTTGCACGCCTCCAACCTCGACTAACCGAACATTTTGAGTAATCTGCTTCAATCTCCCAATCGGCCTCCAACCAATAATCAACGTGAGGAAGTGGTGAAAAGCCATAATTGTATTGTTCTTTATACGTCACAGTTGTGCAAACAGTATTCACAATGGAAAAAGGGTTATCCTCTCTAAGCCGACAAACTGCCAAAGCATGTGAGAATCTTTCCATCTGCTACTTATCAAATCCATTTTTGGATCACTTTTTTCGGGGTTAATCCGACCTTCTTTCCCATGCATTTCTTAGGGCTTTCGGGTATGCCACGTCGCATTCCAGATTATCCAGATGCTTACGCTGGATGGAATGCCCTTAGCAGTTCTGGCATTCAAGCCTTGATAATCATTCTGCCCGCCATTCCCAAAAGAGGGAAATGGCTCAGATTCCTCATATTACAGGCCTTAAACTTAATGTGGATGGTTCTGCTAACATGTACACATATGCTGAAATAATGGACATTGTGGGTATTTCCTCCGATTTCATTTATCCGTAATTTGGTGACAACTCTATAGACACCTTCATTATAGTCAAACTCGGATAAAGTATGGCTTTGTGCATAAGTGTCACGTTTAACAAAGAGACGCCACATACGTGATGGTAGAGGTGTATTGCAGTTCATTGTAGCATCACTGTGTTTTCTAAAAAGTTGCACAGTTCTATTGAATGTAAGGTCAACATTTACACTGTTTTTAATAGCTGCTTGTATATGTTTCACTGGATAAGCAATATCTTTTTTAATTGAGTGGATGATGTAGGAGGCAATAGTTGCAGAGTTTAAATTTATGGTATTATTGCCTATAAAAGATCCGAAACAATTGTGTGCATCCACCCAGCGAGTAATCTTCCAGATGTGATGATTTTTCTTTTTCATTGCCCGGACATACCATTTACATTGCGGTGTATACGGGATAGTATTAAAACTTTCCCCTTCACCTCCTAAAGTTCTACACTTTGCTATCCAAAAGCTACTTTTACTTTCCCAAACCTTAAACTCTTTATTTTGGGCGATCGACCAAAGTGTTACTGCCTTTTTTACCTGTGCCTTACTCTCAAATTGCATTCATAACCTTATTTTGTTTTCAGATTCATTCCAAAATTTATACGAGTGTTTTCTTCAAAATCTGCTACGTCATCATCTCCTATGTCTCCTATATCATTCATAAAGTTCACAATCGGAGTTTCACTCGCATCATCAGAATCATCTCCAACATCACTTAATGACTCGCTAAGACTATCTTCACTAGATTGGGAATTAGGTTCATCAAATCCAAAGTTGTTTTCTATCTCAAATCTATCAACATTAGGTAAGGGAAATGGTACATTTGATGACCCAATCACGAAATCACGAGATTGAACCGACTCTAATGCTTCACAACTACGAAGAAGATCTACAAAACTAGTATTCATAGACCACATTATTTGTTCTTTAGTATTTTTGTTTTTCAATTTCAACACAAACTTTATGGAAATATAACTGCAAAATAAATCATAAAGATAAAATACGTAAATTATTATGCTAGACATAATGTTTCATATTAGATATTTGAAATGCATAAAAGATTAAGTACCTTATGATTAAGTTGCGAAGGAAGGTTGGTGGCTGAAACAAGATTTGTCAAATATATAACTTTCTATAACAAAAAATAAGTTTTTTTTTAACATAAACGATGTAAAAAGAAAATAACATAATAGTTGAAGGGATTAATATATAAAATGAAACATTGATAGGGGTCAAAATATAAAATAAAAAATCTGATTTTTTAAAAACAACCAATTTTTACAAATATTTTAAAAATCAACCCATTTTTACAAAAGGTTTTGGAAAAACAACTCAGTTTTACAAAAAAACTCTCTTTATGTATCTGGATCGTCTCATAAAACTTGTTAACAGTTGAGCTTTTAGGCTGGTATTCCAATTATGAATATTTTGAACGTTTGAATCTCTAGGTAATTACGCTTTATTATATATGTTAATTTGTCTTGTTAGTACATGTATAATTTGTAGTGCGTATAGTGTGATTAGCTCATTCTAGATATACATACATACGTTGATGTTGATGTCTTATATATTACTTTTTTCCCTTCATCAAAGAGAAGAACTCGATGTGGCCAAGTTTTTTTTATCAGAATACAATTCTTCATTCGATCATCATAAATTCAAAGCTAGCTAGCATATTTGTTAACTAATATGTTTGCGAATGTTGTTCAGAATCATGTTCGTCCGTTTGCATTTATTGTATTAATAAACGAACATAAAGAGACAAAAACGAGAGCATTTTCATAACGAATGAGCAAGAGCACAAATTATTTGTTGTTTGCGCTTGTATTTGTTTGGTTAACCTTAATTAAACGAGCACAAACAATTTCATCTCATATCCATTCGATTCGTTTTAATGCAATACTTGTTCATAAAATGAATATCAAACTTTTTTATAAATAGAAATTAATCTTATCAATTATGATAACCATGAGATAGTTCATGGTTTAACATGTTGCTATAAACACGATTCCTATGTTGAAGATTTATCAATAATTGGGGCCACATGTTGAGGTTTGGGATAAGACATTATGATCCGAGTTCAAGTTTTCCCAATAAAAGTATGAGGGATATTCTCTGGTTGTAGTTTTTTTCATTTGACAGAGCTTCTTGCTGGTAGTCAGTTCCGTGATCTTGGTGGACCGCTGGCCTGCCCTGCCTACGTTTCACACAATTAGCTTGTGGGTTGTGGTTGCTCGATGTGGGTATATGGAATATTGGAATTGCTAGAATTTTACATTTTTGATTTTTTTTTTTTTGGATTACATGCTATGGATATATAGTTATTACAAGTCTCATCGATTTCATATAATTGATATTTTAAGATTTAAATTTATCTGCGCATATATTGTATTGAAACATAAAGTGTCAATATATCAAATAAAACCAAACTATAAAAAATAGCACTTTTGTTATATGTGTACATTTTTAATGGTTTCTTGTACAAAATGTGTCATATAACTTTTAAATTTGTATCTTTCAAATCATCATGAGCAAATTAAAAATAACACAAGAAACAATGTCAGATTCGATTTTCATACCCATGCGTGTGTCCTTTAGGACTTTTCCATGTCATTCAAGTCCGTACTTTGTGGGAATGAAATGTGTAGTGACCCATATAAGAAGAAAAAAAAAAGACAATGGTTTATATGTGTCATGAAAAAAATTGGAAATGGTTTTCAATGTCTTTAAAATTACAAAAGACGATATTTTAAGAATGGTTTTGTTTTTTGATAGGCATGATCACAAATTCCCCATCCAAAGGCAACTAAAAAACTAACTAAGATAATAAAAATGTCACGTGATTGGAAGTGACTATTAAAATCATGTAATTAACATGATAAACGGAAACGAATACCGTGAATCATGATAAAATGTTAAGCCCTAAATTAAGAATTTGAGGCCAAATAATTGTTCAAAGTTTGTTAGAACATTTGGCCCGTCTGGTCCTATTCAAATTGTTGTAATGAGATCAATGCAAAATACAACCATATAAACATTGAGAGACACAGCCGAAACTCAAAACCGAGAAAAATCACTATGAAAAACACTATATTAACTCAAAAAACTTGAAGGTTATAAAGGTTTTCAACGTTTGTGTAGAACGAGAAGAAAACGATAAACGTTAGATTATGTTATTATTGTGTACTATGTAGTTCTATATATTTTTATGTATCTGCCCATTATATCGGCTCTGTTATGTATAACCCAGTCGCCTTCGTAATTTCTATATATAGATGTCAATGAGAGGAACATGGGAAAAATATCTTGTACCAAGTACGAATTAATATAAGCACACCTCAATCCAGATAATTGAATAAACCATGTTATTTTCATTTGTTATCGTTGGAGACGATGGAGCCACTCACTAAGTATTTAAAACCAAGTCTAATAAGGTGGATATTTGTTGAGCGTACGTGACCATGGTGGTCTCACATAATTATCATGCAAAGATTTGGCATAACCTTTCTTCAAGCTTGTTCTCTCACTCTTTCCCTCTCATAAATGACCATTCTTTACCACTCATTCCACCATCACCTTCCTTAGTCGATGGATCAACGCCTGTTTTATTACCTCCTTCCCTTTTTCTCCTTCCTCCCTCTTCTTCTTCTCTCCAAATTCCTTCTAGTAACACACAGATCTCACCAAAACCTTCCTCCAAGCCCGCTTTCCTTCCCTGTAATCGGCCATTTTCATCTAATCAAAGACCCATTACATCGAGTTTTGCAGACGCTTAGTCTAAAATACGGCCCTGTTTTCACTCTCCTATTCGGATCCCGCCCAGTTCTTGTTCTATCCTCACCCTCCGCGGTCAAAGAATGCATATCCCAAAACGATGTTTCGGAAAACAGATCATGTCTGGGGAAGAACATGAAACACGACTACACCTCCGTGATTGCAGCCCCTTATGGACCTTTTTGGAGGAAACTCCGCCGCATCACCACCATCGAACTCTTCTCAATTACCCGACTCAGCAGTTATTCAGACGTCCGACAAGATGAAATCCGGTCATTGATCAAGACTCTACTGCTGGAAATCGTTCATGATAACTTCACGAGAGTGGGATTGAGGTCAAGGGTGCAAGATATGTCGTTTAACATCATCATGAGGGTTGTTTCTGGAAAACGGAGCTTTGATCCTGAAATACACGACTTGAAGGAGGCTCTTAACTTCCGTGACATGATCAGTGGGATCTCCAAAGCTCGTCAGGTGTCCTATCCAACAGATCTTCTGCCATTCTTGAAGTGTATTGATATCCAGGGTATGAAGAAGACGTTATCGAGATTAAAGGCTAAAAACGATGCATCCTCAGAAGATCTGTTAGATAAATACTGGAAGAAAGATGGCGTTTCTAACAAGCAAATGATCGAGGCCATGCTCTCTTTGAAAGAATCACGGCCTGAAAATTACTCCGATCAGATACTTAAAGGAATCATGTTGGTACGTTATTTTAATTTCCATTGATACACCAATACTAGACATAAACTCTACAAACAGATCGTTTGTATATTCACAAATAAAAGATTTATAAATTGTTCTATACATGTTTTTATACCGTGAAACTTTTTCTTTTATTGAGTGCAAGAATTTATTATTTCTAAACACCAAAACATTATTATATTGAGACTAATATAGTGAAAGGGAAAACATTATTTCTATGTATTTCTTTCGTTTCGTTCTTACGACTAACATAGTGAAAGGTGAAGCAAGAGCAAGGAAGATATGTCCATGAATGCTTGAACCACAGACCTGACTTATGAATATTAACACTTTATAACTAAGGCAAACTTAAACATAAAGAAATCATACATTTGTTCTAGTTTTCTCTTATGCATACATGCTTAAAACATTCTTTCTTGATTTGTACAGACACTATTACTTGTTGGTACGGATAGTTCAGCATGGATCATAGAATGGGCGATGTCACTTCTCTTAAATCATCCCGACGTTCTACACAGAGCTCGAGCGGAGGTTGACGAACACGTAGGACACAGCCACTTGGTAGAAGAAAACGATCTCCATAAGCTACGATACCTACAAAACATAGTAAATGAGACACTCAGATTATTTCCCACAACACCACTATTCGTGCCACATGAGTCCTCGAAAGATTGCACCATTGGAGGGTACAATATACCACATGGAATGATGCTATTAGTTAATACATGGGCCATCCACAGGGACCCAAAGGTATGGGAGGATCCTACACGATTCAAACCAGAACGTTTTGAAAGGTTAGTTGGTGATGGATATAACTATATACCATTTGGTATGGGAAAGAGGCAATGCCCTGGAGCTGGACTTGCTAATAGAGAGGTTGGTGTAGCTTTGGGGTCATTGATTCAATGTTTTGAGTGGAAAAGGGTGAGTAAAAATTTGGTGGACTTGTCCGAAGGTAAAGGGTTAATTATGCCAAAAAAAGAGCCATTAGAGGCCATGTGTAAAGCAAGAGAATGTATGTTTGATGTTCTATCAAAATTACTAGATGCTTCATAGTTTGTTTAAATTCCATGATGTTAGTAATCAAATAACATGTGTTAGTATATTGAGTCTCCACATACTTCTTGCGGTAAAAATATGAAAATCCATAAATAATGTATCAGATTCAAGCACCAAATTCAAGCCTAGGCTTTACGACATTGTGATTTAACTCCCATATGTTAGGTTTTGTTTAATCTATAGAATGCAACTTATTAAATGATTATATTTTAGTAGACTAAGTTCCAATTATGAATTTGATAAGCTTGCTCATATAACGGTCATATTCATACGAAACTAAGTCCAATTTCACAAATAAAAATTAGGATTAAGTGGAAATCGGGAAACTAACTAGTTGATTTGTGAATAATTGGTTATTAAATGTTTTATGAGCATTTAGGGTTCCTACACCTCAATTTTTGTCATATTTATACGATTTTTGCCGACTATAGGCTGCTTATCCAATAAATGGATTAATCTACTTAAATTAGGCTATGTTTGACAGACTAACTGAAAAACTAGCTGCTAGCTGAAAAACTAGCAGTAGCTAGAAAACTAGCGACTAACTGAAAAACCAGCTGAGCTGAAAAACTAGCTGATAATAAATGACGTTTGATAAAAACTAACTGATAAAACTAGCTGGAAATCGTAAAATGACATAAAAGGACATGCACAAAATTAATCCAATATTATAAGAAAAACCATAATACATTAAATTAAATTAAATTAAATACTAAATAAAATATTAAAAATTTTAAAATAAATTTCTTACATCCCATATCATATTCGCAATATTATCACGAAGTTCTCGAATCTCGTGACGTGACTCTCGAATGTTCGCATGATTAGATATTGAATGTTGTTCAACGATGTTGAAAATCATATATGTCGAGTCGTTCCTTCGAATATAGTTACGAAGGGTAAAAGAAGCGTATATATATGTCAATTTGGGATAAAGAAAGCGTAGATAATATTTGGGATAAATGAAGCGTAGATAATGTGGGATAAAGGAAGTATATCCCCTGTGAGGGTAAAATGAGAACATTTTGAAACCGCTACTCAAAACGTTACTATTAGTAGCGTTTAAAAAAACCTAGCTTGTTAGCTAGCTTATAAGTTAGTTTTTGGATTACCAAACATGTCAAACTAAAAAAGCTCAAAAAAAACATTAGTTTATACGCTAGTTGTGGCGCGCCAAACACAACCTTAGTATATATGTGGCAGTCTACGCGACAGTCTTAACAAAAACAATATAATTTTTTTTACTGAAAACCCTTAATTAAACTATTAGCAAAGAAACACGTTTCGTATACCCCTAAACTATTACCAGGGAAACATGTTTCCTCATTATGACCGGTGAAGTGTTGATTTTATCTCATTTACTCTGTAAGCTATGTTTTAGGGTAAATTTTTTTCTTCATATTTTTCATTAATTTAATCATCATTAGGGATATAATCTTCTTTTCCATTTGGATATTTATTGCTTGTATTCATATACGTGTTCTTGTTCTTACAAGTTCCTTGTACATACTTATGTTACACTAGCTGTGATGCTATGTCATCATCATGTTTTGTTGGGTTATTATTGATGTTAGATGTAAGATACGAAACGGGTTTTCCCAAAACCGTTCCTTTTTACCAACTACAGTTGTTAACATAGAGTTAGTGGTAGTTGTGAGGTGGTTAGAGGTTATTAGGTTAAAGTGTTTGTTTTCTGTTATTTCCGTAACCATGGGTTGTCTCCCATATATACACTTGGGATGTTTGTAATCTTTTTCTTGTAGTCATTTGCTTAATGATTTGAATACAAAGATTGTCAATTCTTTCACTTCTTTATCTGCTCGCTTTACTTTATGGTATCAGAGTCTTAGGTTGATGCAGTTCTTACTTCTTACAAATTTCTTCTACAAGTTTGAGTCAGCAAGAGCTTCATGTTTCTAGACCTTAGTGAGTAAAGCTTCTTTCTTTTTGTGATTCTTAAGTTGTTCTAGCAGTTATGTGGACTTTAGATGAGTTTTTGGTCCCTTTGTTGCTTGATCTTTGGTGTGTGGTGATAAATGTTGGATCTGTATGTCCATTGAGCATCCTTTGGAAGTTTTGAACTGATTTTGGGAGTAAGCCAATCTCTCTTGAGTGTTTAAGTTGGGTTTTGCTCTTTTTGGACTTAGATCTTGACCATGGGAATGATTGGCCATGTTTGGACGTGAAAGCTTGCATTTTTATGGGTCTAGTGACTGTTTGGAAGGGTCCTGGAAGGTATTAGACCTTGAGTTAGCGGATTAAGAGTTTTGGGAAGTTTTGGCTGAACAGTGGAGATATTGCTAAGTGAAGTTTATCCTTATTAGGAGGTTCGTGTTGTCGGGATTCAAGGACATGCGTGTGGAGTGCTGTTTACCTTGGCGGATCAGGTGAGTCTTCTTTTGATGAAGAGTGTTTTATAAGATAGGATTAATGACCAGTCTTTTATAAGATAGGATTAATGACTAATAAAGGATATTTATTAACTACGCGTGTATACAATCACTCACCATTCTTTATTTACACCCTAAACGGCCAAACTTATTTCACCTATTCAAAATGCACAACTTTAACTTATTTTGCTTGTTAAACCACTTTTTGCTTGATAAAACGGTTATTGTACGAGTTGTTGTCTCGTATGAGTCTTCAATCACATTCTCCGTCTGAAAAAAAAAGCTAGAAACTATGTTTTCTCTTTTATGCTTCATCACCTCCATCTCCTCCTTTCAAGAGCACATAGTGCATTTTATACGGCAAAATGGGGGTAAGAAAGCAACCATATTAAGCACAACAATCCCACTCTCACCTTCGTCCCCTGTAAAATGTAAGAGAAAAACAAGAACAACGATCAATTATGTACAATATTATACGTAGGTCATAAATTTCTTACATTTATAAGTCTTAACCGTCTAAAACAATAGGTGAAGGACCGGATTTCTATTCGGTGAACAATCGTTTTAGAATACCATACAACTGGGCCAAGCTTGCCTCTTCTGCAAGCTTCTCTTATACCCCTGGATTTAAACAATCATTGAAGCTTAGTCCCTTCATTTACCCAACTCTCTCAAAATAGACCCCTACGCTTTGAAAAATACTGATTCAGATGCAATACATGTTCAACAACTAGTTTTCAAAAAGAGATTTTCGAGTTTTAAATTTTTAACTCAGGAAAAACGAAAAACATTCGTTTTGCAAAAAAAGTTTTAATTTTTATTTTAAACAAAAGTTCAATATTCAAAAGCTGCTTCAAGAAAGTATTTAACTTCTGCCAAAACAGTGAAACACGCTCGTCATTTTAAAATATTTAGTTTTTTTTTATTTTTTATATATAAAATTCAAAATAATTTTCAACAATGTTTACAAAATAGTAAAATACTTTCGTCTATTATATTTTATAATTTAACACTATTCAATTGATTATTTTGCTTTTCATAAACTTTTTGTTAAAAGTCCAATAAGAAATTTTTGTTTTTTACAACACTTGCAAATAAAGGTTATGCACAACAGTAGTATGAACGTAAACAGTTTCAATCACATTTCATTAAAGTTCATTAATCGCATGATTTTTATTTTTTCAATTAAAGTTAACCGAATTTCTTTTTTGTGGACGTCTTACTGATAATGTAAGAGTGATTCTATTCTCATCTCTTTCTATCTGATTTTTATATATGCAACCAATATATTTTTTAAATGTGTTGTGGATGATGAATGATTGATGAATATGACATTGTCAAAAATATTAGACATAAAAGCTATAAAAATATTATATATAAAAACCGTAAGATGAATATGTTCAATAGAATTCTATAAAACTTTGAAGAGTCATTTCGTGATTGGGTTAGAAATTTTCGTTTACTGTTCCTTTTCGAGTCGACATTGTTAATAATCGAGGTTTTACAAGTTGTGACTTGTGAGGGACCGAAGTTAACTATAAGTTATATTGAAGGGGTGTAAATGAAATTCACTTCTTAATATATACGTGTCAATGTGTCATCCCTTTTTTCACTCCGTTATTTCCACTCGGTCTTGCAACATAACAAAACTCTCAGAGAATATGACGGACCAAACCGAAGAACAAACGACCACACTGGCCGCCGGAGAAGATTCTGGTTTCGCCGTTCAACCGGAAAACCAGGGGGTTGAGGAGACAACGAAGAAGCTGGAAAAGATGAGTATGTCCTTCAGCATTTGGCCGCCAACACAACGTACCCGAGACGCCGTCATCAAGCGCCTCATCGAGACGCTTTCCGACAAATCCGTCCTCTCCGATCGTTATGGAACACTACCTGCTGATGATGCTGCCGATGTCGCACGACGCATCGAGGAGGAGGCCTTCAATGCCGCCTCTGCCTCACCTGTCGCAGCTGACGATGACGGCATCGAGATCCTCCAATGTTACTCGAAAGAGATCAGTAAGCGAATGCTTGATACCGTCAAGTCCAGATCTGCCGCATCGGCTGCCTCCCCGACGCCGGATGAAAAGGACGGTGCCACCACCGATTCTGCTGCTCAGGATGGAGAAAGCTCGACCGTGGAAACCCAATCCTAAAGCTGTTGCAAACGGTTAGGGTTTCATATTTGTATTATCGGTTTGCTCAATTAATTCCTAGGGTTTTGATTTGGATGAGAGCTTGTTTATCAGATTTTCAGATCTAATATCGATCGTATGTTCATTTGACTTTTATGGATTTCTGTCTTAATCGTACCATCAGTTCTAGGGTTCTGGAATTCAATATGTTATATATTAATCTTCTTAAATTTCTATTTTGGTCTCTATGATTTATGTAGTCAAAGCAGCCTGTATACTATTCTTTGTAGACAACCCTAATTGGAATGTTCATCCTCATCCTACATCATCCATGGGTTTTTAATAAAACCCTCATCGATTACTTTGTTCTTTCACTTCTATGATCTCTTCTTCTCTTTGCTCCATTTTTGCTATTGGAATTGAGGATTTCCCAAATGATCTAATGAATTGGGTATTAAGCTTTACCTCAAATGAAGTATTGGTTTTCAAATTCAAAATCTAAAAAATATTCAAGAATATATACAACTATCGAACTCTATTCACGAAATTCAGTTAAATTCTTGAATGGATTGATTTTAACATGTTAAACTGCCAATGTTAGTGTTTCGTCGCTCCCCTTTATATTCATATTATGTATGTTCACTGTTACCTTGGTTTCTGAGTATGTGTTTTTCCCATCGACTTCAACATTTGACCGTTTTAGGTTTTCTCCATTTTTGGATGTCTTTTGCATTTCAACATCCACTTATTTTAGTATTTTAGTATTTCCGCAAAGATACCACCTAGTAATTGTCATATACCCTTGGGATTAATCAAGATATATATAATACAAATCTACGTTTCATTGACATGGAAAGACGGTCCACATAGTTGAAAGTGGGAAAAGTAGCGGGGGGAATGGTCGGCATATGTGATATATGATGTGATGATAGTGAAGACGACCTTGTACGTGAGATTTCGACTAATTTCAAAATATCAAGGACAAAAGTTACAATTTGTGCAAAAAAAAAAAAAAAACTAGGACCAAAATTATGCCATGGTGAGAATGTTATGATGCTTATGAGTCTTGATTTTAAAGTTATGTCGAGCATTATTATGTTATTTAGAGAATGACCAACGTAACTAAATATTAACTCATGTGACATGTTGTTCATGTTATTCATTAATGACACATTGGAAATATGTAAAATGTTCAATGCACATATAGCTTTGTGGAGTAGCACATTCAACAATGGCAACATGGAAAATGGGTGGGGAAATTGGCCAACCTAAAAGAGGAGCAACTTTTAGTGTGGAAAGAGATACGGAACATGCAAGTAAGTACCCATCGAAAGGTCTAGACATACTTTCGAGTTTGGACCCAATTGTTGAAAATTCTCAAATTTTTTAAGATTTTGTTGGTTCACATGTTCTTTTCTTTATAATATAAATCGAGTGAAATCAGGAATATTCGTCAATTATGCTTTATTGTAGACGTTTGAGTCACTCTATATTAGGTTAATTTTTGAAAAAAAATGTTTTCGTGAACATGTTGAAAAATATTTTCATCATTTAATGATCTCTTGGTCAAGCGTTAAAGGCGTTGCGCTTCTTCTTTGAGGTTGAAGGTTTAAGTCTCAGTAGAGATAGTAGGAGTAGGAGTAGGAGTAGGAGTAGGAGTAGGATAGAGTTGATGTTCTAAAAAAAATTCATCATTTACATATGAGTCTTAGGGTCGGCACGTAGCGTTTGAGAGCTTTTGGGAGCGTTTAACGTTTAGCTTTTAGGAAAATGCTCGAAAAAATGAAAAAACATCGTTCGGCAACAGAGAGATTTTAGCTTTTACTTTTAACAAAACACTCATAATCTAAAAGCTATTTCATGTAGCTTTTGGGAGCGTTTAGCATTTGGTTTTTGAGTTTTATATTATTTTACACTTCTAAAAGCTAACAGTTGCTTTTGCCGAACACTTCTGCAGTAATAAAAGTCACAGCTACCAGCTAACCACTAACCGCTTACAGCTAACCACTACCGGTTACCAGCTAATTTTGCCGAACACGCCCTTATTGTAGCTTTATAAATGGACGTGTCCTGTTTGAATATAAGAAAGGTTCTCTATAGGATTTTTGTAGAATTTTTAGGCTCCGTTTGGTTTACGGAATTTCTCAAGATTTGCATTTTAAATCCTGAGAAATCCTATGTTTGGTTGGAGAATAAGTATGGAATTTAAAATGATAAGATTTTTTAAAATGACTCAAAATCTCATGAATGAAGGATTTGTAAATACATCGACCCCCCTAGCATTTAAAATTCCATGGATGAAATATTTGTTTTTTTCACCTCCGACCACTACACCAATGCCTCATCCACAACTTGTCACCCCACCGTTGAGGCTGCCTCCACCCCCGGCCACCCTACTGCCGATGTCACCTCCACTTTTGGCTACCTTGCCGTCGACGGCGCCTCACCTCTGGCCACTCCACCACCGTTGCTGCAATACCTTCGACTACCCCAATATTGTTGTCGCCTTGATCTCTGGCCACTCCACCGCCGATGCCGCCTCCACCTCCGGCCACTTGCACCGATGCCGACTCGTCCACTTCCGACCACCCGATTAACGCCTCCTCCTCCATCTCTCGCTACCCCATCCTCGACACTGTTATGGTAATTATTATATCGACAATAAATAAAATTAATACGATAAAGAAAATAAATGTGGACACAAGGATTTAACGTGGAAAAACCCTTTCGGGAAAAAACCACGGGCACAACCGATGATGATCGCTATATAAGGAAAAATGAGGAGGTTACAAGATTTGGAACTGAAAAATATATATCTCTCTTTTCTTTAATACACAGAGCCTCACAATATATATATATATATATATATATATATATATATATATATATATATATATATATATATATATATATATATATATATATATATATATATATATCACTCAAATGGTTTTGAACGATTTCATCTGGAAAATGATCATCCCTATTTATAGGGATGATCAGCCGAAACATTTGCAGTAAAGGTTGAAAAACACATTGTAGGCGCCTGAAATTGTTGAAGCGTAGAGTCGTCGTTCAAAACAACGTGCACAAATTCAATTTGAATTTTATGTTGATTACTATTCATGTGGGGCCCACATGAATTATTTCTTTTACTTTTCTCTTTGCTTTTTGAAGGCATCTTTTCACAATCTCCACCTTGACTTTAAAAGCAATAAGTAATCAAACAACTCCACCTTGAGATGAATTTTCACTTGTAGAACTCCTCGTTATAAAATCATCGTGTGCCGATAATCCTTGGAATTAGATTGTCATACCAACCAAGCTTGAGCAAAGCTCAAACTTAGTTGCTGGAACCGGCTTCGTCATCATATCTGCCGGATTGTCATGAGTGCTAATCTTTTGAACTCGAATATCACCTTTGGAAATAATATCTCGAACAAAGTGATAACGTACATCAATATGTTTTGTCATCTCATGAAACATTTGATCTTTTGTGAGATAAATAGCACTTTGACTATCACAAAAAATCTTTGTGGGAGATGTGTCTCCACAAAGTTCACCGTATAAATTTCTTAACCAAATAGCTTCTTTGCAAGCTTCAGAAATTGCCATATATTCTGCTTCAGTTGTGGATAAGGCAACAGTGGTCTGTAGACTTGCCTTCCAACTCACAGCACATCCACCAATGGTAAAGACATAACCTGTCAAAGATCTTCTTTTGTCCAAATCTCCAGCATAATCAGAATCTACATAGCCCACCAGTCCTTCACCAGAACTTCCAAATTGTAAACATGCATTGGAAGTACCGCATAAATATCTAAGAATCCATTGAACAGCTTTCCAATGCTCTTTTCCTGGGTTAGCCATATATCTGCTAACAACACTTAAAGCGTGAGATAAATCAGGGCGAGAACATACCATGGCATACATTAGAGAACCAACTGCACTAGAATACGGAACTTTCGCCATGTTGTTAATTTCATCATCTGTCTTTGGACAATATGCTGAAGACAGTTTGAAATGTGCAGCTAACGGTGTACTCGCTGGCTTGGGTTTATGCATGTTGAATCTTTGAAGAATTTTCTCAATATACCTCTTTTGACTTAGGTATAGTTTTCCATGCTGTCTGTTACGAGTAATTTCCATACCAAGAATTTTCTTGGCTGGACCTAAGTCCGTCATTTCAAACTCTTTGCTTAGTTGTGCTTTCAGTTTTGCTATCTCTAGTTTATCTTTTGCAGCAATCAACATATCATCAACATAAAGAAGCAGATATATTGATGAACCATTGAGTGACTTAAAATAAACACAACTATCATAATCTGATCTTTTAAAATTCTGAGATAGCATAAAAGAGTCAAACCTCTTATACCATTGCCTTGGGGATTGCTTTAACCCATAAAGAGATTTCTTCAATCTACATACCAAGTTCTCTTTTCCAGGGATAATAAAGCCTTCAGGTTGCTCCATATAAATATCTTCCTCCAATTCACCATGTAAAAATGCAGTTTTGACATCTAACTGCTCAAGCTCATAGTTATGCATGTCAACAATACTAAGTAAAGTACGAATTGAGCTATGCTTAACAACAGGAGAGAAAACATCAGTAAAATCAATGCCTGGAATTTGGCTATAGCCTTTAGCAACTAACCTTGCTTTAAATCTTGCTTCCTCATTAGGAGTAATACCTTCTTTTCTTTTGAAAATCCATTTGCAGCGGATAGGCTTCTTTTCTTTTGGTTATTTCACCAATTCCCAAGTGCCATTCTTTTCAAGAGATTCCATTTCATCATGCATGGCAGTTATCCATTTGTTGCAATGTTCTGAAGTAATGGCTTCCGTATAAGTTGAAGGTTCTTTGATACCTTCAATTTCTTCAGCAACGTTTAAAGCATAAGCAACAATATTTGCTTCTTCTATCAGTCTCTTGGGAGGATGAATGACCCTCCTAGGTCTATCAGTTGCTATAGAACGTTGTGGTTGGTGAGTAGGAGTAGGAGTAGAAGACTATTGCTCAACTGATTGATTTTGATCAATAGAGTTTTCTTTTTCTGGTGTATGTTCTGAGTTAACAGATTGCTCCACCTGCACACTTGTTTGTTGTTGACTCTCAACAGGAATATTAGTAGAAGAATCTTTATGTAGCATAGCTGATTCATTAAATACTACATTTCTACTAATCACGACCTTTTTAGTTTCAGGACACCATAACTTATATCCTTTCACACCAGACTTGTAACCAAGAAAGATACATTTAATTGCCCTAGGCTCTAATTTTCCATTATCAACATGAGCATAACAGGGCAACCAAAAATTCTTAAATCTGAATAGTTTGCTAGGGAGCCAGACCATACCTCAATAGGAGTCTTTTTATCAAGTGGAATAGAAGGTGACATGTTAATTAGATAACATGCAGTAGAAGCAGCTTCTGCCCAAAAACGCTTAGATAATCCTGCGTTGGATAACATACAACGGGCCTTTGAAATAATGGTTCTGTTCATACGTTCAGCTACACCATTTTGTTGAGGTGTGTGAGAAACGGTGTAGTGTCTAACAATTCCTTCTAGTTTACAATATGAATTAAATTCATTTGAACAAAACTCCATACCATTATCTGTGCGAAGCTTTTTTACCTTCTTACCGGTCTGGTTTTCCACCATGACTTTCCATTCTTTGAATGCAGAGAATGCTTCAGATTTAAGCTTCAAGAAATATGGCCAAACTCTTCTTGAATAATCATCAATAATTGTCAACATATAACGAGCACCTCCTAGTGATGCTTCTTGAGATGGTCCCCATAAATCAGCATGTACATACTCCAAAATGCCTTTTGTAGTATGTACTGAAGTGTTAAATTTCACCCTCTTATGTTTGCCAAATATGCAGTGTTCACAGAATTCCAGTTTGCCAACGCATTGGCCATCAAGCAATCCTCTTTTGCTTAATGCTGTCAAACCAAGTTCACTCATATGCCCAAGACGCATATGCCATAGGTTAGTAGTATCAGAAATAGAAGATGAAATTGAAGTAACATTTGAATTACCTGTTACTGTTGTACCCCGAAGATGATACATGTTTGCTGATTTGATATCGGCTTTCATGACAATCATAGCGCCTTTTGAAACCTTTAAAACTCCACTTTCACCGGAATATTTGTACCCTTTAAGGTCAAGAGTACTTAAAGAAATAAGGTTTCTTTTCAAACCTGGAACGTGTCGAACATCAGACAAAGTTCTGACAACACCATCAAACATCTTGATTTGAATTGAACCGATTCCAGTGACTTTATATGGTGCATTATCACCCATCAATACGGAGCCACCTTCTATAGGTTGATAATTTGTAAACCAGCTTCTGTTAGGACTCATGTGAAAAGTACAAGCTGAGTCAAGAATCCATTCATCATTGGATTTTAGGATTCCTGCAAAAGCTACAAGAACATCTCCATTAGAATTATTTTCAGCAGCATAAGTAGCTTTTCCTTCATCATCTTGATTTGGTTTGGGGTTTTGATTAGCAGCTCTTTTCTCCTTGTTCTTCAACTTGTAACATTCAGAGATATCATGTCCTTCCTTTTTGCAATAGTTGCATGACTTGGAACGTCTGGATCTAGATTTGCTTCTGGAATTTCTTTTGTTCTTGCCTTTGGAATCATTCTTATCTGTTGGTCTGCCACGAACTGCCAGACTTTCTCCTTTAGAACTTGAACCTTCAGTGGATACCATATCTTTCATCTTTTCTTTTGCATGCAAAGCTTCATAAACTTCGTGAAGTGTTAAAGTATCACGACTATATAATATGGCATCTCTAAAGTTTGAATAAGAACTAGGCAAAGAACATAAAAGAATTAAACCCAAATCCTCTTCATCATATTTTACCTCCATAGCTTCAAGATCAGTGATGATCTCTTTAAATGTCGAAAGATGATCCAGCAACGATCCACCTTCTTGCATCTTAAGCGAAAATAATTTTTGTTTAAGGTGCATCTTACTTGTGAGATATTTGGTCATGCAAATTTGTTCCAATTTTAGCCATAAAGCGGCGGCAGTACTTTCTTTCATAACTTCCTGCAAAATATTGTTAGATAAATGAAGATGGATATGAGAGAGAGCCTTACGATCTTTACGATCCTTTTTCTTCATCTGACCAAGACGCAGGCATTTTGTCTCGGCCTAACAGAGCATCATCAAGGTCCAACTGAGCCAATACAGCTCGCATCTTTACTTGCCATAATGAAAATCTTGTATCTCGATCCAACAATGGAATATCGTATTTTAAAGTAGCCATGTCGATATAATACTCAATAAATTGAGAATGAGTATAGAAAACAACATGGCTCTGATACCACTTGTTATGGTAATTATTATATCGACAATAAATAAAATTAATACGATAAAGAAAATAAATGTGGACACAAGGATTTAACGTGGAAAAACCCTTTCGGGAAAAAACCACGGACACAACCGATGATGATCACTATATAAGGAAAAATGATGAGGTTACAAGATTTGGAACTGAAAAATATATATCTCTCTTTTCTTTAATACACAGAGCCTCACAATATATATCTATATATATATCACTCAAATGGTTTTGAACGATTTCATCTGGAAAATGATCATCCCTATTTATAGGGATGATCAGCCGAAACATTTGCAGTAAAGGTTGAAAAACACATTGCAGGCGCCTGAAATTGTTGAAGCGTAGAGTCGTCGTTCAAAACAACGTGCACAAATTCAATTTGAATTTTATGTTGATTACTATTCATGTGGGGCCCACATGAATTATTTCTTTTACTTTTCTCTTTGCTTTTTGAAGGCATCTTTTCACAGACACTACCTCCACCACCGGCCACCCTACCATCGTCCACCAATGCCGACTCGTGTCAACTATTCTTTAATCGATTCTCGGTTATTGGTTAACGGCGATTTAATGTTGATCGTTCTAATTCTTGTTTTTTTTTTAAATTTTATAAAGGTTTTGATATCCAACCAAACATGTTATGGAACTTTAAATCCTAAGATTTTTGATTCATAAGGATTTGAAATTGCATTGAATTTGAAATCCTAGGGTTTGAAATTCACAAACCAAACGCACCCTTACTCTCCAAGTTGGGAGAGGGAAAAAGCAAGTGTTTAAAAGGCTAAGTCGGTCCATTATGTCCCATAACCGTCTCAAACGTTCTAAGACTTTCTCTAGCCTCTAAGAGAATGTTGCTTAAAGTTCTTGGGCAAATTTGAGGTCAATCTAAGTAATTTCAAAGGAAAGAACCAAGAATTTATTATCATATACTTGGATCAAGTGTAATTCATCTTCCTTGTAACGCGAGTTCACTTTAATAGAATAACTGAAAGTGAACACTAGACTATATATCTTTGTATAAGAAATTTTTTGGGTGATGGCAACGAAATAAGTAGTGAAAACATGTAATCTATCATTAAATGTTGATTCATGGTATACTAAATTGAGGAAGCATGACCGAACCTTAGTATTAGTAAATTGACTTGAAATTAAACATGAATGTTAACAAATTAGTGCGCATGAACATGTTATCCATAGTTATGAAAGTTTGTAATTAGTATCCAAGTTTATGAGTTTGGAATAAGGAATGGATAATTGAAAGTTAAATGGGATTATGGGTTGATTTGAACCCTTGTGATTAGAAATTACTTGCTATGAACCAAATAAGTGAGCATTAAAAGGTTGCAAGAGATCTGGTCAAGAAAAAGAAGCACCAAACCAAGGAAAAGCAAGTGTAATAGTTAGTTGACGTTATGATGTTTCCTTAAAGCCATTGATATGTCAAAGCATGCTGAATGAATTCTTAATTGGTTATGGTTTAGTGTATGTTGACATGATATTATGTTCAATTTTTATGAATGCTTTCAAGATTGTATAAAGTTATGTACAAGCACACGCATATCATGACACTTATGTGATTTACTTGCATAAAAAAGTGGCGAACATGTATACATTGAATTTCGATTGCATAGTAATTGTAATATAATGGTTTAGACATATAATGTCCCAAGGATGGGATCTAGAGGACCATATCACGATGGTACCTCCTTTCGCAAGGTAGATGTCTTATGAATATGATGTCATGATGGGTTAAATTGTTCCACTTATCTTGGTCTAGGCATGTCATGCCATTATTTTTTACCAGACTCTATGTATAGAAAGAAAAGATTGGTACATAATCGATAAGGATACTTGATGAATAAACTAATGATGTCGGGATGGACTCGACCTAGTGCATTATTACCCAATGTTACATTTGAATGTGATCATGCATTTCAAACACATAATTATTACCCAATGTTACATTCGAAATTTGTATAAAACTTGTCTGTTGTAGTGATAATTTTGTTGCTAACGAGGGGGTTTTGAGTTCTTACAACAACTTTTTTACTGCCACGTCTATGCTCCTCAACCATTAGACAAAAAGAAAAACTGTTAGGATAACTATTTCCCGGGGACTTTAATGAAGTTCGAGAGACATCAGAGCGAAAGGGACATCTTTTTGCCAATCCTTTGCAAATTTCTTCAACCAATCTATTATAGAGGCCAATTTTGTGGATGCAACATTTGGAGGATATTTGTATAAATACTGTAACAAATGGGGTCAAATATGAGCAAGCTCGATCGATTTTTTGATATCCAAAGGTATACTTGATGTTTCCAAAAATTAGGTGATTGGTGCCGGAGAAAAAGTGGTCAGACCATCATTTGGTTATTATTAAAGATGTGGAAATCGACTATGGTCCTATTCTATTTTGTTTATTTCAATATAAGTTGATATGGATAGTTTGAGAGGGGTGGCTAGAGACAGTTGAAATAAAATAACTTGCTATGGATAGTTTGAGAGGGTTGGCTAGAGACACTTGGAATAAAATAACTTAAAGTCTTGATTCAAAAAATCAAAAGATTATTTTTAAGAAGAAACATTAAATTCTTAAAAAAAACTTGAAGTCTTGGTATGCAGATATGAAAAGGTCAAAGAGGAAAAAACAAGATCTTCAAAAGTTGATTAAAAGATGGATTAACGAATGGATAAAAAATATTGCCAATGATTTGAAATTAATTAGTGTTATGAAAGAATTGGGTGACACTGATAGTCTTGAAAATAAGGACTTAACTCAAAAGGCTAAAGTCTCTTGGGGGACATCTGCTCACAATGAAATTCAAACTAATCTAATCAAATCATCAACCAAAAAATTGTCAAATTGATCTCTACAGAATCATGGTCGACAGAGAATGGGTAACGAAACCTCCTCAAGTTGAACATGAGTTTCACCTGTACTTTGCCTCGAAGTTTCGATTTACAAAGACCTTCAACCTTCTTAGCATTTTGTTATGTTAAAAAAACTCACCCATAACCAACTTTATTTCCATGAATCACCTTTTACATGTGAGGAGATAATGAAATTTGTGTGAGATTGAGGGGTGAATAAAGCATCGGGCCTATATAGTTTTACTTTTGCATTTTAAGCACTTCTAGGATGTTCTCGTATACGATGTAGTGAATATGGTCTTACAATTTCAAGAAAGTAGTGTTATCCTAATCAAATGCAACCCTTAATTTATCGCTTCAATTCAAAATATTCAAGGCCCAAAGCTTTGGGTTAATGTTATAAAAATTTTATATTTCTATACTTTTTTGTTTAAACCTATTCTTTTTATTTCAAAAAAGCCCTCACATGTTTCCAAGTTTTTTGTTCTAGCCCTTTTATCAGGGTTAATGTTATAAAAAGTCCTTATATTTTTTGATTTTTCCTGTTAAAACCTAATTATTTTTTAATGGGAAAATGATACTGTAGCACAACAATGTTACCGGAAATGGTCGATTTGGTCCCTAATGTTTTAATTTTGCCATATAAAGAAACAAAAAGTCTAAAACGTGTTTTAAAATACCATTGACCCCAAAATGAAGGGATCACCCGGTCTTCTTGTTCAATTAGCTTACGTGGCATCCTAGTCATCAGCCATGTCATAAAAATTTGACATCGTGTTCAACTCTGGTTAATTGGTGATTATTATAAAAGAGAAATAGCAAAAGGTGGGCCCAATGATATTAGAACCTAACTATGGTTAACTTGTTCAACTCCTTTTGAACGTCGTGCCACAGTTTAGATTAAGGAAGCAGCACAAAGCAGTAACCCAAGCCTTCACCTTCATCCTCTTTCTCTCTCTGAAAAAAACTTGTCTCGTTCTCTAGAATATCCACAGCTTTGCTACCATTAGAGGTAGAACTTTCACCTTTTCTTATTGGCCCAACGGTGTGTCTTTCAATTGCTCTGTTTCTTAGCACAATACGTAAGATTCGGAGCACAAAATTCAAAGGATAAGCTCGTGTCTCCAAGGGGTAATTGTAAGCGCTTTCAATTGCTCTCTCTCGTTTCTACTTCCAGATCTGTTTGCGAATTAGGGTAATTGTAAGCGCTTTCAAAAACTCTATTTTCCGTTTTCGTTTTAGAATAAGAAACTGATGCTATGAATCGAGGAAGATGCTCTCGGACCTGTTTGTGAATTAGGGCAATTAATAAAATATAGGAGGTAAATATAAGTGCGTAGAATCGAAGACTAGGAGACAAATTAATAGTTCCATCTGTTGCCAATGATCTTCACGTATCTATGCCAATTGATCCAAGATTCTAATTGCAATGTAATGGTAACTTGCCACTTGTACCTCAGTTTTGCCGTATTGAAAATCGATGCGTAGCATCACACATAAATCACGAGATTAAGAAAACCCTAAATCAATATGACATTAGATTTTTTGATTATGCAAAATTGATACGAGTTGAAGCCATGCTCAATTCATCATCGACTTGCTCCATGAATTGAACGTCGCTAATCAGAAATTCAGTCTACGATCCTCAACATTGAGTTGTCGAATTCAAATTGAGTAGTCAAACTTCCAAAATTGAACCTCACAAATCAACTTCGGCATCCTCTTTATTGATTGAACTCCCCTTAATACTCTTTTTAACCAAAGGCAAAACTCTAGGCATCAATTCCCCCACCGAGTCCTTCTCCTGCTCATCGGCAAAACTCTAGGCGTATTCATCTTTCAATCGCACTCTCTTATCTCACAAGTGAAAATACATGGATTTATCTTTATTTTTTTTCCTAGAAAAGCCATGTCATTAATATATACCGGTTACCATCAGTAAAGGTTTTTTTAGCAGGTAAACATAGAGTTCGTTCCCCTAAAAGGCACAAAAAAAAGTTTAGGGACCTTTTAAAACCAAAGCTGAAACTTCGTTGGGCTACAGTGTCATTTTCCCTTTTTTAATTTATAAAAATCTCTCACATTGTTCCTATTGCTTATGTTTATGGTGTTCTTGGTGGTTTTCAATATTAAACTTTAAATGAAAAAATAGGTTGTTTTTAGGACAAGGAGAAAGGCTAATGTGACTGTGACTCTTAATTCTGAAACTAAAAGTTTTGTGTTAGCTAACTTGGATGGAGTTATATAAAAAGTGGTTATGTGTCTACTAATGTAAAGACCGAAGGTTATGCATTGCTAACTTAGATGGAATTGTATCACAAATTGTTCTATATATGCTAATTTGGATATTGAAGGTTCTACATCTACTAATTTGGAGACTAAATGTTTTACGTTTGCCATGAAATGCTCGTCCTCTCATAAATTGAGATAAAAGTTTTCATGACTTTAAGAGAATAAATACTTGAAAAAATAAACAAAATAAATTAGTATACTTTTGCTAACAAAAGGTGCACATTTGCTAATTGAAAACAACAACAGGAACAATATGAGGGTTTTTTTAGAATAAGAATCAGGAAAGACGGTTTCACAAACTATAGATCGATTAGTCTTATAGGTTGCAAATATAAACTTATTGATATACGTTTGGCTTATCACCTTGGCGAGGTGATTAGATTAGCCACATTATTACCATCGAGCAATCTACTTTCATTAAAGGGTGTTAGATCTTACCCTTTAGTTCTTAATGAGATCTTAAGGTTGTATAAGAAAAAAAATGGAAAATTTTAATAGTGTTTAAGGTGGATTTTGAAAATGCATTCGATTCCTTATCTTCAGACTTGCGAGTACTTGAATGAAATTCAAGAGACAATGGGGCCATTTTGAAGTAGCATGTTTAGATCAAAGGTGAAGCTTAATTCGTCTATGATGTATATCATGGCCAACGAATCCTGACATATGGGTTTAGAATTGCACGAGGTTGCAGCAAGGTGGCATACTTTTCCCCTTTCTATATATCCTTGCCGGAGAAGGTCTTCACATGGCTATTATGGTAGTGATCTCGATTAATTTTTTTCAAAGGGTGAGTGTCATGATAGTGCCTTAGAGGTCTCATATTTCTCTCATGCCGACGACACAATGCTTTTATTTGAGTGTTATTTTGAAAACTTGAGAAGAATAGTATGTATTCTTAAATGCTTATTTTTAGCTTCCAAAGTTAAAATCAACTTATAAAAGAGTAAGTTGCTTGGTGACAGTGTCAACTTTAAATAAGTAGAAAATTTTACGAGTATTTGTGGTTGTTTGGCGACTTAAATTCCTTTTATTTATCTTGGTTTTCTTAGAGGGTAAAACATGAACCAAATTGATTACTGGAAGAGCGTATTGGAGTAGTTCGCCAACAAGCTTTCCAAATGAAAGGCTAAAACTTTATCTATTTAATTTGCCAGAGGTAAACCTCTTTATCCAAAAATAAAACTTTATCGATTTGTGGTAGTATCGCCATTATAAAGTCGGGTTTGGAAAATTTAGGCGCTTATTTTATATCCTCGTTCAAAGTGTCGGGTAGGTGTTAAAGTTAATGGAATCCCAGAGACGTAGGTTTTTTTTTTTGCGTTGGTGATTTGGGAGACAAAAAGATGACATAATTTAGTTAGAAGAAAGTGTTGGCTATAAAAACTAACGTGGTCTCGGATTTAGTTTATTTTATTCTCTCAACTAGGCTTTATTATTCAAATGGATATAGATGTTCCTTGAATTTGATAACACATTGTGTGTTTGGGTGATTAAAGTACTTCATGGTAACGATGGGTAATTTGTCGATAGTTCAGGGAGGGCATTCCAAAACAGCCTTTGCTCTAATATTATTAAAGCATTTGTTCAACTCATGATAAAAGATTTTGACATGAAAGCTTTTTGAAAATCCAGAGTCAGAAATGGTCAACGAGATAGGTTTTGGGAGGATGTATGGTTGGCAGACGCTACGTTAAAAATTATATTTCCTAGATTTTATGCCCTTTAGGAGTTTAAGCTTTGTTGTATGCCATGGTTAAAGTGGAGGATTGGTATTCTTTTTGGCGTAGAATGTCGAGGGAGGGAGGAGGGGTAATGGTTGGAGCTTTAAACTTCACTCATTTGTCTTTTAGAACAACGTGATAGATGGTGTGGCATTTGGATCGAAATGGTTTTTTTATATATCTTTAGATAGATGTTTCTGATGGGAAAAACAGCCACAAACGGTAAACAATAATTGCGGAATTAATCTTCGTTTGACTAAACTTTCCCAAACCGAATGAACCTTTGAGGATGATAACAAGTAAGGTATTGTAAAGTGAAACCAAAACAGCCCCAATGCAATTTTGTAACTAATCTAATCAGCACAAAAGTAAAAGCAATCAACCAAAAATATAACACCGGAATTTTAGCGTGGAAAACCCCTCAAAACGAGAGTAAAAATCACGGGACTACTAGAGCCGCTTCAAATCCACTACCATCAATATTTGAGCAATACAAAGTATTCTCTAGATGAGCTATAGGTATACAACAATCATCATATACTTGGAAACAAATTACATCAAGCATATGGAATCAAACAACAAAGAGAAATGAAAGATATCATCAAATAAGTGCTGCTGTCCAGCAGCAAACAGATGCAGCGATTCCCGATGCTCTAGAACAAATCTAGACAAGCCAACCGGACAGAATGTCGGTATGGATGTTAGGAAGCCGCTGTCCAAAAATCAAGGCAAACGGACCGACGGATCTCCAGGAAATGACGAAACACTGCAAGGGTATCCAGAAAAACGGAAATGAAGAAGCTTTCTTTTTCTCTCTATCTACTCACGATGGAATGGCTGCACCACTTAAAAAAAATGAAGCTAGGGCTGAAAATAAACTTATATACATGGGCCAAATATTTTGGGCTTCCTCATAGGCTAAAAAACCCAACAGTTTCCTTGATTTTGGTACTTTGTTGGTTTTAAATGGTCCAATGATATGAAACACCTAAATCCAAGAAATCTTAATATCCTAGCTTGGTGAATGTGTCATAATCGAGTGCCTATATGAATAAACCTAGTTGATACAGGGATTAATGTTGATTCTATAGTTTTTTGTGCAATCGATTCTTATATCGAGATTGTCAGATCACCTATTTTGTGGGGTGCTACTATATATACACCTTATACACATCTTACACAATAGTCAAATCATTTTTAACCAATCATATTTATTTTTTCCGAAAAACAATGCAGTTTCAACCAATAAAAAGACTTTCATTTTGAATAGATGTGCGCAGAAAGTAAAAATGGGGTGTTAATTTAGTGATTCCCATTTTGTGACTTGCCAATGCGAGAGTCCAATTTTTACCAATTAGGAAACCGATGCGATGTTCATTTATCATCTCATAACACGCCAAGTCACTTGGGTAGATAGAACAAAATTATTTTGGTTTTACTGTTAACTCTACAACTTTTAACTAAATATAATTAAGTAATTAATTTCAATATGTTGTTAGATGTAAAACTTTATTATCTGAATGTGTTAACTTTTAAATTACAATCAAATATATACCTGATTTGTTAATTAAATGTTATATTAAATATAAAATCCAAATATAAATGTCAAATAAGCTTAAGAAATATCTTTACATAATTATCATAATTGTTAATGTCATCATCGTTCATTTAAAAGATGGTTGTTTATGATGACATAATTATCCATATAGTTATTTGTTTTGAATTATTATTAATGTTATCATCATCCATCTTATTATTTTTTTCTCATAAAATGTGAGATTTCTTTATATGTTCACTTTTGTAAGGACGAGCGACTTACGAGTGATTAGAATTTGGAAAGTTAGAGATGTCGGTTCTTCTAAAGAGGTGAAACTAATGAAAAGAAAATTTGTTAAGTTAAACGGGATAAAGTTTTAGCCTCTAAAGAAAACTATGAGATTGGTATTCGAAGCTTGTGTGGGTTTTAATTGAGATCTGTTGCAAAACCGACGTTAGAGATTTGTTTGTGATTGTAATGAGTATGGGTTGAACTTATTCATTCTATTCATAGTGATGATGGAGGTTTAGGTTGTATTGAAGATGGCATAAAATTTCATGGTATTTAGTCAAGAATTAGAGTAAATTACAGAAACACTCCCTGAAAGTATCCGAAAATTAACAGAGAGCACTCAAAATCAGCACTCAAAATCAGCAATGATAGCACTTAAAATCAGCAAGCTTTCCTTTAGATTTACTCCGATGCTTTCCTTTGTTACTCGGACCTCTACTTTGACTTCTCCCCCTGTTTTCTGTAACCAAGACATCTGAATTAGAAGAGGAAGCTTGTGACTTTCTTCTCGTCTCTTCATTTAAAATACTGCTTTTAGCCAACTCCATGGTGATAATACCATCCGGTGCAGAGTTGGACAATGATGTCCTAAAAGTCTCCCAAGAATCCGGTAAAGTGCCAAGGAGCCATAAGCCATGTATCTCATCTTCAAACTTGATACCCATTCCTTCAAGCTGATTAATAATTCCTTGAAATGAATTCAAATGATCTGTAATATGATTTCCATCATGGTACTTCAAAGCTATCAACTGTTTAATCAAGAATAGTTTATTGTTCCCGGTCTTCCGAGCATACAACTGCTCAAGCTTGTTCCACAAAGTACGAGCATGAGTCTCCCCGCTTATATGGTTCAAAACATTATCATCAACTGCTTGTCGAATATACCCACAAACTTTCCTATGCAAAATATTCCATTCTGCATCTGTTTTATCTTCAGGTTTATCCGTACTAAACACAGGCGCATAATAATCCTTCACACAAAGAAGGTCTTCCATCTTGCCTTTCCAAATATCATAATTAGAACCATTCAAATTAACCATCCTACTATCTTATCTTCCATCATTCAAACAAGTAACCAAATAACAAGAACCTGGCTCTGATACCAAACTGATGAGAAAAACAGCCACAAACGGTAAACAATAATTGCGGAATTAATCTTCGTTTGACTAAACTTTCCCAAACCGAATGAACCTTTGAGGATGATAACAAGTAAGGTATTGTAAAGTGAAACCAAAACAGCCCCAATGCAATTCTGTAACTAATCTAATCAGCACAAAAGTAAAAGCAATCAACCAAAAATATAACACCGGAAGTTTAGCGTGGAAAACCCCTCAAAACGAGAGTAAAAACCACGGGACTACTAGAGCCGCTTCAAATCCACTACCATCAATATTTAAGCAATACAAAGTCTTCTCTAGATGAGCTATAGGTATACAACAATCATCATATACTTGGAAACAAATTACATCAAGCATATGGAATCAAACAACAAAGAGAAATGAAAGATATCATCAAATAAGTGCTGCTGTCCAGCAGCAAACAGATGCAGCGATTCCCGATGCTCTGGAACAAATCTAGACAAGCCAACCGGACAGAATGTCGGTATGGATGTTAGGAAGCCGCTGTCCAAAAATCAAGGCAAACGGACCGACGGATCTCCAGGAAATGACGAAACACTGCAAGGGTATCCAGAAAAACGGAAATGAAGAAGCTTTCTTTTTCTCTCTATCTACTCACGATGGAATGGCTGCACCACTTAAAAAAAATGAAGCTAGGGCTGAAAATAAACTTATATACATGGGCCAAATATTTTGGGCTTCCTCATAGGCTAAAAAACCCAACAGTTTCCTTGATTTTGGTACTTTGTTGGTTTTAAATGGTCCAATGATATGAAACACCTAAATCCAAGAAATCTTAATATCCTAGCTTGGTGAATGTGTCATAATCGAGTGCCTATATGAATAAACCTAGTTGATACAGGGATTAATGTTGATTCTATAGTTTTTTGTGCAATCGATTCTTATATCGAGATTGTCAGATCACCTATTTTGTGGGGTGCTACTATATATACACCTTATACACATCTTACACAATAGTCAAATCATTTTTAACCAATCATATTTATTTTTTCCGAAAAACAATGCAGTTTCAACCAATAAAAAGACTTTGATTTTGAATAGATGTGCGCAGAAAGTAAAAATGGGGTGTTAATTTAGTGATTCCCATTTTGTGACTTGCCAGTGCCAGAGTCCAATTTTTACCAATTAGGAAACCGATGCGATGTTCATTTATCATCTCATAACACGCCAAGTCACTTGGGTAGATAGAACAAAATTATTTTGGTTTTACTGTTAACTCTACAACTTTTAACTAAACATAATTAAGTAATTAATTTCAATATGTTGTTAGATGTAAAACTTTATTATCTGAATGTGTTAACTTTTAAATTACAATCAAATATATACTTGATTTGTTAATTAAATGTTATATTAAATATAAAATCCAAATATAAATGTCAAATAAGCTTAAGAAATATCTTTACATAATTATCATAATTGTTAATGTCATCATCGTTCATTTAAAAGATGGTTGTTTATGATGATATAATTATCAATATAGTTATTTGTTTTGAATTATTATTAATGTTATCATCATCCATCTTATTATTTTTTTCTCATAAAATGTGAGATTTCTTTATATGTTCACTTTTGTAAGGACGAGCGACTTACGAGTGATTAGAATTTGGAAAGTTAGAGATGTCGGTTCTTTTAAAGAGGTGAAACTAATGAAAAGAAAATTTGTTAAGTTAAACGGGATAAAGTTTTAGCCTCTAAAGAAAACTATGAGATTGGTATTCGAAGCTTGTGTGGGTTTTAATTGAGATCTGTTGCAAAACCGACGTTAGAGATTTGTTTGTGATTCTAATGAGTATGGGTTGAACTTATTCAATCTATTCATAGTGATGATGGAGGTTTAGGTTGTATTGAAGACGGCATAAAATTTCATGGTATTTAGTCAAGAATTAGAGTAAATTACAGAAACACTTACTGAAGTATCTGAAAACTAACAGAGAGAACCCAAGTATCCGATTTTCACTATATAGGTCACTAAGGTTTGCAAAAACCTACAAAATAGTCCCTGAGGTATCGAAATAGTTCACAGGTCCATGTGAAATTACTTTATTACCCTTTCTTATTTCTTTTATCTTTTTATTTATATTCTTTTTATAATTAAATAATTAATAATTAAAAAAACCCATCCCACCCCTCTAGCCACCCCACCCCCACCCACCTTCTCGTGACAAACACTATCGCCGGCAACATTTAGCCTGTGTCCCCTGCTTCTCGTTCTTCTTTCTTAATCAGTTGTTCCCCTTGCGTGCTTCTACTTTTATCGGCTTAATTTTTACAATATCTTGATTTGGAGATTTGGATTTTTGTTGAGAGCCATTGGCTGTGTGATTATCTGAACCAAAAGTTTCGCTAAGTGCAATCACTAGGTTTTGGAACTCTTTGGAGGACTGGAGCAATTGATTGTAGGTTCCCGATTGTAAAATTCTCCTGTCTGCCATTAACTGTGGATGGAAAAATCATGGAATCATAAGTCGTTAACAATTGATCGTACGTTCCGATGAGATTTGGAGTTGGAATTGGAAATGGTTTGCCACTGTCGGAGGAAGGGGGTGTCGGAGGAGAAAGCTATCATCGGATATTAACCCCTAAAAGCTAAACCCCAGATCTTCATGAACCCGCATATTAACCCCAAAATCAGCATACCCAATTTCATCTTCTTATGTTCAAGAACGGTGGCCGCCTCCGGCGTTAGGATTTGCTAGATAGCACTCAATCCTGCCCTCATAATATCATTGTAAAATCAATCTGAGATTCTGATTGAAGTGGGGTTTGTATAAAATTATCTCACAGAACCCAGAAATCAGAATCATATAAGTGCAAAAGAAATCAAAAATTGCGATCAGAATTAAGTACGACAATTCCCCCAAATCTCACATGGGAAAACTAGAAATAAGAAACCCGTTTTACAGAGGAAAAAGCCACAAAACCCAGCCTCATAAATTTTCATTTCACTCTGTGGACTCGGGAAGAAGATGATAAAAAGTCAACCGGATTTCATCCAGAAATTCTCCGATGCACACGATTCAGGTTTAGACAGAAACAAGAACAACCGGAGGATGTTTTGGCAAGACGGAGAGAGAGAGAGAGAGAGAGAGAGAGAGAGAGAGAGAGAGAGGTGGGGTACTCTAAATCTTTGCTTTATTGTGGACTGGGGTGTTTTTTTTAGTTTTTTAATTATAAATAGAATAAAAAGAAAAAGATAAAAGAAATAAGAAAGGGTAAGAAAGTAATTTCACATGGACCTGTGAACTATTTCGATACCTCATGGACCATTTTGTAGGTTTTTGCAAACCTTAGTGACCTATATAGTGAAAATCGGATACTTGAATTCTCTCTGTTAGTTTTCGGATACTTCAGGGAGTGTTTCTGTAATTTACTCCAAGAATTACGACTAAATCAATTACATGATAAAGTTATTGTGTTACACTTGTGTTTGACGAAAAAATTTGGCAATGGCCCTTTAATAAAATTTCGATTGCATGTGTAGATTGGTGAATCACACTTTGGGAGAGATTTCGTAATTGTTTTGTTTGCTAGTTAGCTCATTGCTGTTAATAAAATTATGTCAACTAAAAGTTACTTTATATATTGCACCTTATTTACATTAGAGTGATTCTATTTTCAGCATTCCTACCTACAAATTATTGAACTTAAAAGAGTATAGTAGGACCGTCTTAAAAAGGATAGTCGTTGTATCAAAGTCTATGGTGAATGACAATGATAAAATCATATCCACTTGCTAGACGAAAGTTCATAGAAGTCAGTTATGTTGTCTTTTTCTAATTATTTGTCATGTATGACCACTGCAGTAAACTTCTTGGCAACCCACTTTCTATTTTTTTATTCTAATTATTTGGCCATCATATTAAGTTGAAGTATATATGTTTATATTTGAAATTATTTACTGTTATTTAAAAAAAGACACCTCATGAATTTTGAAACAAAGCGTCACACCACAAAGATTACATAGATGAGGACTATGATTTATAAAAGGGATAAAAACCATTACAGTTTGGTCAAAATCCGGTTTAAACATTATATATTTTTTTGTTCTAAAAAAACCACTCATATTTTCAAAAAAATTCGTAAAAACCACTTATATTTTCAAAAAGATACATTACGACCACTATAACAAATTAAAGTCACATTCAAAATTTAGTGGATTTAATTGGATACTCTATGCATTCACAACGTGGCCGAAGAGTTATAGTTACGAAAACTAAAATTATATGTAGAAAACATTATGTATCATTTTCACTGCAATGAAGTTCCAATATTTGCTTAAAATATCGATATGAAACTTTTCACATAACATTTCGATGAAAAAATCGTTAAAAGTTATAAAATAAAATAAACTGTGGTCAATATGATTTTTTTTTTTGAAAGTATGAGTGGTTTTTATGGAACAAAAAAAAAATATATATTGGTTAAACAAGAATTTTGCTCAAATTACGATGATTAACCCTTTATAAAAATACCTAAAATGAAACTGCTAATACGACGGAAACAAAGATAAGGACTATAATCTATAAAAATGCCTATGCGATTGAACAATATCAATTGATTATAATTATTTTTATAGTTATATTTGCGGATCTTTATATTTTATTTGTTTTGTTAACTTTGTATTTATATTAAACGTTGTATTCATACTAAACTTGTGAAATCTTATTTTTTTAATTATTTTGTTAACTTTTATATTTTTTGGTACGTTTAATGAATGTTTTGATTTTTTTAGTTATGTTGATTATTGTTTTACTTTGTTTTTATTTAATTGCTAATTAATTTTATTATGTAGTATACACAATTTTTTCTATGGTTTCAGTCCTTAATTGTTTTGTTCCGCCCCTCGTAATAATGTCCGTGTTCTGTCCCTGGTATGATCAATATCATACACCATTGGAGTTTTTTAGATTCACCCATTGATTAAATTTTCTCTCACAACCAATATGAAATGTGTTGCCATTTTATGTGTATGGTTTACGACTGTTTTAGACATTTTATCTTAAACTTGTATAATTGGTTTACTGACCTTTATTTTAAACAGTCATTGGTACAAAAGTTTTGTTATATGCAAATTATCCCATGACCGAATGTCTGAATGTCAAAGTTATAAGAACAAATTACACAGGATTCTACCAACAAAACTTCAACACCTTCAAAGCTTCAACTACTTCAAAACACTAAGTTCTAATCATAAACCGAATTTTGCTCGAAAACTTCTGATACCAGCTGTGATTATTTTCTAATCATTAACTTTAAGTATATGTGATTATGTTCTAAGTTGTAGGATTGTAATCAGTTAATCAGAATTATTCATGATATTTATGATGTTGTTCTTAATAGGATGAATAGTAGTTCTGGATCAACACTTCAACTACTTCTGCACCATCATCTACGAGTAGTAAACACATGAGAAAAAATGTTTCCGGGGCTAGAACGGATATCGGATGGGAGCATGGTACGAAAATGGGTGAGAGGAGGGTGATGTGTAAACATTGTAAATCAGTATATAGTGGTGGGATCTACAGATTAAAACATCACTTAGCACGTACTAGTAAAAATGCCGCACCTTGTCAACATGTCCCCGAAAATGTTATTGTTCAATTTGCTACTTTGTTAGAAGAGAATAGCATAGTGACAAAGAAAACAATAGGTGTATTCTCAATGGATGAAGATGAAGAGATATATGAAAAGAACAGTAGAGGAAATATGCAGAATTTTGTTACAAAGAAGGGGAAGGTTCAATACACATTGAATTCGATTTTAAAGAAAGACGACTGAGAAAGAGTTTGCCAACAAATTGAAAGATTATTTTACACAAGTGCAATACCTTTTAATTGTGTAAACAATCTAGAGTTTCATAAAATGATCCAAATGGTTGGCGAATTTGGGAGAGGTCTTAATACACCTTCTTACCATGAAATACGAGTTCTGTTATTGAAAAAAGAAGTTGATTACACCAAGGCTTTACTTGAAGACTATAAAAAGAAATGGAAAAAACCAGTTGCACATTAATGACTGATGGGTGGAGTGATAGAGAAAAGCGCTCAATTTGCAATTTTCTTGTGAATAGTCTGAAAGGAACTATTTTTTAGCATCAGTGGACACGTCCGATATTATCAAGACAAAGGAACGTGTATTTGCAATCCTAGATGAATTTGTAGAAAAGATAGGAGAAGAAAATGTTGTTCAAGTAGTGACCCATAATGCTGCTAATTATAAGGCTGTCGGGAATTATTGATGCAAAAAAAGAATAAACTATTTTGGACACCGTGCATAGCTCAGGCATTGATATTATATTAGAGGGTTTTGAAAAACATATTGAAGAACATAAGGCTACTATAGCAAAAGGAAGAAATGTTACCAGCTTTATCTACAATAGGTAACAGTTCATTTTTATATGTTTTAGATACAAGTATTCATAATTGATAATTGATATACTTTATTGACAGGTCACAATTGATTTACATGATGAAAGAGTTTACTACATGGAAAGAACTCCTTAGTCCTGGAGCAACAAGATTTGCTACTTCTTATCTTACACTTGGCTTGTTGCATGAACTGAAAAGTGCATTAATCACAATGTTTGCCTCTGAACAGTGGTTAACTTTAAGTTATGCACAATTTGAACCAGGAAAACATATTAAGGCTATATTAATTATGGATAGTTTGGGATTTTGGCCATCAGTTGCGGCATGTCTTACGGCCGCACATCCCCTTATGAAGGTTCTTAAAAGTGTTGATTCAGATTCTAAACCGGCTATGGGTTTCATTTACCAAGATATGGTCTTAGCAAAGAAAGTGATTAAGGAAAACTTTAAAGATAATGAATCAAGGTATTTATATATTTGTTTGTATTTTTAGGTACAAATATAAAAAATAACATATATGCTTGTTTGCAAATCTTTTTAGGTACAAACCTATTTTGGAAATCATTGATCAAAGATGGTATAGTCAACTAAATATGGCACTCCATGTGGCAGGATATTTCTTGAATCCAGCGATGCAATATAGCCCTGATTATGAGAATTCAGCTTGGATCAAGACTAGATTATACTTGTGTCTTGAATGAATGTGTCCTAATGAGAACTTAGCAAAAACGATTGACTTGTAATTTGATTAATTCACTAATGCAAGAGGGCTCTTTGGTATTAATGTAGCCAAGAATAAAAGGAAAGACAAATCTCCTGTTGATTGGTGGGATTCATATGGAGCTGAGACACCAGAGTTGAGAAATTTTGCAATGAGAATTTTGAGCTTGACATGTTCATCATCCGGATGTAAGAGGAATTGGAGTGCTTTTGATATGGTATGCTACAAGTAAGAACATTATTGTATTAGTGCTGATTTATTATACCATCATCTAATTTTTCCATTATTCTTTTATTTTGTTGTTTAGCTACATTCTAAGAGAAGAAACCGACTATATCAACAGAGGATAAATAATATTATGTATGTAATGTACAACTTGAAGTTGACTAGAAGAGATGAAAAAAAAGAGGAAAAGAGCAAGATGTAACTGGACTTGAAACATTGAGTCTTGTTGATGTTAGTTCTGATGATGAGTGGAACACTGAAGAAGAATCTTTTAATCATCATGCAAATGAATATTGGATGAACCTTTTTTATGGTTCAAGTTCAAGTCAAACGCAAACGCATATTGGTGGTGAAGATGAAGACTTTCTTGATTTAGATTTAGGAAATAGAAATGATATGGACGACTCGTTTATTATGTTAGATTAGATTGGAAATATCTATTAATTATGAGCTTATGATGCATGTTTTGAACATTTTAGAACTTGATGGATGAAGATGTGGTTTTCATGTTTTAAACTTATAACTACATTGTTTTTGGTAGGATCTTACGATCCCGATTCAATCTTACGATCACGATTTTGCAAAGTAGAAAATCATCCAAGGTGGGATCCTGATCTTGACAACCTTGTTGTATATATAGTGTATACATTATACAATCGTGATTATAAAGAGTTAAGAGAGCTTAGAAGTTAGAACTTAAAACCAGAAGTTTAGACTCTAAAATATGATGATATTCCAAGTTTTCACATACCTATAATCGCAAGGCTGTTAGTTACTCAGATCCGTTGGAGGGTGTTGAGGCTTGAGGGCTTACGCATTTACTGATGCGCAATCATCGTCGATCACTCATGATCGAGAATTGAGAGTTGAGACATCGAACTATCGAATTTTAAGTGTAATCATATACGAAAGGGTGGGGGGGGGGGGTGGGGGGGGGGGGAGAGAAAACGAGTCTAGGGCACGTCAACAAATTTTAAAACCTCTGGCCCGCTTTTCCCTCTTACTTTGCGATTGGATCTTTCCGTTTCCCATAACTTTCCGATTTTGCCCTTTTAGGGTCAATGAAAATAGTCAACATGTAGGATCGGCTCGCTACCATCGTTACGAGCCCAGGAACGATTTTACGATTCTATAAAAAAACGAGTTTACTAAGATCGGGATCGAAATACAAACTACGATCAGGATCTCGTTTTTGATAACATTAAGAACAATGATAAAAATATAACTCTTCAAATAACTAGTTTTGTATTCCAGTCAAACAATCAAACAATCCACTTACTTATCTAAATTGAATATTCTATAATCTCGTTATATATATATAGACACACACAAACACAAACACAAACACAAACACAAACACACTTGGTAGTCATAATCGGTCAAATTCGATGGATGATCTGGATGGGCATCCCTTGTTCAGCTGCAACCGTTGCCGGAATCCCATCGCACTCCGTCACAACCTTCTTTCAAAAGCTTTCAAGGTAACAGATATCATGTTTACGTTAATCATGACCAAAATAAAATCGAGCAACCATCGGATAAAAACTCGATTAAACCTGATACGTTAAACGAAAAACCGTCTGACTTGTGGATTTCATAGTTAACTGTTTACCTATGTGCTCGAATTGAAAGGGGTTTTTCCTTTTTCTTGAGATTCTCAGGCGAGATCGGGGCAAGCGTATATGTTTTCGGAGGCTATGAACGTTGTATTGGGGGGAAAGAGAGAGCAGCAGCTAATCACAGGGCGGTACGTGGTGGCGGATGTGTCGTGCAGCAAGTGCGGGGAGGTGTTGGGGTGGAAGTACTTGAAATCTCTGGATGATTCACAGAGATACAAAATTGGAAGATTCATCATCGAGAAATCCAAGATTCTCAAGGAATACGCATGATTGCATTCTCCATCTTCAGATCTTCTTATGTGTATTTATCAACTACTGGAAGATTGTTTGTTTTCGTTTGGTAGCAATTTCTGTTAAGGGACTTGTTTTGAGTAAAGTAAAGATGTTTGGGAATAATTTATGATATCAAGTCTAACTGATTCCACGATTAAAGGGATTGAGTATAGAATATATTTTCCCTGTTTGTCTTCCATTAAATTTCTTGGATAATTATCATTGATAATATCATTTTCAAACTACAAATCAATAATCCTTATTTTTTATTTCTTTGATTAAATTATCATGAATTCTATGTTTTGGTTTTCTTTACACTTCGTGTATTATATGAATTAGCAGACCACTAATGACCTGTTACAACTTTCCTCCTTGAATTTCTCATTCACAACTTCCATATCCTTCATGTACGAAATCCTTATTTCACAAAAAATTTATTGACAATCTGATTTGCTCCTTCGTTTCCTCGGTCAGGTCGTACTCTAAGAACCCCATTATTGTTGGGGCTATACATTTGGTATTAAAACATGTAGCTATGAATTTGTTGTTACAGATCCTGCTTCTACTTCTTTCTTCTTTATTAATTGTTAATGTAATAATCACATTAAAACTAAATTAAGATTACCAAGACTAAATTTATTTGTGGGACAACCACTTATATCGTGATTTGTGTTAGTGATTTTAGTGTAGTTAGGATTAGTTTGAGACGAGTTAGGTTCGGTCTGGCTATTCTTCAAGACTGGAGGTGTGAAGTGTACACTCGGATAAATAATCAGGACTCGGAAACGCGGGGGTCCGAAGGCAATATCCCATGAGGAGTTCCAAGGGACGTAGCCAGGGGTCATGATGTTTCACAAGATATTCGCCGTCTACTTTCTATAACTTGAAGAATTGAATATTGCAGAATTTTTTTGCATCATTAATTTGCCGAATTTGTCTATGAAGAACACGAAAAACAACAAAGATATTCAGTGTTTGAGATTCTAATCGAGCATGTGATTAAGAATTGTTTTTCTTAAATTATCATATAATTTGAATTCAAGTAACCGTAAGCATAGGTCGAATTACAGATTTCAGGAAAACGTATTTACACGATCCACGAAATTATCCAAGTCCATGAATTGTTATTCGGATCACCGTATCTAACGGTTTGGAGGACGCCTTCAAAATCTCCATATCCATGTTTTGGTACAAACTTACATCCTGCACTTAATCGGTAATTATAGGCTCTTTTATTTTTTGAACTTGTGAATAGAGAATAAGATGTTGACATTGTTAGAAAATATATTACACAAAATATTTGTACACAAAATTGTTGTAATTGTCCAATTGAAAGACAACATATGTAGTGCTTAATTTGTTGAGTTACATTAGATAGTGTTTGGTGCGTGGACATGACTGGACTGGATTAGACCGTAATAGACTAAATTAGTTCTAAATTGTAGCGTTTGCTCGAACTAGGACAAGACAAAAACCGTTAAAATTACTAGGTTGTCATCCATTTGTAAATCCGTTCTAATATATTTTAACCATACTATAAAAATTAATAAGCAACATCACATGTGTGTGTGTGTGTGTGTGGGGGGGGGGGGGGGGGGTGGTTGGTGTGATAGGTTTGTTATGTTGTATCCAGTACTACGTAACAAGCGCTAACTTAATATTTATGCTCCATCGTGTTTTCATCTTGTCATCGTACTGATTTTTTTTATATCTGCATCATGGTATCTAATTTTCTATGTTTATAGTAAATATTCAATAAATGTCAAAATTTTGTGTAGCCATAATGACGATTGCTAAATAAGGGAACAAGTTTGATAAATCGAAAATCAAGGAAGTCATCTAGGATTTTGAAGTATTCAGAAAATTAGGAGTTAGCTATATTTCAAACCAAAACGACAAGGTTTTGGATAGTTTCATGTTTAAACTTCTGTGTATATATAAGTGTATTCATTATCCTGATTATATATATAATAGGCGAATTTTCGCATATTGTATAAAATACAATAATGTAATTAGAAATACCGACAAATATATATTATTAAAATAACTATGTCATTTCCGTAACTTTAGAATAACAATTGTTATACCAAGTGTTTATATAACGTTGCAATTATTTTAGATATCTTTTGAAGGAGACAAGTGCAACGACTATTGGGTTAAAATTAGGGAAATACTGTATGAACAATAGTGTCGCAAACAAGTTGCATTTTAAAACAACGTTTGTATTATCATTGTCTTATTGAAGGTGGTTCTGTTTCAGATTATGTCTCCAAGTTCAAAGAGATTGTTGTTGATTTGGAGATCATGGATGTTTAATATGATGAAGAAGATTAATGATTTTTTATGATACTCTTGCCGTCATCTTAATATGAATTTTAAGTACACTATCTTATAAAGTCGGGATACTCTTACATTAGATGGGGTATATGTATATTTTGTTCCAAAGAGAAGATGAAGCACATTATTAATCATCGAGATTCAAAATCAAAAGGCCATAATGTAAGGGAAAGGGCAAACCATAGGGGTTCCAAGAATTTGGGTTGTCCAAGATCAAAGTCCAACGGCAAAAGCAAGTATTGCAATTATTGTCACAAGAAAGGACATATTGTTGATGAGTGTTACAAACTACAAAAAGGACAACTCCAATGCTAAGGGCAAAAAACCCAATGACTCGAACCAAGCCAGTATAGGAGAAGATCATGATAGTGAGCTTCCAGCCATTTTAGATGAAGTTGATAGTTCTTCACCGAATGAATTCTTGATTCTAAATGTACCAACCATATGTGTCTAAATAAAGAGTGGCCCTCAATATATTAGCCTCGTTTCACTGTCATTCTTATGAAAGATGGGGTGAACCATAACGTTGAACGTGTTGGGAATATTTATATCAATATGTTTGATGGTATTGTTCATACTCTTGGGAACGTGAAGCCTATCCCAAAGTTGAAGAGAAATTTAATCTATCTTAGTTCATTTGATCGAAAAGGCGACAAGTAGATCGATGAAGGTGTGTGGAAAAATTAGTGTTAACGAAGGATATCTTGTGAATATGAACGGAACACTAAATGCAGTCAATCTTTTGTTTTATATGGATATATTATTATGAGAGATTACGATGTTGCATCGTCATCTATGTCTGGTTATGATATTACCAAGTTGTTGCATATAAGACTTGGGCACATGGGCGAGTTTGGTATGGAATAATTTATTAAGCCATATTTACTATATGATTAAAACACTAGTAAAAATTCATTTTTTTGAGCATTGTGTATTTGGAAAGCAAAAGAGATCAATATTCTCGTTTTTAACCATTCTACTAGTGGAATTTGTAAGTACTTACATTCCGTACTTAATTTACGGAACAAAAAATGTATCATCACATGGAGATGCTCAATAAAGGTTGACAATCATTGGTGTCTTTTCTCAAAAATTTTGGGCATTATTATTGAATCATAAAAGTGATTTTTACCTCAAAAAGTAGGAGATTATGGTTGAAAATCAAATTGGCAAGCAAATTAAACATATCTGTACTGATAATTTTAGAAATTTTGTTGTGAGTAGTAGGCATTACTGGTCACCACATTGTGGTTAATACTACTAAACAAAATGGCATTTCCTAAAGAATAAATTAGAAGATTATGGAAAAGGTTCGATATGTATGTTGTCCAATTTTGGGTTACCAAATAGTTTTTGATACGAAAATGCTTCTACAACATGTTACATCATCAATAGTTCTCTTTCATTCACCATCGAGAAGAAGACACCTGTTGAGGTATTTGTTATGAATAAATTATATCGACAATAAAATAAAATGATAATACGATAAAGTAAAAATAAAAGTGGACACAAGGATTTAACGTGGAAAAACCCTTTCGGGAAAAAACCACCTGCACAACCGATGATAATCACTATATGAGAAAAATGAGGAGGTTACAAGATTTGGAACTGAAAAATATATATCTCTCTTTTCTTTAATACACAGAGCCTCACAATATATATATATATATATATATATATATATATATATATATATATATATATATATATATATATATATATATATATATATATATATATATATATATATATATATATATATATATATATATATATATTCACTCAATGGTTTTGGACGATTTCATTTGGAAAATGATCATCCCTATTTATAGGGATGATCAGCCGAAACTTGTCTTGATAATTGGAAAAAGAATTGTAGGCGATTGTAGGCGCTGCATGTTGAATTTTCCACGTTCAAACTCTTCACGTTCAAACTCAATTGGCATTTGATTTTGATTATTACTATTCATGTGGGGCCCACATGAATTATTTCTTCCTTTTACTTTTGCTTTTTCAAAAGGCATCTTTCACAATCTCCACCTTGACTTTAAAAAAGCAATAAGTAATCAAACTCCACCTTGAGACGAATTTCCACTTGTAGAACTCCTCATTATAAAATCATCGTGTGCCGACAATCCTTGGAATTAGATTGTCATACCAACCAAGCTTGAGCAAAGCTCAAACTTAGTTGCTGGAACCGGTTTCGTCATCATATCCGCCGGATTGTCGTGAGTGCTAATCTTTTGAACTTGAATATCACCTTTGGAAATAACATCTCGAATAAAGTGATAACGTACATCAATATGTTTCGTCCTCTCATGAAACATTTGATCTTTTGTGAGATAAATAGCACTTTGACTATCACAAAAAATCTTTGTGGGAGATGTGTCTCCACAAAGTTCACCATATAAATTTCTTAACCAAATAGCTTCCTTACAAGCTTCAGAAATTGCCATGTACTCTGCTTCAGTTGTGGATAAGGCAACAGTGGTCTGTAGACTTGCCTTCCAACTCACAGCACATCCACCAATGGTAAAGACATAACCTGTCAAAGATCTTCTTTTGTCCAAATCTCCAGCATAATCAGAATCTACATAGCCCACCAGTCCTTCACCAGAACTTCCAAATTGTAAACATGCATTGGAAGTACCGCATAAATACCTAAGAATCCATTGAACAGCTTTCCAATGCTCTTTTCCTGGGTTAGCCATATATCTGCTAACAACACTTAAAGCGTGAGATAAATCAGGGCGAGAACATACCATGGCATACATTAGAGAACCAACTGCGCTAGAATACGGAACTTTCGCCATGTTGTTAATTTCATCATCTGTCTTTGGACAATATGCAGAAGACAGTTTGAAATGTGCAGCTAATGGAGTACTGACTGGCTTGGCTTTATGCATGTTGAATCTTTGAAGAACTTTCTCAATATACCTCTTTTGACTTAGGTATAGTTTTCCATGCTGTCTGTTACGAGTAATTTCCATACCAAGAATTTTCTTGGCTGGACCTAAGTCCGTCATTTCAAACTCATTGCTTAGTTGTGTTTTCAGTTTTGTTATCTCTAGTTTATCTTTTGCAGCAATCAACATATCATCAACATAAAGAAGCAGATATATTGATGAACCATTGACTGACTTAAAATAAACACAACTATCATAATCTGATCTTTTAAAATTCTGAGATAGCATAAAAGAGTCAAACCTCTTATACCATTGCCTTGGGGATTGCTTTAACCCATAAAGAGATTTCTTCAATCTACATACCAAATTTTCTTTTCCATGGATAATGAAGCCTTCAGGTTGCTCGATCCATATAAATATCTTCCTCCAATTCTCCATGTAAAAATGCAGTTTTGACATCTAACTGCTCAAGCTCATAGTTATGCGTGGCAACAATACTAAGTAAAGTACGAATTGAGCTATGCTTAACAACAGGAGAGAAGACATCAGTAAAATCAATGCCTGTAATTTGGCTATAGCCTTTAGCAACTAACCTTGCTTTAAATCTTGCTTCCTCATTAGGAGTAATACCTTCTTTTCTTTTGAATATCCATTTGCAGCGGATAGGCTTCTTTTCTTTGGGTAATTTCAACAACTCCCAAGTGCCATTCTTTTCAAGAGATTCCATTTCATCATGCATAGCAGTTATCCATTTGTTGCAATGTTCTGAAGTAATGGCTTCCGTGTAAGTTGAAGGTTCTTTGATACCTTCAATTTCTTCAGCAACGTTTAAAGCATAAGCAGCAATGTTTGCTTCTTCTATCAGTCTCTTGGGAGGATGAATAACCCTCCTAGGTCTATCAGTTGCTATAGAACGTTGTGGTTGGTGAGAAGGAGTAGGAGTAGAAGACTCTTGCTCAACTGATGGATTTTGATCAATAGAGTTTTCTTTTTCTGGTGTATGTTCTGAGTCAACAGATTGCTCCACCTGCACACTTGTCTTTTGTTGACTCTCAACAGGAATATTAGTAGAAGAATCTTTATGTAGCATAGCTGATTCATTAAATACTACATTTCTACTAATTATGATCTTTTTAGTTTCAGGACACCATAACTTATATCCTTTCACACCAGACTTGTAACCAAGAAAGATACATTTAATTGCCCCAGGCTCTAATTTTCCATTATCAACATGAGCATAAGCAGGGCAACCAAAAATTCTTAAATCTGAATAGTTTGCTGGGGAGCCAGACCATACCTCAATAGGAGTCTTTTTATCAAGTGGAATAGAAGGTGACATGTTAATTAAATAACATGCAGTAGAAGCAGCTTCTGCCCAAAAACGATTAGATAATCCTGCGTTAGATAACATACAACGGGCTTTTGAAATAATGGTTCTGTTCATACGTTCAGCTACACCATTTTGTTGGGGTGTGTGAGAAACGGTGTAGTGTCTAACAATTCCTTCTAGTTTACAATATGAATTAAATTCATTTGAACAAAACTCCATACCATTATCTGTGCGAAGCTTTTTGACCTTCTTACCGGTCTGGTTTTCCACCATGACTTTCCATTCTTTGAATGCAGAGAATGCTTCAGATTTAAGCTTCAAGAAATATGGCCAAACTCTTCTTGAATAATCATCAATAATTGTCAACATATAACGAGCACCTCCTAGTGATGCTTCTTGAGATGGTCCCCATAAATCAGCATGTACATACTCCAAAATGCCTTTTGTAGTATGTACCGAGGTGTTGAATTTCACCCTCTTGTGTTTGCCAAATATGCAGTGTTCACAGAATTCCAGTTTGCCAACGCATTGGCCATCAAGCAATCCTCTTTTGCTTAATGCTGTCAAACCAAGTTCACTCATATGCCCAAGACGCATATGCCACAGGTTAGTAGTATCAGTAGATGAATTTGAAGTAACATTAGAATTACCTGTTACTGTTGTACCCCGAAGATGATACAGGTTTGCTGATTTGATATCGGCTTTCATGACAATCATAGCTCCTTTAGAAACCTTTAAAACTCCACCTTCACCGGAATATTTGTACCCTTTAAGGTCAAGAGTACTTAAAGAAATAAGGTTTCTTTTCAAACCTGGAACGTGTCGAACATCAGACAAAGTTCTGACAACACCATCAAACATCTTGATTTGAATTGAACCGATTCCAGTGACTTTATATGGTGCATTATCACCCATCAATACGGAGCCGCCTTCTATAGGTTGATAATTTGTAAACCAGCTTCTGTTTGGACTCATATGAAAAGTACAAGCTGAGTCAAGAATCCATTCATCATTGGTTTTTAGGATTCCTGCAAAAGCTACAAGAACATCACCGTTAGAATTATTTTCAGCAGCATAAGTAGCTTTTCCTTCATCATCTTGATTTGGTTTGTGATTTTGATTAGAAGCTCTTTTCTCCTTGTTTTTCAACTTGTAACATTCAGAGATATCATGTCCTTCCTTTTTGCAATAGTTGCATGACTTGGAACGTCTGGATCTAGATTTGCTTCTAGAATTTCTTTTGTTCTTGCCTTTGGAATCATTCTTATCTGTTGGTCTGCCACGAACTGCCAGACTTTCTCCTTTAGAACTTGAACCTTCAGTGGATACCATATCTTTCATCTTTTCTTTGGCATGCAAAGCTTCATAAACTTCTTGAAGTGTTAAAGTATCACGACTATATAATATGGTATCTCTAAAGTTTGAATAAGAACTAGGCAAAGAACATAAAAGAATTAAACCCAAATCCTCTTCATCATATTTTACCTCCATAGCTTCAAGATCAGTGATGATCTCTTTAAACGTCGAAAGATGATCCAGCAATGATCCACCTTCTTGCATCTTAAGCAAAAATAATTTTTGTTTAAGGTGCATCTTACTTGTGAGATCTTTGGTCATGCAAATTTGTTCTAATTTTAGCCATAAAGAGGCTGCAGTAGTTTCTTTCAAAACTTCCTGCAAAATATTGTTAGATAAATGAAGATGGATATGAGAGAGAGCCTTACGATCTTTACGATCCTTTTCTTCATCTGACCAAGACGCAGGCATTTTGTCTCGGCCTAACAGAGCATCATCAAGGTCCAACTGGGCCAATACAGCTCGCATTTTTACTTGCCATAATGAAAATCTTGTATCTCGATCCAACAATGGAATATCGTATTTCAAAGTAGCCATTTCGATATAATACTCAAAAAATTGAGAATGAGTATAGAAAACAACGTGGCTCTGATACCACTTGTTATGAATAAATTATATCGACAATAAAATAAAATGATAATACGATAAAGTAAAAATAAAAGTGGACACAAGGATTTAACGTGGAATAACCCTTTCGGGAAAAAACCACGGGCACAACCGATGATAATCACTATATGAGAAAAATGAGGAGGTTACAAGATTTGGAACTGAAAAATATATATCTCTCTTTTCTTTAATACACAGAGCCTCACAATATATATCTATATATATATATATATATATATATATATATATATATATATATATATTTCACTCAATGGTTTTGGACGATTTCATTTGGAAAATGATCATCCCTATTTATAGGGATGATTAGCCGAAACTTGTCTTGATAATTGGAAAAAGAATTGTAGGCGATTGTAGGCGCTGCATGTTGAATTTTCCACGTTCAAACTCTTCACGTTCAAACTCAATTGGCATTTGATTTTGATTATTACTATTCATGTGGGGCCCACATGAATTATTTCTTCATTTTACTTTTGCTTTTTCAAAAGGCATCTTTCACAGATAATTTTAGAAATTTTGTTGTGAGTAGTAGGCATTACTGGTCACCACATTGTGGTTAATACTACTAAACAAAATGGCATTTCCTAAAGAATAAATTAGAAGATTATGGAAAAGGTTCGATATGTATGTTGTCCAATTTTGGGTTACCAAATAGTTTTTGATACGAAAATGCTTCTACAACATGTTACATCATCAATTGTTCTCTTTCATTCACCATCGAGAAGAAGACACCTGTTGAGGTATTATTAGATAAACCTGTATATTATTCTATGCTTAAAGTTTTTGGATATCTCGCATATACTAAAGTTGATAATGAAAAAGTTGGAACCATTAAATTGTGTATTACTCGGGTTCATAGAGTTGACTTAAAGGTTTCAAGTTGAGGAGTCCGGTGACCCCCGATGTCATTGTTTGTAGAGATGTTACATTGATGAAGAATACATGCTTACCAAATTGCCCGATTCCAAGCCATAAAATAATAATGAGGATTGAAAGAATGAAGAGAGTCCTCAAATTCGGGTGTAACTTCTCACTAATTCTAATGGTATATCAAACACACCAATACAAAATTCTACTTCTTGTTCTTCTAGTAGTGAAGATGATGGTTAAACATGCATTACAATACATTGAGAAAGGAGATAGATTGTACCTCTTATGAGGAATGTTAGTGAACCTGAGATGGTTGCATATGGCTTTAGTGTTATATTGGGTATTGAGTTGGTTCATGAGCCTTCAAACTTATGGTTAAACAACTAATTCAATAGATACAAATAAGTGTATTGTTGTTATGTATGATGAGATTGTATCTCTTAAATGGTGAACTATATTTGGGGATGACTTCACTTTAGACATTGTTAATTGTGACAATATAAGTGCAATTTTTCTATCAAAAGATCAAATATTCCACGATCCAAAAAAGCACATTGATCTCCATCATCACTTTATACGTGAAGTAGTGGCTAAATGATATTTCAAGGTGATTAAAATCTGTACCCATGAGAATCCGACTCAGTTGATGACAAAAGTGCTTCCTACGACTAAATTTGACTTGTCTACAAGTTTAGTCGATGTACATGGTTTGAAGTAATCTGTTGGCATTCATTGGAGGAGACTAGATATTATTCATATTATCTTTGGTAGAAGTCAATATGTTTTTTGTAAGTTGATTGATTCATTGATGGAGCTTTGATTTGTTTTATGGAACGATTATTCCTTTTCAAGTCAATGCATTACAAGAAAGAGCAACAATAGTGGCCACACATGTCGCCGCTAAAAGTATAAAATGTCGCCAGTAATACTAATAGCGGCGACAAGTCGCCGGTCAAACCGCCCCGCTATTGCTTGAATATCGCCGTGATTTGTGTGTCGCTGGTAAAAATGTCGTCGGTAATGCAAAGCGTTGCTGCTAATAGTGAATCCGGTAAAGGTTTCCAACGGTCACCCAAATGTCATCGGTAATAGTCGTCGTCGCTAAAGGTGTCGCCGCTAATATTGTTTTTTTCTCAATGTATGGTTTTTAATAGCCAAAAATCACGTCATATATATATATACACAAACACACACACACACACAAACGAGCAAAATAAAATATACACACGACAAAAATTTGTCTAAAAGCATGAAAACTAGTACCAAATATTACTGTTATACTATAAGTCTAAAACGTCTAAAAACAACAAATAGTTCTTTTCTACTAGTCTAATTCCTCCAAAATGCCCAAAAACTGGATAAATCAAACTTACTCTATGTCCTTATCCTCATCATTGTTGTTTTTAGTTTTCACAATAAAAAACACATCATATTATAATATCAAATAACAACCAATAAGCACAAAAATCATGATGTATTTAACAAAATCACTTTCAAAGCATATTACAAATTGAGTATTTTAATAATTAAGTACTTAATAATTAAATATTTAATTATTAATATTTAATTATTAATATTTAATTAAATATTTAATAATTAATAATTAAGTACTCAATAAGTAAGTACTTAATTATTAATATTTAATTATTAAGTACTATACAGTTAACATCAACAAACCAATCAACATATTACAAGTAACATCATAAAAAAATTACAAATTAAGTACTTAAAAGTTCATACAAATTAAGTTCTCAACATGTATAAATACTTTTAAAACCATATTTGAAATCAATAGCATCTCATCAAACATATTCTAAAACATCATACAAATTAAGTACTTAACAAATAAGTACTTAACACAAACACTTCCAAAGCATAATGCATATCACTATATGCATCAATTAACCATTAAGCACCATCAAAACAATTAAGCACTTACATAAGCATTACAATAACAATTAAACACGTTCAATAAACATTAAGCACATAGGAATTCTCTTAAGAATTTAATAAGAGTATATAAAGCATCAAAACCTTGTTGTTGGTTGGTGGTGGCTGTCTTAGGCGTCGAAGTGGGCGGATGTCAGCAACCGACGGTGCAGTAGGGGCCGGAGTGGTTGTTTTCCGATGGTGGTGGAAATGGTTGTAGAAATACCACAAATTTAGTTCCAAAAATTAGGTTCTAGCATAAAACCAACAAATTACACGCATTCTTACAGAAGCTAGTGAGGGAAATCGCCGGCAAACAGCTTAGTCGCCAGAAAAGAGACCCTGTAGCCGGAAATAACAAAAGAGGTCACCCGTTTTAGAGAGAATATTGCATGAATATGAGAGTGGAGGTGAGAGAGTGAAGGCCGGTGGTTGTTTTAACAAGTAAGAGGTCGGAAATCGTTGGACAATCTCAGAATGCATAGAAATTGTCGGAGGTGGTGTTAAGTTTGCGTAACAGACGAATGAAGGCAGGAAGAAAGGTTTATGGATCAATCAGTAATAGCGGCGACAAAATTTAGACCTTTAGCGGCGACAAGGGTTTACCAGCGACGCCTTAGGAGGGAAAAATCTTGTCCATTTCTCAAATGTTGGATCACTCTCAGAATGGACGACAAAGATTGCATGTCACGTAGATCGCTGATGATAATCGACGTCGCCGCTAAAGGTGTCACCGGTAAAACTCAGATTTCTTGTAGTGATGCGGACGTATGCTGAAATTTGATCTGGAAACTCAAATGGTCTAAGCGGTTTTGTCAAAGTCTGTGCTACTTCAATTAATTATCATGAGTTATCGATGAAACTACTTGAATCTCTTGACATGTGCTTATTTGGTCCTTTTAACATAGTGAGAATTGAGAACATTTACATAGACAAATCATGGTTCATATTTTCTCATTTTTCCTCTTAAATTACCCTAAGATTGGCCTCGAATACTTGTATTTAATTTCCCTTATTTCTTTGCATTGTAAACATTATTATCATTAGCGCATCTCTCGATTGCCTCCTCCACCCGTAACTTTTTTTCGATTTGGATTTTCTACGTAATCTCAGCTAATATTTATTTCTTTACCTATTATTTTTAGATCTTGTTATAAATTAGTGATCTCTTTTAATTAAAGGTGTTATTTTGTATTATCAAGTCATTCGAAGAATTTGGATCAATTGGAATAAATTCAATTTAACCTAGTTTAACAATATTTGGTAAACATTGTTATTGGCAAAATGTTTTTTTTCTATGCTCATTAGTTATTATTCAACAATACATTTTAGTGCAACGCTTCCCAAAATGAATATCCTTACCTCACCGTGATATGAACTGTTTGAGATAGGTGATTATGAGTCATCGACTCGATGCTTATAAGTTAGAGGAATAGTTTTTTTTTTTTTTTTTAAACGGCAAATCTAATATACTTTTAAAGTACACCCAATCTCCACCTATGTCCTTTGCGGGACTTAACCCTCAACCTCATGGAAGAAGGACAACACCTGGTACCGCTGGAGTAGAAACGCTTTGGTAAGTTTGAGGAATAGTAACTTGGTAATTAACTTTTCCCCAATATACATATTTAGTAACCAAAAAAAAAAAAAAAAACGATAATCCGTCAAATTGATATTTTCAGAACTCCTTAAAAAACAATTAAATGGTAAATCGCAAAAAAATACTTTTAATGTTCATTCCACAGTCAAGTCACTAATCGGGTTAAGTTTGGAAATTTTGGGTCATATATATATGCCGACAAAGAATATATTCAAAAGATGCTGCGGTTCTTGTTGACGGAGTGGATGCCAAAAGTGACATTTTTGTGAGATTCCGGGCTTCCGGCAGACTTCTTCAAAATGACTCTTGAAAGTCTGGTGAGGAACCACAAAGTTCACGAGATTAAGCTTCGAGGAATTGAAGTCCGTGATTGATTTATAATGATGAAGAAGAAGAAAAATATTGGTCATCACCTCTTTGGTGCTAATTAATGATGCATGCTGAAAATGACGAGCAAAACCATTCCGACGACTATTGAGCTAATCCAGATTCCTTGTTAATCTTTTACATTATTCCTTACCCTAGGTCCTTGGTTTCATTAATCGGAAGAAAAACTAGTTATGCTCAGGGTTCTTTTGCAAACTTGCTGGCCAGTTATTTTGAACGGGCTGTTAAGTTTTGTAATTTTGTTGGGAAAATTTGTCCCCTTTTTCCTTGCCGCTCTTTGTGCACTTGTTTGTCCCCTTTGAATCTAATTTAAGTTGCCTTTTCCACGGAAAAAAGGGACGGTGACCGCAAAAGGGTCAAGAAATGGACCAAAGTTTAACGCGACAAAACAATACAAGTCCATGTCAGTTTCCCACTTACATCGAGAATGTTGATTGTTGCAATCTAACCAACATAATCGTGACACTTTTTGCATTCTCTATGTACACAAACGAGTTTGTTTGTTCTCATATGAGAAGAAGCTTTTTTTTTTTTCTACAGATGTGAAGGTAATAACTATCAATTTCTGCCGTTAAAAAAAAATCAATTTCTACATTCTCTAAGCTTCAGCCACATACCACATTCTGCAAATTAAATTCTATATTCCGAAAACCTTGCTTATGCAATTGGGTGCCAAAGTATTGTTTATTCATTCTGGTGATCACTCGATTAATATTCATGAAAATTACCATTGTCAAGCCTTTTGATGTCTAAAACTAAATATCCAGACTAAAAAATTAACTGATCAAATGTCAAAGATAAGTTATATGAATGACACAAACTGTACAAAGAACTGCTATGATCTCGCAGTGGTATTTTTTTGATTTGCATATATCTACGACTCATCCACAACAACAAAAATAATGCCTAAAATCACAAGAAAATAAAAAAGAGGAGATTAAAATGATTGGAGTCTTTATATATTAATGACCTGGTCCTCTTTTGCTAGGCCCTGAAGCCAGTTTATATGCCAAGTTCCTCATCTTCTTGACGCTACTACCACTCATTAAGTTGAACGAGGAGACCATGTATTCAGTCTTTCCGGTGTCCTCAGCTTCATAAACTTTTTCAAGTCCAGTAACTGGCACAGCGACAGTGATCAGTTGTGTCGAACGTAAAGCTCTACAGTCAACGACATTGATTTCTGTTGTGAACAAAAAGATGATAATTCCGATGACAAAACATAAACTCTTCAAAGAGTTGTCGGTGGTAGTATTTTTCATTGCCATAATGTGGGGGTTTAAGTGTGGATACGATGAATGAGAGTTAAAGATGGATGGAGGTGATTGTGGAGGAAATTTTGATGAAGAGAAAGATGGCAGCTGCAAGTATATATATACATAAATTGAAAAGGAAGCCACATGCTAGATGGTCAAGGGCTCGAAGGAGGGTCCCTTGTGCATAACTACTCGTTATATTGAGTCTGCCTTCCCTCGCACGTATGAGCGCATTGACCAAGTTAAATTTATTAAAAAAATCTACATACGACTTTCGAATATCTTGGGCTGTAGTTTTATTTTGACTTTGATACTCGATCGAGAGGCCATACATACGTGCAAATTCTGCTAGCTAGTATACATATTTTCTGTTGAATTCACACGGATTTAGAGCTGTGCTGCCTCCATGTGCGTCATCCCTTTAATTTGTAATTCAACATTTGTGCTTTTACAGTTTGCATGGAGATAATTTAGGTAAAGAGACAGTTCGTATACAAGGTGACAGAAAAGTCAAGATAGCATAATCAAAAGAACCATCTCTATTTTACAATGCTATAGTACTATAAAACTAAAAGCCGATTACCTATCTAGAATCTTATACAAGTTTATTTATTTTTGGATCCAAATTACTACTAATCCACCCGTTTACAAATGTGGTTGCATAATTATACAAAATTTATTTTATTAATAGTTAAAAAGTTAATGTTATAAAATGATAATCAATAGTAACTAGATGCTCTTCATGTCATTTATCTTCTTATATGATTCTATAGACAAATAAACGTTTTTTTTATTTATCATTACACAATTGATGTTGATGTCAACTGACAATTCTGTCGTATTAGATGTCATGTTGGACGTCATGTCAACACCATATAGACATAACTGTACAAATTATGTCATATTAGATGTTATAGTGGACGTTACATATGGTTGAATATAAGTTTACCCAGTTGAAATTCACTACAATGATTATATAAGAACCCAAAAAGTTGTAAGCTGGTCTCTTTAGTACAAATAAAAGAAAAGATGAGTGATTGAAACAGAAAGTTGAGTACCAATGGCCTCATGACCAAGTGGTAAAAGTGTTGCCCTCTAACCTTAAGTTTGAGAGTTTAATTATCACTATGAGATCTAGATGGTTATTTAAGAGTAGAGTAGGTTTACCTTTCAAAATAAAAATAAAAAATTGAGTATGATTTTATTTGATGATATTAATCCATAATTAAATATATTATACATTTTGAATAATTATTAACTCGTATTAATTAATGGATGATCTTAAAGGAATCCTAAATAGTCTCTATTTTATGTCAATCGTTTATTATTGTTCTTTTTCAAACGACCTAAGATTGCATTAAAAGAGCACACCGACGTTTACATATAACCTTAAGACTAGTTGGGGCAAAAAAATTTCATGTAACATTTGGATCATTTGGAACAAATTAATTAGACAAACACGAACCAAAGGGCCATTACGTACTCAGGTGTTTGAAAATGTGTTCCTCCTTCAAGGGGTTGAGGGTTATAGTCCCGTAGTGGATATTTGTGTAGTTTAGGAATAGGATTCAGTGGGGTGTGTGTATCTAGCCGTTAAAACACGATACTAAAGACATGAAAAGAAATGACAATTCCAATATAATTTTGTTTTGATTAATTGGATATTAACGTACGTGTGTGTGTGTGTGTGTGTGTGTGTGTGTGTGTGTGTGTGTGTGTGTGTATATATATATATATATATATATATATATATATATATATAAAAGAATGATCAAATCAGAAGTAAAATTTTGGTAAGAATGTAAGAAGTTTTTTATTTACTTGATTTTTTGATAAATCACCAAAATGAATCACTAGATGAATCAAAAAGAACATGATTCATTAAAAAAAATTACTAAAAAATACATATTGATGAATCATTTTTTAGTAAATCAAGTTTTTAATCACGTTACAAACAATTTTAGTATATATATATATATATATATATATATATATATATATATATATATATATATATATATATATATATATATATATATATATATATATATATATATATAGACACACACACACACACAAGTTTAATAGAGAACCAAAATAGAACAACGAACCAATCATGAGCGTCAGAATGCAATTTATCGAGGACCCGAGATAAGGTTGTAAATTTCTTATTTGGACGTGCATGTATCGGATCATAACAAAAATCTCACTTTGATTTTTTTATTTTTTATTTTTAGAGCTTATTTTTATCGAAATAAAAAACTATATATATCAAAATTCATAATTTCTTATTCTCTTTCAATAGACACTCATATCAATATACTAAAAACGGAAAAAAAAAAATTTGTTCAGATTCACAACACCTAATTAATGTGAATCTGAACCATAACAAGTTTTTATAGTTAATTATTCACATGTGAATGATCATTGAAATTATATTTTTCAACAATCATTAATCATTCAATAACAATTCAATGTGAATTTAAATAAACTTTTAGATTTGCATGTGAATCTGACTAAATTCATATTGAATTTAAGTAAATTCATTTATATTCTTTTTAATTTCAACATTTTGATAATGTACAATTGAATTAACTAAGATTCACAAATTTATTTACTTAAAGTTACATGTGAATGATTAAAAATTGTTGAAAACAATCGGGTACAATGATCATTTATATGTGAATTAATATGTATTAAATCAGATGCATGATATATTGAACCTTTTGATCATACACAAATAAATTAATTTAGATCCACAAATGAATTTGCTTAAAATTCACATGTGAATGATCAAAAATTGTTGAAAAACCAGTCTACAATTACCATTTATATGTGAATTAATACGTCTAAAACAAGAAGCAGTTTAAATTCGCAATGTGAATATAAGTTGTATTAAATTTGTATGTAATATATTTCACATATAAATAGTCAATGAATTAAAAAATTTCAATAATTGTTAATTATTCAATAACAACTTATGTAAATTTTAAAATATTTTTAAATTCAGATGTGAATTCAAGAAAAATCACACATGTTTTTACTATTTCAAAGTTTTAATATCATATACAATTGAATTAACTAACATTCACAAATGATTTACTTAAAATTCACATGTTATTGGTAAAGAATTATTGAAAATATTGGATAGATTTATCATTTAGATGTGAATAAATATATATAAAACAATACAGTTTAGTTCAGGTTTACAATGTGAATCTGGACGAACTTGAAGTAAAAAAAATTTGTATATCAATATGGATATCTATTTATAGACTATGCAGTTATCGCGGTCATGAACCTAATAACGATCATCTAACGATATTTGATTTAGCGGTTATCGCGGTGGTATAGCGGGTTTTTTGTATTGTTACTTTTAGACAATTAATACTGCGTAGAATTAATATCACAAAACGTTACATAGAAATGTCACATAAAACATGTATAGTATTCTAATATGAAAAGTGTCAAAGTGCCAAACATGAATAGTTACATAAAAATGTCACATAAAACACTTCTCCTAACAATCTCGGATAATCTCGAACAATCTCGCCTCCAATCTCGGACAAACTCGGCGCTAATCTCGCCAGCGAGATCACTAACCGAGATTTCCATTTCTATCTCGGCCAAACTCCGAAAACCGCAATCTCGGCGCTATACCTACAAGATAGCGCGAGATTGACTGCTCAGTTTATAGATGATGAAAAACTATGAATTTCGGTATAATTAAAAAAAATTTGAAAAAAGGAAAAGCTTAAGAATTAAAAAAAACATAAAAAAGAAGTGGGTTTTTTGCTATGATCCACTACATGCGCCTAATTAAGAATTTTACATCATTCTCTCTGGCCGTCGATATTTTGCATTCTGGCCGTAGGATTGGTGGCTTGGTTACTTTTTTAATTTTTGTTTTCTATTGAACCTATATATTTATATTTATATATATATATATATATATATATATATATATATATATATATATATATATATATATATATATATATATATATATATATATATATATATATATATATATATATATATATATATATATATATATATATATATATATATATATATATATATATCACACGTGTGTGTGTCTCTCGAGGTTATATATTAACAAGTTAGCAAAAATGCAAATAAAGAGGGAGTACAAAGGAATAGACATAATAGGGTTTCAAAGCCACTCAACTCAACTTATATTAAACTTCCTATTCTTATATATAAAACAAAAATAGGAAAGCTCTATTATGAATTCTTAAAAAGAATGCATTCTCACACTATGATAATTAAAAATAGTAATGTTTTCGATGTTCTAAATAACCCGACACGTCGTCATAAGTATCGCGTCCAATGCCATTAGAAGTTGCTAGATGAACATTTGCACCACATTAGAAACAACTATAAAAATTAGGAGTACTTAGATCGCACCAGTTTCTTATGAAAACCCATAAATCTGAGGCTAAATCACAAAAAATAGAAACATATGTTATATCTTATGGATGTAAGGTTTAAGAGGGGCAAAGAACCGAAGACACGCCGATGCCTTTGCCTCCATGTTGATACAAGTTAAAAGCTTGTTCAAACAAGGCAAGATTATACTGTAGCCCCATGACATTTTGCATTCTGTTTTAAAAGGTCCCTAATGTTTTTTTTTTTTTTTTTGGTAAGGGAATGAACTCTATAATTTAGGGTTTAAAACACCATTGACCCCTAAATGAATGGGTCGTCGGGTTAAACTTGTTAGTCAACTGCAAGACCATGCCTAGTCAGCTTTTAGGCCATGCTTAGTCAGCTTCCACGTAGTCAAGATGTTGAATCAGATCTGCCTTTCTCCCTACATATCTCTTGTTCGATTCCCATAATTACGTCGTCACAGTCCCTCAAAAACCCAATCTAATCTCCTATCTTGCTTCACATATGGAGTCTAAGATCTCCTGCAACCTGACGATCCGTAAATAATAACTTCATCAACGCCTCATTGATATTGATTCGCTCTCGATTGTTCGTTCGTACTGCATCAACTGTTTCCTGCATTTGGATCAGTCGTTGTAGTTTATCGGCTTGATAGTTGATGGCTTTGAAGAGTTCTTGAAGATTGAAGTTGGAAAATCGGATTATAGCTTTCAAAGGGTATAATTGGAAGTTTGAAGGTAAGTTCTTCAAGTTTTTGCTAGATGTTCTTGATGGGTTTTTGTGGAATTCAAAAACTGCATTTGCAGTTATAATTGTATGGTTAAAATGGTTGGATACTTCCATTAAGTCATGCTAATAAGGACTTTATTCAAGAAAATGGAAGTAGATTGTTATAATTGATGAATTTGAAGTTTTGGGGTTGTTAAAACTAAGAACCCTAATTCTTCATATGGTTGATTGAATGTGTTTTGGGGGTTAAAAACCTTGTTAAAATGTAAGGTTTTAGCCTAGGAATAAACCTCAACCGATTAAGTCGAGCAATAAGTACTTAAAATGGAAAAATGGAAAATTCTAGCACAAAATCGGAGTTTTCTGCACACTGCCCAGCGCTCGCGACTCGAGCAGCTTGTGGCTCGCGACTCGAAGACCACCCTTCGCGACTCGAGCAGGGTGCTGGTCGCGACTCGAGGCCTGGGCAGAAACCAAATTGTTTTCTGTGAATTTTCCAAGTTTGATTTTAATGCTAGGCTTATCCGATTGACCTGAAATTTTAAACATAGGTTTAATATGTTGTAAAACTTCATGGAAAATTATCGGAATACAAATACGACCTCCCGAAAGTACTGTAGTGGAATACGCGTATTTCGAGAAGTGTGTTAAATTATATACCAATGGTTAATGCTTGGAATTGGTCTTATGTTAGACTCTTGTACATTATAACCAACTGAAATGGTATACTAACCTATAATCATTGTGAAATAATGGAATTATAGGTACGGGACAAAATCTTACGTAATACATTACAAGTCAAGAAACGACGAAAGTTAGTGGTAGCAAGCAACAAGGTGAGTAATATTGATTATATCTAGTATGATATATTGGTGCAGCCTTATTGGCTAAGATTAATATCTTTGACATTAAATGGTGCGGTCTTAGGACCATGATTTTGGTGCGGCCCTCAGGCTATGATTTTGGTGCGGCCTTCGGGCTATGATTTTGGTGCGGCCTTCGGGCTATGATTTTGGTGCGGCCTTCGGGCTATGATATTCGGTGCGGCCTTTATGGCTATGATTATGGTGCGGTCAGTGATGACCATGACTTTTGGGACAGAAATTGTTTAAGAGTTTAATTGTTGTTATTCTCTTGTATATGCTTATGTGATTGCTTGATTACTCATTGGGCTTTGTAGCTCACAGTTTGTTTGATATGTCCCTACAGGTGAGCGTGACCCTGCTAAAGGAAAAGACAAAGTCCGTGACTGAGGACTTAGTGTTGAAGTAATACCCGGCTTGAAGAATGTATAATATTTTATGTATTGTACTTCGTGATACTCTTGTACTCGAATTGTATTAACTAATACCCCTTATAATGTTTTATTTGTAAAATATTTGGTTTGAAAAATGAAAAAAATTTTGGGGTGTTTTTGGTTAATAAGTCGGGTGTTACAAGTTGGTATCAGAGCCGTGGTTTAAGTGAACTAGGTGTCTTAGACTAGATTCCTGGACTTAAACCTTGAGAGAAGAACAGATAAATAGACTGTTAGATATATATAAGTTTGTTATTATATATGTAATCTAACGGTTTGCTGAAAATTTGAAGTATGAGAAATACACGAAGCAATCCCACTGGTGCGAATTCGCGTGGAACTGCAAGAAGTGGACCAGCTCGGTCACGCGGCTCTGTTGGGCGAAGAGCACCAGCACGGGAACCGGTGGGACAAAATCCACCTGATATTCGGGCGATAGTGGAAGAAGTGGTTAGGCAAATGATGCCAGCATTATCGAATAATCCCAACCCGAGTGGCAATCCTAACCCGAGTGCAAATCCTGATCCTACTGAAGAGGCTGCAAAAAGTGTTCATGACAGGCTGCCGGAAGACGAAAGCCAGGGAGAAAGCCGTGCCCGGGCAGTAAAGGAAACTCCAGGTGGGGAAGCCTCGATAAAGAAAGTTGGGTGTACGTATAAATCCTTCCTTGGTTGTAAACCAAAGGAATTCTCGGGGACAGATGATCCAGTCAAAGCTATGGAATGGATCATGCATATTGAGAAGGTGTTCCGAGTAAGCAAGTGTGCGGATGATGATAAAATGGAATTTGCCACGAACCAACTTACAAGCGGTGCACTACATTGGTGGCAAACCTAGTACAAATCATTGGATCTTGATTCATCTCAATCGGTACCTTGGGAGCAATTCAAGACAAAGTTCAATGAAGAATACTGCTCAGAGGTAGCTATTCAGAAGTTGGAGGATGAATTCCTGCATCTGGAACAGGGTTCCCGATCTGTTCAGGAATATACTCTTAGCTTTCTGGAGAAAGCTAGGTTCGCGGAACACCATATCTACACTGAAAAGAGAAAGATCGACAAGTATGTTCGGGGGTTGACAACCCGAATTAGAGAAATTGTGCAACCGTTGAAATTAACTACTTTCCGGCAAGTGGTGGATCGAGCCACAGAAAGGGAGACCGAATTAAAGCGACAGGAAGATGAAAAGAAAGCCGTTGAAACAAAAAGAAAGGCGGAAGACCAAGGTTGGACGCCTCAGAAAAAGTCGCAACAATCCGGGTCTAAGGGTAAAGGTCAAAGAGACGATAGAAAGTGGTGTGAAAAATGCAGAAAATGGCACTCCAGGAGTTGCCGGGTCAACACTACATCCGCAAATTGTCGAAATTGTGGAAAACCGGGGCATGATGCTAACAACTGTCGGGCGGAACGTAGATGTTTCCAATGTGGAGCTACGGATCATCTTCGCCTGAACTGTCCCGAGTTGAAGTCTATAGCGATCAGTGATAGACCCAGGATCGAACAGGGCGGGAAGAAAGAAGAGCCGAAGAACAGGGGACGACCGGTAGCCTCGCGAGCTTTCCAGATGACTGTGGAGGAAGCCCGTGAGAAGACAGATGTGATTACAGGTATCTTTACTCTCAATACCATACCTGTATATGTTATATTTGATCCAGGGGCTACACACTGTTTTGTGTCGGAGTCCTTATTGCCTCGTCTGAATGTACCATTAACCCTGATGGATGAAAGTTTAGAAGTGGCTATAGCGGACGGCCGATATGTGTGGGTTTCTGAACATCTGGAAGGTTGTCAGCTTAAAATCTACGGGACCGTTTTCCCTATAGATTTGAAGCCGATGACTACCAATGAATTTGGTGTGATTGTGGGGATGGATTGGTTAGCAACGAACTATGCTAATATGGATTGCAGAAATAAAAACATCACAGTATTATCGCCAGATGGAAATGGATAAAGATTCAGGGTGAACGACCTCGATTGCGAATGCCAGTTATCTCCTTTGCTCAAGCCAGAAGCTGTATCAGTAAAGGAGGGACGTCCTATTTGGCTTATGTATCGGTGGCTCAACCGATTAAAGTGGGGGTAGCGAATGTGAATGTGGTGAACGAATTCCTAGATGTGTTTCCAGATGAACTTCCAGGGTTGCCACCAGATCGACAGGTTGAGTTCACGATTGAACTGATTCCGGGAGCTGCTCCTGTTGCTCGAGCTCCATACCATTTAGCACCTTCAGATATGGTGGAACTGCGGAAGCAACTGGAAGAACTTTTAGACAGGGGTTTCATCAGACCGAGTACATCGCCTTGGGGAGCCCCTATTCTGTTTGTCAAGAAGAAAGATTCGGGTCAACCCAACCCAATTGGAAATTTAATAAACCCTTCTCAAGATTACTTGACGCTAATAGGATCAAAACCCATACACTACGATATAAATTGACATTAATAGCAATATAGCATAGTATAACGTTATAACTATAATCAAATTAAATTATGATACCATATTAAAATTAAATCAAAGTATGATGCTCTAATTAAATTAAAAGAATCAAACTTGAATGCTATAATTAAACTTCAAATCAAAGTAGATTGTTATAATCAAATAATAACCTATTTTTTTATAAAACTCTATTTTTATAAACTCTACATTAAATTTTATAAAATTCTTATATTAATTAGTGTATTACATAGAGATGCTTGTGCTAGTGGGAAATTATGAAGACCACCAAAAGTCAAAAGTTATTCCCATGGTCTCCCACTTACACCTCCCATCATCTTTCCTTTCATTTTTCTCCCAACACATTATTCTCATCACCACTCAAACTCTCTCTATTCTTTCTCTCACTCTCAATCTCGAAATTCTTCCAAGAAATATCAATTTTCCAGCCAAGAACAATCCCTCATACTCAAATCTCCATCCCTCTTGAAGCATTCATCAAGGTATGTTGTTAAAAGTTTCAAATTCATTAATGAAACAAATTAAATCCACCAAAATATCTAAAACTCATTTTATATATAAACCTGATTTTTCTCAGAATCCCATCAATAAAATAAGAAGTTCTGGAAATCTTCAGAAAATAACTTATTTTTATTGAATTACTATAATTATTGCAATAAAACAGGGCAATAATTCACATAAAATACTTTTTGTAGTCAATAAATTCTGGGAAAATTTTATAACAACCCATATATTGCGTAAAGTAGATTTGTAAATTTTCATGCATTTATATTACTGTTTGATGCTTATTTTGTATTTTATTTGGTTATAGATAAATATATTGCAAAATATAGTTATGTATGTTAAAAACTAGATTTTATATTTTTCGCACCTTATTAACATTTTAAAGACTCCATGACAAAATTTACAGAGTTTTGTAAGAATGTTTGCTTATTTTTCCTGATTTAATGATTATTTAATGGTTTAAATTGATAATAAATAGCTACACATGTCCAAAAATTATAAAACCTTATCAGAATATCATATATAACATGTTAACCATAAATAAAAAGTATAATGAATTTCACTTAATAATTTCCTATTATTTATGATTTTATTGATTAGTTAATAATGAAAAACATAAGAAATACTTCCCATAGTCCAAAATATCCAACTTATTTACAGTAGGCTCAATATAATGTTAGAAAACTATGGTTAATTTTCCAGAAGTTTTGGGAATCATTTATTATTTTTCCTGAATTTTGTTGTGGTTTAATTATTAAAATACTAAATAAATACTAAAGCAGTTAAGAAAATATGAAAATTTTACAGTAATTACTATTTTATGAAATAATGATTTTCGGATAATTTCAGAATGTTTCATTACTGTTTAGTATTTAAAACCATTTTCCTAAATATTTAAGCATGTAAAAATGCATTTTTAATGATTATTTCATATAAATAATTGTTTATAATATATAAAATCTGTAAATACTTATAATTTGACTAGTTATTATTGTAATAATAAATTATTAAAATCTTGCCTAAAGTGAAGATATAAATTAATTAAGCAAAGTAATTAATTCAATTTAAAATTCATTTAACATATGAATACATTAATATTCAAAACAAAATTTGGATTATTGTTAATTCATCTAATATAAGAATATGTGTCTAATTATTTTTATTAATATTGTATTCCCGTTTAGTAGTTCCTAAACCAAAACTATTAATTATAATAGGTTCCACGTCGTTTTGACCTGAGCCGTCTATCGTACAACACGCGTATTCCGTTTGGACTAATGTGAGTAATCTACCCCATATTTTATAATTTTCAATACTTTTGGGGTGTATCATGTGGTTTTAATATGTTCCAACTTCATTTTATTATTTTTTCACCATTGAGACATTGTTGGAACATTTATACTTGAATCATTATTTGTATAATTATTGTTTGTTTACGCTACATGTACTTGTAGTGCATTATCATTTTTAGTCTAATCTCCATGACTATGCCCGTATTCTTGAGGTACGTTATGGACAATAATAGCGCTATTGGGTTGACCACCCCGCCTTGGGACGCTAAGGTGATTGATCGCACGTGGTTGTGTGTGTATGATGATTAGATGCTCCATCCTATATATACATATATATGTATATATAGGGTGAGGACTTATTGTTGTTGTTATCATTTGTTAATCAATTTTTGATTTATAAACTGTTATCTCAATAACAGTTGCTTGCCAACTTCAAAAGAAAACAAATTTCAAATTATTCAAACTCACAATTTTCTTTAATAAAACTAGATTACTCACCAACTCTCGTAGTTGACCTGTTTTTACCCATGATGCAGATTTGAAGAATGAAGTTGATGAAAAGTAGGGTGTACCTTAGAAACCCACAAGACTATTTTAATTTGATGTAATAAATGTTATTGTATTTTGATTTGTATTTGTATGTTGTGGATCTTGTTTGCATACTTAGTACTTAATTGAATCTAATCATATTATAACATAGTTGTCATGAGACTTTGAACAATATATCACGCCTTGATCGATTCCGCCAAGGATCGGGGTGTGACAGATTGGTATCAGAGCCCTTGACTATAGGGAATTAGGTTAATTGCATTGACCTAGTCTATAGCCTCTAGGGTCCTCTCGTATGCTAGTTTATAAAATGCACACACAACTGCATGCAATTCGCACTTAGAAAATCTTAGGAATACCTTTGTGTGCTAATTGCTCCCTTATGTGCTTACATATTATTCCCGACACTTATATGTGTGCATACACTTGTGAATTTTCTTTTCTTTCTCTTAAAATCACACACATACTCAAATGGTTTCAAAATAAAAATTTATATACATATATATTCCTTAGAGCTAATAGGAAATTAAAAGTCATCCACTCTAGTTGGGTAGGATCAAAGTAATGGACGCGTAGTAACTGGAAGGGGGAGGTGCCGGTAGCCCGAAAGTCCTGACTAGGTAAGCATTCGTATACATCCCAATCAACCAAGGGACCAGTTTGCTTACCTGGGGACCAAAGGCGAGAGTTCCTAAACCTATAGGCCAAAGCGCGTCATTCACATTACTTTTGAGCCATCAAAATACCCGACCTTATCAAATGTATCCGAAAGGATACACTCCAAAATGGCCAACTCATTGGACTATTAAGTTCCCTAATGGGCCTTGAAATGGGAAAAACATGTGAAAACTTAGTATTGTGGGGGCCCACGCAATTGCTACATGCTTCACATTTAGTACCCATGGAAAGCCCAAAAGGTGCCCAACACTCCTAACCATGGCCCAACAAGTGTTTTACAATCATTTTACCCAACAATGTCTACAAACTTAATTTCCATAATCAATTTACAAATAACTCACAAGTCCATATGCGTGTTTCTCATAGATGGCATTACGACCCCCATACGCTGCTCGTAACAACCGAAGGCTAGCCGCCCTTATCGCTAAGGAGGTAGCAAATGTCATCCCAACAATTGCAACCCATCTTCAAACTCTTCAGCCGCAAGCTCCAGCAACCACTCATCGTTGCTCGTTTAAGCACTTTCGTAGCTGTAATCCGCCTTACTTCAAAGGCATAGATGGTGCCACCGCACTCCTCACATGGATCGAAGAAATGGAGAGTACTTTCATCCACAGTGAGTGCCCTGAGGACCTGATGGTCCGTCACGCTACAGGGTGCCTCCAAGGTCATGCTCTCTCATGGTGGAACCTAGAAAAACGGGCAAAAGGAGAGGGTGTTTCCTTGGGAATGACCTGGTCAAAACTAAAGGAACGCATGATAGAGAAGTTCTGCCCGGACAGCGAATTGCAAACTCTCGAGGAGGAATTTTGGAATCTGAAACAGGTGGGAGGAGACAACGCGACCTACACTAATAGATTCTATGATCTTTTAAGACTCCTACCTCACATGGTTCAACCTATGAAAACTGCAATACGCCGCTACATCAAAGGGTTACCGCGCCAGATCCGTGATTCGGTGACCAGCAGCAGGCCATCTACTCTGGAATCCGCTATTGAAATAGCAGGTCAACTCAACGAGGATAATATGAACGATGGTGTCCTCCCACGCAAGGGTTCAAAGATGACCACTGAAAAGCCGACCCCTGAGACCCCCCTAATTGTCAAGTCCGAGTCCTCACACCGACACGACAAAAAGAAGCGGAAAAGCCATCACCACAACCATGCTGTTATTACCCCTGCTGCGCCTATCACCCAAGTCACCCAACCAAACAAAAAGCCGTATACCGGACCTCACCCCTTCTGTAACCATTGTAACTATCACCATATGTCCAGCAGCCCGTGTCGCCTTTGTACGACTTGTGGTCGCTATGGCCACTTGGCGGACACATGTCGTACACCAAAAACTCAGCGACCATTCGCTCTACCCTCAAATCAGCAAACACAAACCCGGTATCCAACTGGAACATGCTTCAACTGTGGTGACCCCACCCATTTCAGAAACGCGTGTCCTAGGCTTGTCAATATCATTAACACTCAAGCCCATGCAAATCCAACAATGCAGGTTCCAGCTCCTAAAGGCCGAGCATTTGTCATTACCACAACCCAAGCACAGACCGATAACAAGGTCGTAAATGGTACGTTTCTCATAAATGACTGCTACGCGTCAGTACTTTTTGATTCAGGTGCCGATAAAAGTTTCGTGTCTTTGGAATTTGAACCCATACTTCACACACCTCGCACGATTCTTGATGAACACTTTACCGTAGAAGTCGCCAATGGAAAACACATTTCACTCAATGCAGTCATCCAAGATTGCACTTTCGATTTTTGCGGTCATAAATTTTCCGTCAATTTAGTTCCTATGGAACTTGGTAGCTTCGACATCATCGTGGGAATGGATTGGCTATCCCAAAACCATGCTGAAATAGTATGTTTTGAGAAGTTCATTCGTATTCCTCTTGCCGACGGTCAAAGTCTTCGTATTTATGGCGAGACTCGTTCGAAAAAGCTTAGTCTTATGTCATGTACTCAAGCTCGATCATATCTACGTAAAGAATACATGGCTTTCTTAGCCCATGTGGTGGAAACAAAGGTCACAGAAAAGAAGATAGAAGATATTCCGATTGTACGAGACTTTCCCGACATCTTTCCCGATGACGTATCTGGACTCCCTCCGGTACGTGAGCTAGAGTTCCGCATCGATCTCGTTCCTGAAGCTGCTCCCATAGCCAAGTCTCCATATCGGTTGGCTCCAACCGAGATGCAAGAATTGGCAAGTCAGCTCCAAGAATTAACCGATAAGGGATTTATCCGCCCTAGTACTTCACCCTGGGGAGCCCCGGTTCTCTTCATCAAAAAGAAAGATGGTTCGTTTCGTATGTGTATCGATTATCGGGAGTTAAATAAATTGACCATCAAGAACCGATATCCGTTACCTCGGATCGACGACCTTTTTGATCAGCTTCAAGGAGCTTCATGTTTCTAAAAAATCGACCTTCGCTCGGGTTATCACCAACTTCGAGTACGGGAAGAAGATATCCCCAAAACTGCTTTCCGAACCCGCTATGGTCATTACGAGTTCACTGTTATGCCTTTCGGCCTAACAAATGCCCCTGCCGCATTCATGGACTTGATGAATCAGGTATTTAAACCTTATCTCGACCGTTTTGTTATCGTCTTTATTGATGACATCCTCATTTACTCCAAGACAAAGGCAGAGCATGAAAGACACCTTCGCCTAACTCTCCAAACGTTGCAAGGAAATCGGCTCTATGCCAAGTTTTCGAAATGCGAGTTTTGGTTAAAGGAGGTACAATTCCTCGGTCATATTGTAAGTGACAAGGGTATTTTAGTTGATCTCGCAAAAGTTGAAGCAGTCAAGAATTGGAAAGCCCCACGTACCCCCAAGGAAATTCGGTCCTTCCTCGGTTTAGCCGGCTATTACCGGCGTTTCATTTCAAATTTCTCAAAGATCGCTTTACCGCTTACTTCTCTCACTTGCAAGGGTACGCCATTTGATTGGGGACCCAAGCAGGAAGACGCTTTCCAAACCCTTAAACAAAGATTGTGTGACGCTCCGATTCTTACACTCCCTGAAGGATCCGAAGATTTCGTGGTATACTGCGATGCCTCCAATCTCGGTCTAGGTTGTGTTTTGATGCAAAGGGGAAAGGTTATAGCTTACGCATCGCGACAACTCAAAATCCACGAAAGGAATTATACGACTCATGATTTGGAGCGCGGTGCCGTGGTTTTTGCTCTTAAAATTTGGAGGCATTACCTTTACGGCACTAAATGCGTAATTTTCACCGACCATAAGAGCTTGCAACATATTCTTAATCAAAAGGAACTCAATATGAGGCAAACACGATGGGTCGAACTCCTAAATGATTACGAGTGTGAAATACGCTATCATCCGGGCAAGGCGAACGTCGTAGCCGATGCGTTAAGCCGAAAAGAACATGCCAAAGCATTTCATTTAATATGTTCTCCTATCTTGTCCAATCTCAGTGACCGAATTCGAGGAGCCTAACACTCGGCAATTACCGAAAATGACATGCCCACGGGAATTGATGGGGAGTTGGAATCTAAATCTGATGGTATTTTCTATTATCAAGATCGCATCTGGATCCCAGATCGCGACAATCTTCGTACATTCCTGATGGAAGAAATCCATAAAACTCGATATTCCATTCATCCGGGCGCTGACAAGATGTATCATGGCTTGAGAACCAATTATTGGTGGTCGGGAATGAAAAAGGATATTGCTTTATTCGTAGCCAAATGTCTTACATGTTCCAGGGTCAAAGCAGAACATCAACGACCCTCTGGACTATTGGTCCAACCGGAAATCCCCGAGTGGAAATGGGAAGCAATCACCATGGATTTCGTAACCAAACTTCCCCGTACCACAAAGGGACATGACAGCATTTGGGTAATCGTTGACCGTTTGACTAAATCTGCTCACTTCCTTCCCATCCGTGAACATTTCAAGGTCGAACAACTTGCTCAGATTTACATCGACGAGATAGTTAGTCGGCATGGCATCCCTCTCAGCATCATTTCAGATCGTGATGGGAGATTTCTCTCTCGATTCTGGCAATCACTTCAAGAAGCCATGGGAACCCGCCTCGATCTCAGTACCGCCTATCATCCTCAGACCGATGGTCAATCTGAGAGGACAATTCAAACACTCGAAGATATGTTGAGGGCGTGTGTCTTAGATTTCGGAGGAAACTGGGACTCTCATTTACCGTTGGTGGAATTCTCCTATAATAACAGTTATCATTCTAGCATCGGGATGCCACCATTTGAGGCATTGTATAGCCGTAAATGCCGATCTCCTATTTGCTGGCATGAAATTGGCGAGTCCCACGTAATTCGCGCAACAGTGGATTCTCCAATCGTTGGTCCTGAGCTTATCCAGGAAACAACCGACAAAATCACTCAGATTCGCAATAACCTTCTCACAGCTCGTAGCCGACAAAAGAGTTACGCCGACAAGCGACGCAAACCGCTTGAATTTACCGTGGGTGACATGGTCATGTTAAAAGTGTCCCCATGGAAAGGTGTGGTTCGATTTGGACGCAAGGGTAAATTGGCACCACGCTATGTAGGCCCGTTCAAAATCCTGAAAAGGATCGGACCAGTAGCCTACGAGTTGGATCTACCAATAGAGCTTAATAAAGTTCACCCAGTATTTCATATAGCCAACCTCAAGAAGTGTTTAGCTGACGAGAACCTTCATGTTCCTCTCGAGGATATCCAAATCGACGAGACAATGCAATTTATCGAGAAACCCTTGGAAATTGCAGACCGAAAGGAAAAGCAACTCAAAAGAAGTCGCATTCCCCTGGTCAAGGTTAGGTGGCAGTCAGCACGTGGACCCGAGTATACATGGGAGCGTGAGGATCAAATGCGTACCAAATACCCGCAACTTTTCTCTTAAGGTACTCTCTTCTTAAATTTCGGGACGAAATTTCCTAAAGTAGGGGAGACTGTGACATCCGCCTAAAATGGATTCGGGTCAACCCAACCCAATTGGAAATTTAATAAACCCTTCTCAAGATTACTTGACGCTAATAGGATCAAAACCCATACACTACGATATAAGTTGACGTTAATAGCAATATAGCATAGTATAACGTTATAACTATAATCAAATTAAATTATGATACCATATTAAAATTAAATCAAAGTATGATGCTCTAATTAAATTAAAAGAATCAAACTTGAATGCTATAATTAAACTTCAAATCAAAGTAGATTGTTATAATCAAATAATAACCTATTTTTTTATAAAACTCTATTTTTATAAACTCTACATTAAATTTTATAAAATTCTTATATTAATTAGTATATTACATAGAGATGCTTGTGCTAGTGGGAAATTATGAAGACCACCAAAAATCAAAAGTTATTCCCATGGTCTCCCACTTACACCTCCCATCATCTTTCCTTTCATTTTTCTCCCAACACATTATTCTCATCACCACTCAAACTCTCTCTATTCTTTCTCTCACTCTCAATCTCGAAATTCTTCCAAGAAATATCAATTTTCCAGCCAAGAACAATCCCTCATACTCAAATCTCCATCCCTCTTGAAGCATTCATCAAGGTATGTTGTTAAAAGTTTCAAATTCATTAATGAAACAAATTAAATCCACCAAAATATCTAAAACTCATTTTATATATAAACCTGATTTTTTTCAGAATCCCATCAATAAAATAAGAAGTTCTGGAAATTTTCAGAAAATAACTTATTTTTATTGAATTACTATAATTATTGCAATAAAATAGGACAATAATTCACATAAAATATTTTTTGCAGTCAATAAATTCTGGGAAAATTTTAGAACAACCCATATATTGCGTAAAGTAGATTTATAAATTTTCATGCATTTATATTACTGTTTGATGCTTATTTTGTATTTTATTTGGTTATAGATAAATAAATTGCAAAATATAGTTATGTATGTTAAAAACTAGATTTTATATTTTTCTCACCTTATTAACATTTTAAAGACTCCATGACAAAATTTACAGAGTTTTGTAAGAATGTTTTCTTATTTTTCCTGATTTAATGATTATTTAATGGTTTAAATTGATAATAAATAGCTACACATGTCCAAAAATTATAAAACCTTATCAGAATATCATATATAACATGTTAATCATAAATAAAAAGTCTGATGAATTTCACTTAATATTTTCCTATTATTTATGATTTTATTGATTAGTTAATAATGAAAAACATAAGAAATACTTCCCATAGTCCAAAATATCCAACCTATTTACAGTAGGCTCAATATAATGTTAGAAAACTATGGTTAATTTTCCAGAAGTTTTGGGAATCATTTATTATTTTTCCTGAATTTTGTTGTGGTTTAATTATTAAAATAATAAATAAATACTAAAGCAGTTAAGAAAAATATGAAAATTTTACAGTAATTACTATTTTATGAAATAATGATTTTCTGATAATTTCAGAATGTTTCATTACTGTTTAGTATTTAAAACCATTTTCCTAAATATCTAAGCATGTAAAAATGCATTTTTAATGATTATTTCATATAAATAATTGTTTATAATATATAAAATCTGTAAATACTTATAATTTGACTAGTTATTATTGTAATAATAAATTATTAAAATCTTGCCTAAAGTGAAGATATAAATTAATTAAGCAAAGTAATTAATTCAATTTAAAATTCATTTAACATATGAATACATTAATATTCAAAACAAAATTTGGATTATTGTTAATTCATCTAATATAAGAATATGTGTCTAATTATTTTTATTAATACTATATTCCCGTTTAGTAGTTCCTAAACCAAAACTATTAATTATAATAGGTTCCACGTCGTTTTGACCTGAGCCGTCTATCGTACAACACGCGTATTCCGTTTGGACTAATGTGAGTAATCTACCCCATATTTTATAATTTTCAATACTTTTGGGGTGTATCATGTGGTTTTAATATGTTCCAACTTCATTTTATTATTTTTTCACCATTGAGACATTGTTGGAACATTTATACTTGAATCATTATTTGTATAATTATTGTTTGTTTACGCTACATGTACTTGTAGTGCATTATCATTTTTAGTCTAATCTCCATGACTATGCCCGTATTCTTGAGGTACGTTATGGACAATAATAGCGCTATTGGGTTGACCACCCCGCCTTGGGACGCTAAGGTGATTGATCGCACGTGGTTGTGTGTGTATGATGATTAGATGCTCCATCCTATATATACATATATATGTATATATAGGGTGAGGACTTATTGTTGTTGTTATCATTTGTTAATCAATTTTTGATTTATAAACTGTTATCTCAATAACAGTTGCTTGCCAACTTCAAAAGAAAACAAATTTCAAATTATTCAAACTCACAATTTTCTTTAATAAAACTAGATTACTCACCAACTCTCGTAGTTGACCTGTTTTTACCCATGATGCAGATTTGAAGAATGAAGTTGATGAAAAGTAGGGTGTACCTTAGAAACCCACAAGACTATTTAAATTTGATGTAATAAATGTTATTGTATTTTGATTTGTATTTGTATGTTGTGGATCTTGTTTGCATACTTAGTACTTAATTGAATCTAATCATATTATAACATAGTTGTCATGAGACTTTGAACAATATATCACCCCTTTGAAAATTACATCTGCGTGTATGGGTGTAGCAAGCCGGTTACCTGAATTAATTCGTTTGGCACAAGAAGAGGCGTGTAAGCCGGAGAATATAAAAAACGAAAGAATGGTTGGATATTTGAAGCATCTGGAAGAAAATGCTCAGAAATTGAAGACCTTCAGAGGACGAATATGGGTCCCAAAACAAGGAGAAGCGCGAAACTTGCTTCTGGAAGATGCCCATTATGGCCGATATGCAGTTCATCCGGGCAGTACCAAGATGTATCAGACGTTAAAACCGATGTATTGGTGGCCTGGAATGAAGAGGAACATTGGAAGATATGTGGAAAAATGCTTGACTTGTCTGCAAGTTAAGTCAAACCATCAGAAACTGTACGGGGAAATACAACCATTGCCGGTTCCGGAGAAGAAATGGGATCATATTACCATGGATTTTGTAACGAAGTTGCCGCGGACACCACGAGGTTATGATTCTATATGGGTAAATGTGGACCGATTGACCAAATCGGCACAGTTCATACCATATAAAGAGAAGTACAGGGTAGATCAACTGGCGAAAATCTACATTGATGAGGTGATTTGTCGGCATGGATTTCCAGCATCGATAGTATCGGACCGAAACAGCAGATTTACTTCCTATTTTTGGCAGAGTCTTCAAAAGCAATTGGGTACAAAAGTACTTATGGGTACCGCATATCACCCGCAGACCGATGGTCAGAGTGAAAGAACAATCCAAACTTTGGAAGATATGCTGAGGACTTGTGTCATAGACTTCGGTGGAAGTTGGGAAGATCATTTACCTTTAGTGGAATTCGCGTACAATAACAGCTATCATTCCAGCATTCAGATGGCCCCGTATGAAGCCTTGTATGGAACACCGTGTCGTACTCCGACCTGCTGGACTGAAGTTGGGGAAAAGCCGTTGGCTGGACCTGAAATTGTAGCACAGACTGAAGAAAAGATCAAACTGATACGCGAAAACTTGAAGGTAGCTCAGAATCGGCAGAAACAGTATGCAGACAAACGGGTGAAACAGATAGAATTCCAAGTAGGAGATATGGTAATGCTCAAAGTATCCCCTTGGAAAGGCTTAATCCGTTTTGGGAAGAAAGGGAAGTTGAGTCCTCGTTTCATTGGACCTTTCCGTATATCCCAAAGGGTTGGAGCCGTGGCGTATAGATTGGAGTTACCTGAAGAACTTCATGGTATACATGATGTATTCCATGTGTCCCATTTGAGGAAAACGTTGTTTGATAAGTCTCAACATATACCTCTTGCTGAAATTGAGGTGGATGAAAAGCTGAGATACCCGGAACAACCCGAGCGGGTGCTAGACCGCAAGATAAGACAACTGCGAAACAAGAAGATCAGCATGGTGAAAGTACTTTGGCGTCATCACAAAGGTTCCGACATGACGTGGGAGACCGAAAGTGAAATGAGGGAGAAATACCCTCAACTTTTTGTATGATTTCGGGGACGAAATCTCTTAAAGGAGGGGAGAATTTGTAACGCCGAAAACATGTTTATTATATAATTATAATAAAAATGGCAAAATGGTCATTTTACCTAAAAAGGGTAATTTGGTCTTTTGGACAAAAAAAGGACTTGTTTTGTAATAATATTTTGAGTCTTGGACTTAAAATGTTATAAAAACTGAATTTGTGTCATAATGTTTGTAAATTGTGGCAAAAGTCCTAAATATGCAACTCTAGGGACCAAAATGTAATTTCTGGAAGTATAAAAGCTTGGAAGTTTCTTCCAATTGTGTGCAGAATTTTGGTGAGATACGGGAGAAGTTCTTGGTACGAGAGTTGCAGAATTTTGAAGAGTTCTTGAAGATTGAAGTTGGAAAATCGGATTATAGCTTTCAAAGGGTATAATTGGAAGTTTGAAGGTAAGTTCTTCAAGTTTTTGCTAGATGTTCTTGATGGGTTTTTGTGGAATTCAAAAACTGCATTTGCAGTTATAATTGTATGGTTAAAATGGTTGGATACTTCCATTAAGTCATGCTAATAAGGACTTTATTCAAGAAAATGGAAGTAGATTGTTATAATTGATGAATTTGAAATTTTGGGGTTGTTAAAACTAAGAACCCTAATTCTTCATATGGTTGATTGAATGTGTTTTGGGGGTTAAAAACCTTGTTAAAATGTAAGGTTTTAGCCTAGGAATAAACCCCAACCGATTAAGTCGAGCAATAAGTGCTTAAAATGGAAAAATGGAAAATTCTAGCACAAAATCGGAGTTTTCTGCACACTGCCCAGCGCTCGCGACTCGAGCAGGCTGTGGCTCGCGACTCGAAGACCACCCTTCGCGACTCGAGCAGGGTGCTGGTCGCGACTCGAGGCCTGGGCAGAAACCAAATTGTTTTCTGTGAATTTTCCAAGTTTGATTTTAATGCTAGGCTTATCCGATTGACCTGAAATTTTAAACATAGGTTTAATATGTTGTAAAACTTCATGGAAAATTATCGGAATACAAATACGACCTCCTGAAAGTACTGTAGTGGAATACGCGTATTTCGAGAAGTGTGTTAAATTATATACCAATGGTTAATGCTTGGAATTGGTCTTATGTTAGACTCTTGTACATTATAACCAACTGAAATAGTATACTAACCTATAATCATTGTGAAATAATGGAATTATAGGTACGGAACAAAATCTTACGGAATACATTACAAGTCAAGAAACGACGAAAGCTAGTGGTAGCAAGCAACAAGGTGAGTAATCTTGATTATATCTAGTATGATATATTGGTGCAGCCTTATTGGCTAAGATTACTATCTTTGACATTAAATGGTGCGGTCTTAGGACCATGATTTTGGTGCGGCCCTCGGGCTATGATTTTGGTGCGGCCTTCGGGCTATGATTTTGGTGCGGCCTTCGGGCTATGATTTTGGTGCGGCCTTCGGGCTATGATATTCGGTGCGGCCTTTATGGCTATGATTATGGTGCGGTCAGTGATGACCATGACTTTTGGGACAAAAATTGTTTAAGAGTTTAATTGTTGTTATTCTCTTGTATATGCTTATTTGATTGCTTGATTACTCATTGGGCTTTGTAGCTCACAGTTTGTTTGATATGTCCCTACATGTGAGCGTGACCCTGCTAAAGGAAAAGACAAAGTCCGTGACTGAGGACTTAGTGTTGAAGTAATACCCGGCTTGAAGAATGTATAATATTTTATGTATTGTACTTCGTGATACTCTTGTACTCGAATTGTATTAACTAATACCCCTTATAATGTTTTATTTGTAAAATATTTGGTTTGAAAAATGAAAAAAATTTTGGGGTGTTTTTGGTTAATAAGTCGGGTGTTACAGATCAGCAACACTATCCTTATTTTCATATTTTCAGAAGGAAAACTTCAAGAACACGTCCTACATTTTGCAAATTCTCACATCGTAAGGTTCACGCTCTGTTTCTTGAGGGTTTTTTTTTGCCCTGTTTATCGTAGACACTTGTATTTGTAACACTATGCCACTTGATGTTTTTCCATGGCGTCAATACGAATGTATTTGTAACCTTGGAGAACACACAGACGCAGGAGACACATCATGTACTTCTCTCTTGCAACATTAAGCCACATCATCAGGCATGGTAGTAGACACCGGCTATTACAAGTTCAAGTCCCTTTTAGCAGGTAAATTTCAACTTCATGCCCCTTAAAGACCAAAAAATAACATGAGGGACCTTTTAAACCAAAAGCCCAGAGTTGGATGGATTACAGTGTAATTTTGCCTTCAAACAACACCTCTAAATATTTTGTTTGTTGAATGTTTTGAAGTGCATAAACATTGATTATAAAACTCGGAAATTGATAACTAATCCATTTCTCTTCTATATAACCACATTATTTGAATATGCGATTTTCTTCTTTACCGTAGGGTCCTAACCTAATATTATGTCACCCGATCTTCCACAAGAAAAACTTGAAGCATAATTAAATTGATAATTCCCCAAACTCCAAGAACTTTAAAAAAGATCAGTTGTAGTAAGCAATGTTTCCTAGATACCCAAAAAAAATTAATACCATGCTTCAAACAAAAATTATTAATATCACATTTTTTCTTCCAATACCACAAGAATTTAATGAAAGAATATTAATTATCAACAAAATTTTCACCAATTCTAACTAATAATCATTTAGGTTCTTTATTAAATCCTTGCATGTCAAATCCTAATCAATCAAAGAAAAACCATGTTTCTCTTTTACTTCAAAGGTAATATATTTGTGTTACCTCTTCTTTTATAGTTGGCAGTTTCAGAAAGAAAAAGATTAGACAAATCTTTTCCAGGCAATCCTTGTTGCAATTGAAGTGGAGAAATCATCGGTTTGGAAATTTTGACACCTCCAAATTCCGGTGGCTTAGAAAGAGATCGAGACACGCCAGAGGGCATTTTTGGTTGTTTCTCAACATATGAAGCATCGCCATCAGGAAGTTTGAGAGTTGTATAATCCTAAGGTGTCTCCATATTTTTTCATCACCTTTTATATTTTTTTATCACCATATGTTTTTATTATTTTTGTGCATTGTTGTTGGTCCGTGGCCACATGTTCTTTTGGAGGTGACTCGACAAAAACCACCTACATATCGTCGTCTGAATCTTCACTTCTATCATCTCTTTTTCCGTCACCACTCTCATCATTTTGTATGTATTCTTGTTGTAAATCACCAATCGATTCATTATCATCTTTTAGAATCGATAACGACCATATCTCCATTACTCGTACGTCATACATGTTGCATTTAATGATCACCTTTTCATTTTCACAAATAAATGTCATGGTCTTGCAGTTAATAAAGACCCTACTAGTGCTAGTGGTTTCTTCATTATTGTCACTCATAAACATAACCTTACTCCACATAGTCACTACATTTTTTAGTGTATTTGGTAACCATGTATAAAGAGGTAGTCCTTCAACATCACGCATAAGCCAAAACAATACTTCCTTCAACATTAGACATGAGTCCAAACAATACTTCCTTTACGGGAAAAAATTTTCTCCACAACACCAAAACTTTCAAAGATAGTCTTGATTGATTCTACTTGTTGAAACTTTGCATGCTAACTACGATAGTGGAACTCCAACCAAACCCACAATCTGTCCAAATAATTATTCTCCACCTCGTTAAATCCTTCTTTGCAAATGTTATACAACTTAGCGATTGAAATAACATCACTAACCTCTCTAAAGTAACATACACTAAGTTTGGGATAACAAGAAACTCCTTTTGATCAATCAATATTTTTTTGGTATACTATTCTTTTTCAACCTCGATTCTTTTTTTTCCAACTAATATATCTATATAAAAGTTATTCCCATTTGGTTTTACATAGTCAAGTTCTTTCCTGATCTCCACATTAGGTTTTTGAACATTCGATCTTCTTTGTATGAGCTTGTTTCTGCTATCTTTTCTGAGAAATCTTGTGACTATAGCAAATAGGTGATAAATCCTTAAGCAGACCTAACTTATATTTTCTTTGAAAGCAAATCGATACAAATCGATACCACGAGGCTTTATGAATCGCATAAACACAAACCTTTTACCGATCTTTGATAGTTTTCTAGCAATGTAAACCTTAGCAACAGTTCAAAATGTTTAAGTTTATTGGGCTCCTTTTGTTTAGGCTTTATGTTCAGCCCATTTTAGCTAGGTTTACCCTAATTGCTTGTCTATATATTTTGTCTTTTCCCTTTTCTTTGTACTTGTACTTTTCAATGTTATTAATATAAAACCCTAGCTGTTTATGTTCTTTGGTTATTAGTTTACATGGTATCAGAGCTATTCGATCCTTGTTCATGATTACTGGGGGCGAGCTATTCGAAAATTTTGGCGATTCTTGGTATGTTTTTGTTGCTCGTTTCTGTGTCTGGTTTGTCTTGATTTGTTCGACTTGGTGGTTTTCGAGGGTTTCGATTGTACTTGTTTTCAAGGGTTTTCAAGTTGTTTGATTTTGTATCTCCTACAAATCGCACGATCCTTGCTCCTCTCTGAAAGGTTTTCTGCAAATCTATGAACTAAAATCTAAGTTCACATGCAACCTATGAGGATCTATGTTTTCTACAATTGAACATATAAATATTTCCTAAAAGGCCACAAGAAAAATAACTAAAGAATAAAATCAGAAAAACTAACATTTAGGTTTTCTTGGAAGCAAAGCAACAAAAAGATCTTGCCTCAAATGAAGTCACACCCAGGGAGCTGAGGGAGGGATCGAAAATTCTAGAGAGGATGGTGAGAAATGGCGTAGGTTTTCTGGGGTCTGAGGCTCCCTATTTATAGCCTCCAGCAAATAACCAAATAAGCCTTTAGAGATAAACCTTTTGAATTCAAATCAAGATAAACCTTTTATCTTATTAATTCAAACCTATTTATCTCCATATATATCAAAAACGAAAATATATATATCTATATATAATTTCAACTGGTTACTTCACTCACTCAAATTGTCACTTACTCAACTATTGAATAATTACAATTTCAGTCCCTGCACCTTTAATTAATTAAATTAATAACCAAATTAATTCCAATTAATTCCAGATTAATTTATAATTAATTAATATAGTTCCTAATTAATATATTATCACTTTAATATATTAATAAACTATTTATTTAATTTCTATTGATTTATTAATCACATAATAAATCAATCTTTCTTTCTACTGAATTTTCTACCAAACCTCCAGCTATGAGGGCAACCCAAATGGACTATGCTACTATTAATTAGGTAAATATTAATTATTAGTCATGACTTAGACACCTAATACAACACTCTCTTCTCAAGTTCCTAATATTTTTTAGGGAGAAGCTATTTTTACTGCAGCCTATGTTATTAATCGCATTCTCACTGCGCATAATTCTGGGAAGTCTCCTTATGAAATGTTGTATGGGAAACTTCCAGACTATCCATCATTACGAGTGTTTGGGTGTACCTGCTTTGTGTTAAAATCTCATGCAGAGAGAAATAAGTTGTCTTCAAAATCAGCCCTTTGTGTATTTTTAGGATACAGGATTGGTCAGAAATGTTATCGGTCTTATGACCCGTCAAACCAAAAATTGTATGTTTCTCACCATGTTACCTTCCTAGAGCATATCTCGTTCTACAACATTTCTGTTCAGTCCCATGACGTGGCTCAGTCCGAACTTCAAACTCTTGACCCATTTAGCACTGACAGCGATGATGACGATCCTCTACACGCCGTTGATCCTCCTCCAGCCGCTGATCCTCCTTCTGCCGCTGCTCAGCCTCCTGTCGTTGATCCTCCACCTGCCGCTCATCCGGATCCCCACCATTGAGGCCTATTCGTTAGCGGAAGTCCACCAAACTTCCAGAGTTTATTTATTCCTCTTACTCACCAGCTTTTTCCTCCTTTGGCAGAACGCCATGGCTGAGGAACTCGCAGCTCTTCACCAGACCTATACATGGGATTTGGTTCATCTCCTTCCTGGAAAGCACATGATTGGTTTTCGTTGAGTATATAAAATCAAGACAAAATCTGATGGGTCCATTGAGCGTTACAAAGCCAGACTTGTTGCGAAAGGATACTCGCAAAAGTATGGTATGGATTATGAGGAGACCTTTGCTCCTGTTGTAAAAATGACAACTGTACATACCTTGAATGATGTTTCCTCCATTAGACAATGGAAGATTTATCATATAGATGTCAAGAATGCATTCCTGAATGGTGATCTTCATGAGGAAGTTTACATGTCTCCTCCCCCAGGCATTGCTCATAAGCCAGGAGAAGTTTGTCGACTTCGGAAGGCTTTGTATGGTCTCAAACAAGCCCCTTGTGCTTGGTTTGAGAAATTTTCTACGGTGATTACTTCGCTTGGCTTTTGTGCTAGTAATCATGATTCCACCTTGTTTGTTAGATGTACGAGTGCAGGCTGGATCCTTCTCTCCTTATATGTTGATGACATGATTATTACCGAGGATGATCATGATGGTATAGGGTGTTTGAAACGTGATTTGGCTTACCATTTTGCTATGAAAGACTTGGGTTTGCTGCGTTATTTTTTGGGAATTGAAGTTGCTCAATCCCCAAAGGGTTATCTCTTATCTCAGACGAAGTATATCTCATATTTGTTTGACCGTGCACATCTCACGGATAACCAGACAGTTGATATACCTCTATAGAGTAATGCCAAGTAGTCTCCAACTAACGGTGTTCCCTTGTAAGATCCGAGCCTTTACCGTACCATTATGGGGGGTTTAGTCTATCTCACTGTCACCAGACCGTATATTGCTCATGCCGTTCATGTGGTTAGTTAGTTTGTCACTGCTCCTTCCAGTTCACTGGGGAGCTATCCTTCGTATTTTGAGATATCTTCGTGGTACTTAGTTCCGTAGCCTTGTGTTCCCTTCCACGTCCTCTCTTGAGCTACGTGCCTATAGTGATGCTAATTGGGATAGTGATATTTATGATCACAAGTCTACTACTGGGTATTGTGTTTTTCTTAGAGATTCGTTGATTTCATGGAAAAGCGAGAAACATGATGTTGTCTCGCGATCTTCTACGGAATATGAGTATCGAGCCATGGCTATTGCCACTTGTGAGACTGTCTGGTTGCGATGGCTTCTTGCAAATATGGGTGTTCATATTTCTCATCCTACCCCATTGCACTATGACAACGAGAATGCGATATTGATTGTCAAGAATTCGGTGTTTCACGAGCGTACAAAACATATTGAGATTGATTATCATTTTACACGACATCACCTTCAGCAGGGGACTATCTCTCTTTTTTATGTTTCATCCGCCTTACAGATTGCAGATATGTTTACGAAGCCTTTAACTGCTCCTTGTTTTCATTTTTCGACTGACAAACTCTCAATGCTTATTGCTGTCACATTGTGAGTTTGAGGGGGGATGTTAGCCAAAATAAGTTTATTGGGCTCTTTTTGTTCAGGCTTTATGTTCAACCCATTTTAGCTAGGTTTACCCTTATTGCTTGTCTATATATTTTGTCTTTCCCCTTTTTTTGTACTTGTACTTTTCATTGTTAATAATATGAAACCCTAGCCGTTTATGTTCTTTGGTTATTAGTTTACACAAAATTGTTCACAATGATTCGTAAATCTTGTATCATTATATAAGCAAGGAAATTTGTGATGTAGATTGAAACCCATAGATGCTCCACTGAGTTGTGATCCCTACACTCTGGTTTGATCGTTGTTGTATCCTCATCAGTGTTCTAAAAGGCGCGTCATGGCGTGCGTCAAGGCGTGCCATGGCGTGAGGCGCGACTCCGCCGTCCCGAAAACCCTCTTGGCGGTGTGGCTAGGCGTGGCGCGTGAAAAGGCGAGCCATGGCGCGAGTTTTTAGTATTTGCCACCTATTTTTTCTTATTTCTCTTGCATTTCTTGATTGAGCATAAAACATTTGAGTTTTTGTTAACTTTTTGTTATTAGTTATGATAAAACACTTCTAAAAACCTCATATGTTTGATATAAATCTATATTTATATATAATATAATTATATTATTCATATAAAATTGCCGCATTACATCATGCCTTGAAAAACGCCTTTACTCGCCAAGGCTCGTAAAACTTGAGGCTTGACATTGCCGCCACGTCACGCCTCACGCCATTTAGAACCTTGATACATTTTCCTCGATCATCATTCTTTCTCTTTAATTTGCCAAAACATCATTCCTAATCTAATTGTTCTTGATTACGCTGGTAAAATCCACCCATGGTCAATAATATCATAACCATACCCCTCAAATAAACATACAATGACCCTCGGCTAAGATTTAGAGAGTTGTAAATATTTTAAATTACTCTTTTGATGTATATATTATTTAACCCGATAACATACATATGGATTTTTTTTTCCTCTTTTAATTGATAGTAGAAGTTTGGAAACTGAATTATTTCTATTCAGTCTTTTTATAAATTTTTGCTTATTTTAATTTAATTTTATTTTCCTTTATTTGTCCTCTATTTTTTAATATTTTATTATTTATAAATTTATAAATATTCTTGTTGGTACATACGTTTTTATAACAAACATTTTTTAATTATTATTGAACCATATTGTTGTGTATATAGTAATGTATTCCGTTCTATATCTATATCAATTATTATTATTTAAGTATTTATTATTGATACAAAACGCATTGAAGACTTGGTTCATACTGTTATTGACAAGTGAGAAAAGATAAGAAAGAAAAAATATGTTTAATTTAAAACGGACTTTAACTTTGATCCGTCGAGAGTTTAGACACTCGCATTATATCACCAAAAAACACTCAATTGGCTAGAGCTCTTGATAATAATGCTCATGCTGATGACAGTTTTCTTATCCGTCCTCACCAAAATTCACTGGTTAGACCCTTCTAAAGCCATGTTTTTGTTTCCATGTTAAGTCAATAATTGATAAATGATACTAAATGGATAACGATATCTGAATGGATACAGTATTGTTGTTATACATACCGTTTCTTTTTTAGACCGAATGAACCGGTGAATCTGAATAAATGACTATTATACAATATTAATGTTTAAACTTGATAATAACAAATGATCATTTATTGAATAATTGTTATAAATTAAAGTTGTATGTGCTCACACTAATTTCTTTTTAAATGTTAGAAATTTAAAAATAACTTGATTAATAATTTAAATTGAACATAAATTTAAAGTAATTTCAAAAAATAAAGTTAAACTCAAACAATCAATATTTAAATATATAATGAATTAAACAAAATAACGAGCATACGGAAATTTGTATGATATTTATACACATAATAGTGAATAACTCAATATATAAGTATAAAATATACTTCGTTATTTATAATTTTCTATATAAATATGATGTTCATTAAAAAAATAAGGGTAATTCTGAAAAATGAAATATAAAATCATAACTTAATGTTATGGACACCTATTTTCTAACTTAACTCATTAAAATATTTTATTAGCATTAAATAAAAAATATAATCATATATAGCTGAACAATTAAGTTTGTTATATTTTAAGTCCATTAAATGAAAAAGAAACACCACCTAAGTTTTCCCAATTTTCGGTTTATTTCTATAACTTGTTTTATTTAGATTGAATGCCAAAATATAATATCTGTTTCTAATATTTTTTTTTTTTTTTTGCAAGTTTAGATTCATAGTTAATATTAATAATTTGTTGTCAATTTTAAAATTTCAAATATTGGTCTTGCGCCAAATTTAGTTCCACCTTTTATGTATATGGTTTTATGTAATTATAAGCATTTTGAAAGTTAATAATATTCCCCCTTTGAGATTTCTTGACATTTTACGTATTTATAGTTCCGTTCTGTTTAGGGATGAGGAAAAAGCAAATCACAAACCGAAAAATCGAAAAAACAGTAAAACTGAAACCGAACGAATAAACTGATAGTGTGTTTTTTATCATTTAGAAACCGACTATTTGCAGTGCGATACGTTTTTGCATTATATACCGCACCATAAAAACTGCATCCCAAAAACCGCACCGCAAAATCTCACCATATGATATATTAAATATTTAATTAATATATATATATATATATATATATTGCATATTTAAGTTTTTTTTGAAATAAAGTTGACTAAAAATAAACTAAGAAGCGGATTTCACTTTCAATCTAAGTCTCTAACATATACGAGTATTTAGTTTCAAGACTTAAAATATGTATTTTTCGTTACGTAAAAATTATTTTAAGTTTTCTCAAATATGTTTTAACCATAATTTTGATCTTTTTTGTAACAGGTTAACAACTAACTCGTCATAAAGTCATTTTACATTTGTGTTCGATTTGTTATAAGCAAAAAAAAAAAATATGATTATAATCTATTTGTTTGCGGTTTTAAAACTCCCAAATGTAAAAACCACATCATTGTTATCAAGGTTTATAAACCGAACCACATAAAAACCAAATTGCACTTAAAACCGCAAACCGTACCAAAAAAAATTAAACAGTATAATTTTAACAATCTAAAAACCGATTTATACAATTTTCAGTATGATTTTAACTTAAAACCGCACCAAACCACTTCCATTATTAATTACTGATGGTTGAATTGATGGTATAATCATTTATATGGATGAAAAAACTCTTCTATAATGGTGAAGTAATTGGGTTTTTATTTTTGAGTTTTTTAATGAAAAGGCTCTCCCAAAAAGCTTCCCTATTGTGGATGCTCTAAGGGGTGATTAGGTTCTCCAGAATGATTTAAACAAATGATTCATAAAAGATCTCAGAATTATAAAACTTCTAACTTTTTATAACAAAACATAGGATATTATTGATTTTGAAATCCAAATACAATCAAATCCTTTGAAATCTATCAAACCAAACAGTCTCTAAGAGTATTTAGAACAATTTAAATATATATATATATATATATATATATATATATATATATATATATATATATATATATATATATATATATATATATATATATATATATATAAACTTATGACAAAACTTCATAAATAATCCCTGTGGTTCCACAAAATATCAAGTTTCCTCCATAACATTTTTTTATCTCAAAGATAGTCCCTGTGGTTTTATTTTTTTTATCATGGTTGGTTCCTCACCCATATAAAATAACTTATTTACCCTTTTTATTTTACATTTTTCTTTTTGATTAATTTAGAACTAATGGAAGGTCCACATGTTTCCACCATTACCACCACTATACACCACCGCCATTACCCCTATCATCCACTACCACCCCACCGTCAAATGCCATCACCATCCACCATTTCCAACCCATTTTCCTCTCCAAACTTCAACCACCATCCAAGAACATTTGCAATACTTCATTTAGGACTTCGATCGAGTACCTGGTGTCCGTGATTTTGGCATAAACCTTCATGAATAATTGAGGTTTACCCATTTCCCAATCAAACACAAGCCAATGTTAATCTACCGAAAATTGCAATGAATTAAGATTGTGATTGTTACTTGATTTGTAGATCAAAACAAAACCAGAAGGAAATGCATCTTGTGCGTGATTTTGACATAAACCTCCTCAGTTTTAGTAATTTTTCTTGCATTTTGTTCAGTAATCCAACACCCCATCTCCAAATCCCCTTCTTCTGGGCCGCGTTCAAAAAGAAATTGAAATGGGAAACTATAAGTTTATACGACATGTTGTTTGGTTTCGGCCCAGTAAGCTTATTTCTGAATCGCTATCTCGTATCATTTTAGGAGTCTCAACACGTTACTGCTCGAATTCTGACTCAGTACTAGCCATCTTCGTATGATTTGGTTGCTGATTCAAACCACAAAGTCATCTAGCTTCATAACCACGAGATCCCAGTCTATATTCTTATTGTTCTTTCCTATCTCACCGTTCTAAAACTTGTTCCTGAATCAACATAGAAGCCAGTAAATGAGAGAGTGAGGTCGATTCAAAGAGGAGTGGAGGAGACATAGAAATCGACATACCAAGTGGAGAGGTCGATTCAGAGAAGAGTGCCCGATTCTAAAACTTGTTCCTGAAATCGACATACGAAGCGGTGAAGGAGATAAACCTTTTGTTTGTGTCTTTTTCAAAAGATCCAGGGATAAACCAAATATAGCTAAGGTCAATTCAAATAGAAAGAGATAAAGGAGAGAGTGACAGGTGGTGGTAACTGGTAAGGTAAGAGAGGAGTAGAGAAGGGAGGGGAAGAAGGGGGTAGGGTATTATTTACTTTTTTTCTTTTTCTTTTTACAATAATTTTAATTAAAGAAATTGTAAAATATATTAAAAGGGTAAATAAGGTTATGTTTGATTTACCTCTTACTGGTCCAGTAAGAGGCAATATCTGACTCGGTCCGAGTCAGACCGTTTGATGGGCCAAAAAAACATCTTACTCGGTCCAAGACATCTTACTCATCGGTCCAAGACATCTTACTCGGTAAGGGATACAAATTCGTTGACTGAGAAATAAAACAAATATCCTTTTTTACCATTTACCTGCCTCCACCGCTTTTACAACCGATCTCTTCTCCGCTTCCTCTGTTGAACCAGTCGCATCCACCAACTCCTCGTCTTTCCTCTGTGAGAGGAGTCGTCACCGGCAGGTATGTGGAAGGGACCCGCTACCACCACCATCCAAAGCATCGCCACCATTCTCAGTTTCCACAGCTACAGCAGGTATGTGTGTCTTGAAATTCGTTGTTTAGTTGTTTAGAGCATCCGTTGATTTCAGATTTTGCTAAAATTCGTTGTTTGTAGTGTGTGTCTTGAAATCAGATTGGTGAAAGTTGGTTGTTTCTATGTTGTCTCTTGAGATCAGATTGTTGAAATTTGTTTGTTTCTATTGTATTTCTTGAAATCAGATTGCTGGTGTATTGAATGAAATTAGATTGTTGTCACAGTTGTTCTTGGCCATTTGGTGAAATCAGAAATCAGAATGGTTTTCTGAAATTCTGTTTGCATTACATTTCGTCAAATAATATGTTTTGTGCTAGATATCTAGGAATGGGATGAGCAATTATGAATTCATAGTAGACATATGTTTTGAACTCGTAAAGGACACCAGGTTCTTTTAATAAACAATTCATTGTTATTTTGAATCATTTGGTTTATATATTGAGTATTTGAGTTGGACTTTATATTTCTTATAGTCCTCCCATAATTAGCTCTATCCTCAAATGCTACCTGTGAAGCTTGTGTTTTATGTAGCTTTCCATGGGCAACATAAGAAGATGGAGGGAATAGAGCATAAGACGCTAAGCGTTGAATGAAATTGAAAGAATATCATGTTTGTTCGTTACATTTCTTGATCATGTTTGGTTGGTGTATAGGAATGGAATTGAATGATATCAGTTTTTATATGAATTTTTTTATCATTTATAAATCCAATGTATAACTTTAATTCTACTCTATACATTAATGTAATTATAAATAATGAACTTTTGTTTACATAAACAGATACATTATATCCAATAAAAGATAGAATAGAAGGGTAACATTGTCATTTTCGTTATTCAGCAAATTCAGTCAGATGCATAATCAATCAGCATGGTTTTAGTCAGAGGCTGACTCAGTCAGAGCTTTTGACATAGTCAGGCCTCTGACTCAGTCAGATCTAACTCAGTCAGCAACTATCAAACACAACCTAAGTCATTGGGTGATGGACCACCAATGATAAATAAAATGAAACCGCAGCGACTAACCTTGAGATAAAAAAAATTAAGGATGAAACTTGATATTTTGTAAAAAACCACTGGGACCATTTATGAAGTTTTGTCTAAACTTATTGAAACAATAATCTAAGTTGTTTCGAAAAAAATATTTAATAAACTAATTTTTTTTTTCTAAATATGACAATTTAGGAAAAAATAAAAGAAATAAGCTAGTAAACAGACTGATGCATCAAGCCATCAAATATAGCTTTGAAAATATTTTGATTACTAGGTTATAAGCCCGTGTTCAACACGGGTTGACAACTTAAATAATTCTTTTACGTACAAGGGAAATTAAAATGTTATATAATAAGAAATGCATTTTGATATAAGCAAGAAATGATATGTACTACAGATGATAGAAAAACTAACAGCCCAAAGTAATTTTCACTCAAATCAGTTGGCAAATATTTCATGCTTTATCAATACAAGGGTACAAACGTAATTTCACTCAATCACTGACATGCATTACCAGAAATATATTCTTATTCTAATTAAAAACTCATCCACATTAGAAAATGAAACTACCTAAAAGTGAAACACGCCTTAGGCTAACAGTGACGTTGAAAATACATATGAATCCACTTACACAACCAAAACATAAGTAACATGACCAGAAAAAAAACCAATTTTCCATTTACCAAGGTATCAAAATCTATTAACTCCTAAACAATAATCTCTACTTATCAACAACCAGATCTAGATCTAGCAGCCAAAGATATATGAAGTATGATACAAACAACATATATCATCTAACATACCAAGAGTAAGACTACTCTGCTTGCTACACAATCACAAAGTATAAAGAGAAAATTGATCTAAAAGTGGGGGTATTTAATTAGAAAGAAATCAAAAATAGAATGTGAAGAAATTAATGTACAGAGGAATCAAAATGCATCAATAGAAAATGAGATGGAATTTAATTATATTTCTTTGTGTATTTCTGCTTGGTTCATGAAGTTGGATGAATGTAAAGTATTAAAATGACATAATTACCTGTTTTAAAACTCTTAAATGCTTTGTAAAAATTAATAACTTGTGTAATTATGTATTTTTTAAAACTATTTTTAGTTAAAATCGGTAAAGTATTTGAAATCCTAATATACCTAAAATGTTGAAAGCTTTGTCTTTCTCTTTAGAGTAATATAAGTGTGTCGTGAGTTTGATTTTGTTAAAACCATACTCTTCCAAATCTGATTCTTCCTGCTCATACAAAACCAATTGTTTGGTAGTACTTGTATTTTTTTTATCCATGTGTCTGTAAGATAAACTGCATGGAGACCACTAAAATCACCATATTTCAGATATTTAGCCACCCACTGAATCTTTATTTTTCCATTTAACAACTTTAAAAAACAATCTTCATAGGTAAGGGAGCTTGTCTGCAAACATGTGACAATAGTAAGTGTGGTAGCAGGGAAGTTATTTCTATCTTTTCATCTAACCTAACAACTTAACAATTAGCAAAAAAAACTAATCCAATTGAAAAAACATATATTAAACAGAAATGAAGAATAATTACCTTAAAGTCTTACCCGATTTTGCTCATTGATTATCATTAGATATACCATCAATAAGCATTTAAACTTGATCTTACCCAAATGTAACGACTGTTAGGGCATCTTTCCAAAACATCAGCAACCTCAAGCTCTGAAGTAGGTCTCATATTCAGTTTCAGTTTAAAAAACAAACCATACTTGGTCACAAAAAATCCCGCCTTAGTAATCAATGGATCTGAAAAACGTAAAAGAAAATAGCAGCCAATGAATGAATGAAATCGAGAGGGAACAACTATAGCTGGCGGTGTTCAGAGAACGCTCCACACACAAGGTAAAAAGAATCAATGAAGTAGAGTCCAGAAAAACTCGTTGCCAATAATGTGTGCCAATTCGTCAAAAAGAGTTGAAATTCTGGAAATCAGTCACGTTTCTTCTTCACAAAGTCTTTAGATCCTTGATCATGCATATACACATATATAATGAAACTGCTTTGGATGCAAGCAATGCGATATTACTAACAGGCAATAATTTAAGTAAAATCATTCACAGGTAAAACTATAACTTTCATGAGGGTGGATATAGAATTTGTTGGATTGTATTCAAACATGCACAATCAAGTATCATTGAAGCTAATCAAAAGATGAGAGTAAAAAGAAGAGGGAAGAAAGGTCGATGCATTTACCTTGTATTTTCTTTATGTTTCAGCCTTCAAATTGAAGCAGCAATGGTTGTGCGACGAGGAGTATATGTAATCACATAAAATATGCAATTAAAGATTGCGTTTTGAAAGGATTATCTTGCCATCGCAATTATCAAATTAAAAAAAATAAAATAAGAAGGTTGGGAATTCACTGAATGTTATGCACTTCTCTGGAATTCGTGTTTGGAAGACCTCTTCTAACTGATTTCCCTAAATTGAATGTGATTTCACAAAGACTGAAAGACATATTAACAAACACTTGGTGTGCAAATCCGATCTTTTCTCAATTCCACCACTCTTCATAATCCACTCTTCGATCTTGGAATCTAAAGTAAAAAAAAAAGATAAAAAACTTATAATAGTGTTTCTGAGAGAGATGAGAAGATAAGAGAGAGGGAACACGGGATTCAAATTTCAAAATGTGAATTGAGCGATTTAGACATTACCTCTTTCAATTTCTAAGCTAAATCAAATAGCTATGTCAGAGAGGAAAGGGTTACGAATGATACACATCATAAAATCGATCAACCCTAAACTGAAATCCTGCAGAATAGGAGGTGATGATCTGCAATCGATTTTGATGGGAGGAGTCGTCGATCAGAGTCATATCGATGGAGATACAAAGAGTAGGAGGTGGAGGCCTGAATTGTAGGAAGATTTAGGTTTTGAAATTAATTTTCCCAAATTAAGATCGTAAAACTGGGGAGGGATTGATTGTTAAAACTGATGTAATTGCTGATTTATCGGCTTCATGGTTGTAAACTCGTTAATTGGGATGCGATTGTAACCGATCCAAAATGATTTATCGGCTTCATGGTTGTAAACTCGTTAATTGGGATGGGATGTAATTGAAACTGAAGAAGAATTAAACGGGAGGAAACGCGTGAGAAGGAGTAGGGATGAAGAGCGGGAAAATTAGAAAGAGACTCTAACAGAAGGACACGACATTTGCATTACTCTTTTTATTAGAAGGGATCTTTTGTAAAAATTTCAGCAAAAAAGGAGAATCATATAGGCAGGCCACGTGGCAGATTATGGAGCCGAGAATATAAAGAGGAGAAGCCATAAGGAAAGACCAAGTGGCAAACTATTTACTCTTTTATTAGAAGAGAAAGATACATTTTTGTTTAGTATAAGTTGCACTAAATTAATTACGGCGATTGTGAATTCAATGCATAAATATTAAACAAACATTAGGAAAACATGGCACCGTCTTATGCCATAAAGAGACAGTTCAAAAGACGGTTCATAGAAAAGAAAAATAGTTCTCGTTATACAAACATAGAAAAAGAACCGATGGTTTAGAAGCACACACGTGTTGGACATAATCCGTGTGAATTATACCCAAGATATCTTTCTTCCTGGACCTGCTTGTCTTCCAAGTAGATTTTTACACGAATGGCTTTCTTTGTCAACCACTGTCCCCTTCTTCAAAACGGGTAATTCTATGGGTTGTCAGGTTGATTTAATTATTATGTAATAAATAATTATTGATTAAATAACGATTATAACATAAAATTTTATAAACACATGAAACAAAATTTTAAGGGTTTTCAAATTACGTAACATGTTTCTATTCAATCTAAAAGTTAGATTTACCAATAACAAAAGTACATCTTTGAATTCAACAGCAATAAGTGTGTATATTGAAATTGTGACAAGATTGCGCGGGAATACTCCAACTCACCATACGGGACCCAGTCCCAAAAGCTCTTCACCGTCCGCGCACCGCCTACATTCCTCCCGTACACGTATGCATGTAATACATACATATAAATAGAGACATATATATATGGAGAGTTGCAGACATCTTTCTCGTCATCAGTACCAACTCTTTGCTTTACAATAACACTTGATTTCTTTCTCTTTTTCCGATTAGAAAGAGACGTAAAATGGCCACAAGAAAGACGAACCACGGCAGTTGTATAAAGATCTTCAGTTTTGCGATCGGCATCGCCATCTTGTTACTGACAGCACAATTCGGTGCTGTCAACTGCAGATCTACCCTGCGTGCGACACAACTCACCAGTAACCGCGTGGCTGCTGGATGTGAACAGATTCAAGAAGCAGAATCTATCGGGAAAACTGGATTGAGAGTTTCTTCATCTGACAAAAAGAAGGGTAGTAGCTTCAGATGGAGAGTGAAGGAACTGGCACCTAAACTGGCTTCTGGGCCTAGCAAAAGAGGACCAGGGCATTAATACATTCGAAATCTTATAGTATCCTTGTAGTGATTTGGCCATTACTTTTATTATTTTTTCGATAATTTATACATACAAACATGTATATGCATAGATGTAAAGCTAATTAAATCTTTGACCATTTTGTTGGAAACAATGACGTTCTTTAGTAAAAGACGATTTTGAGAAAAATAATATTTTATTTGGCCTGTAAAGCTGATTAAAACTAATATAGTGTTGCTAACCATAATGGATTCAGAAGTATTACATGGAGATAAGGCAACCAAACATATTACCTTGATTGAAATTCATATACGAGCTTGCTCCAAAATCCGTGTAGTAGTTTGTGTCTTTTAATTGTTTACCAAATATAGACTAGAAAATTGAGGCACAATTCTGGGTTGTTGAGTGCCAAAACGAGTGGTTTCATGATCTCAAAAAGACATGTTTGATGGCTGATTTTGAGGTTGTAAGAGCTGATTTAGAGCGATATCGAATGTCATGGTAGAACTGATGCTTGTTGGGTGGCATACACTTGTTATTGGGCCACAAAATAGGGCTAGTTGATCCCACCATAGTTGTTTGACATCGTAGAAAACCTGGTGTAGGTAGAGGTGAACAAAAAAATGGGTTTATGATCCAACACTGGTTTTCAAACCGATTCGATCCGGTTTTGAAACCGGTTTTCCTCAAACCGATCCGGTTCGAACCGTTTGGATATATAAATTTTAAAACCGGTTTTAGCCGAACCGGTTTGTTAAACCCGTATGTAAAACCGGTTTTGGCCACGTTGACCCAAATGATTTTGAGGATAATTTTTGGTAGAAACCGGTGTTGGCCCAAACCGGTTTTGACTTTATTGGCCAAAACTGAACCTTTTTTATCCGATCCGATTTCGGAAAAAAATCCGTTTTGTGCACCTCTAGACGTAGGTAGTGCTTGTGAAGGATTGAGGTAGTGCTTGTGAAGGATTGAGGTGGTTGGGCTAGAATTGAAATGGCCGAGTAGGCCAAACGACAGTTGGAATGGACTGAGTAGGCTAGGAAGCTACTGTTGGGGCAATAGAGATGCATTATTCGTTTCCAAAAACATCCAACTACAGTCTACAAGATTTTGAGAAGTTCTGTAATAAGCATGATTGTGTATGTTGGTAAGTTGTCACAGGCACTGGCGAATCCAATTGGGGGGTATTGGGGGTGTGAAAGTGCATCCCCATAATATATCTGTAATGTATTAAATTTCAATATGTGAACAAGATTAACCATCATGTACCTCCAACTTGAAAACTTGTACCTTGATATGCTTTCTTTTTCCCACCATCAAAGTAGCCGACGTTATATCAATTACCATTTCTCTCAATTGTCTTAGATTTCATATTTTATTTTATACTAGTCGAATGCTCGTGCGTTGCGCAGGGAATAAATTGAAGTCGACAGTAAGCTATTTTTATAGTCAAGTAAGTTGAATCGTTTGGAACTAATTAAATTATTTGTTTGCAAATAAATATATTTAATAGTTAACCTTCACTAACATTGTTTGGACGTAATTCTTTCAAATTAATGTACATTGTAAGTCATTGTGGATCCTGGATAGAAACAATATGATGCAGTCATATGACAGGGACGTTTATGTAATTTACGGTTATATGTATAGATATTTAGTATGCATCCACTATTTTGTTTACTAAAACATTTAATTTGTTAATTTAAATTTGGTGTTAAATTGAAAATATAAAATTAAAATGTCCAATAAGCTATAAAATGTTTAGCGTCTATTCTTTTAAAAAAGGCAATGGACTATTTTTTTTGTCATTCACGTCAATGAGCCAACATACATATGTGACCAAATATCGAGTATATTCATTGAATTATAAGGTGATTAATGATAAGAAATGGAAATATGAAAAGAACCGTTTTTTCATTTCTTTTGGATGGAAGTTGTTGTATAGGTACATTAAATATCATTATAAATGTCAGGTTTGTTATGCAATTTTTATGATCGACTATAAAGTGATTTCATTCTCAAATGTTTGTGGTACATTAAATATCATTATAAATATGAAAAGAAGTATTAAAAAGAAGTTTACAATATCAATGGAAATATGAAATCAATGGAAATATGAAAGGGCATAAAAAGAAGTTTACAATATCAATAGAAATATGAAAGGGCATAGGAGTTTCAAATGCATGTGGTGCTTTGAAATATGCCTCTATTATAAGATTTATAGATCCTAACTATATATCTTAGTTTACAAAAAAATACTTAATAGAAGTAACAGATAATATACTATTAAATACATCTTGTCGATACGCTAAAAATAAGACAGACAAAATTTTCTTATTTTCAAATTTATTTTTAGTTTTACAAAAAGTACAGAGTAAGTTAGAAAAATGGTCTATATAGACGAAAAAATGTTGCATATTCAGTCTAAGTTTTATTTATTTATTTATTTATTATTATTTTTTGTAACGATCTCTTTACTAAGTTTGAACTTTCTTGCTGAAATGGTCTCGTCCCTAATAATAAGAAATTTGGTACAAATAGTATTTTAAGTTTTGACTATGTTTGTACCTCTGTATCGAATTTCTGTATCTACCACTTAGCTTGAACCTTTATCTAGTCATTGGCATTCCTTTTTAATATTTGAGTTGAACCAATACTAATACGATGTGTTAAATAATTATATGTTATCCATTCAACAACTTTACTTGTTTAACTATACAAAATAGCTAAAACCACAAAATCGTTAATATATATATATATATATATATATATATATATATATATATATATATATATATATATATATATATATATATATATATATATATATATGAAAGGTTCAAATAGGAACCACTAAAAGGTTAAGAACCGTGACAACCGATATTCACACATTAAGAATCATGTTTTTTTCACACTTGTTTATTATACGAAAATACATCATACTTAATAAATTTCCTTATTTTTTAATACGTTTTACATTATTCACAATATAATGAATTTTCTAGTTATTATTAAACAGTGAATATTATAACGAAAATTTTCTTTTTTTAAAACACATCAATATTGATATCTAATAGCAAAAAAAAATATAATTATATATATATATATATATATATATATATATATATATATATATATATATATATATATATATATATATATATATATATATATATATATATGTGTGTGTGTGTGTGTGTGTGTGTGTGTTTGATAATTTTATTTTAATAAAAAAAAGTGTTAAAAATAAAAATACAACATTGTTAAACTGTGAATTAGTGGTGCTCACGGTTTTCAACTTTTTATTGGTTCTTATTCAAACCTTCCATATATATATATATATATATATATATATATATATATATATATATATATATATATATATATATATATATATTCTAATAAAGCAAAGCATAATATGCCACATGTCCTCTTTTTAGAGCCCATTTTGACACGTGTTGCCCTCATGTACACCCTAGCTTTTAACTTCCCGCTCATATTGACGCTCTGATTTTAGATAGGCATTATGCCAATTAATCCGCACTTGCTTGATATATGATTTCTAAAATCAGCCAAAAATTTTGCGGATCACCTCTTTATCTCCTTCAATCTCGCATTCCCTTTTAAAAATCGAATCATCCAACCTTAAATGTAAAGCACCACTGCTACCACTCTACGCTAAACAACCTTCAAGACAACCATTCTGAATCTACAACCACCGTAAAGCCCTTGACTTCCTTCTCTCTTTCTCGCTAACCCTAGAACATATTCAACCACCTGATTCCCTCATCTCGGCTGCCGCTCTGCAGATTCCCTAACCATACAAACAAAAAAGCCTTGCTACAACACTTATTTGATTTAGATTTTCGTTTACGATTTTAGGATTTGATTATAACTCTTGATTTCAAGCTGCTTGATCTTTGTAGAAGCACAACATTGTTTTTAGTGGTCACCACCATCACTGGTCTGGTATGGTTCACAGTCCCCTCCATCACCATTGTTCGATTTTCAAATCCTAGGTAGGTGCCATTTAACTTTGTGATTTTGTGATGCCTCTTCTCTTCTATATTCCAGTTCGCAGGTCTTCTTTTGAATTTCAAAAATTTGAAAACCTTTTCTCTCTATCTCGGTCTCTAAAAACTCTCCTCTTTCTCTATAACCCTAGCATCACCACCATCACGCCATAACCACCGCTACTACATCGTCTTTCCACCACACACTTCACCACCGTCACCACCCTAGATGTCGATGGATTCCCCTCCTCCACTTACTTCTTTTATATGTTTATATCTTCACTTTCAGGAAATCCTTGCAGAGGTGGTTCAATCATAGCCTAGGTAATTTTAAATTTGTTAAACACTTAGCCAAAATAAACTAAATCTCGATTTGTTCGTCATTTGTTTTTAACAAAACGTTATGCTATTTTGGTTGATCATTTAGTTTTCATATGCAGAAGTGAAGTAGATTTGGAGTTCCTCTCGAATCCATGGAGTTCTTTCTACTTCCAATTTAGACACCCTAACTATTTGATATAATGCCTAAGTGAAGCTTTTAACTTTTTTGTGATAATTTAACATGCTGAATATATTAGCTATCCTGGAATTCAATAAGAAAATAGCAGATTGGAATGGCTGTTGGGTTCTATAAGAAAATTGGGTATCAACAGTGAACATGGATCTCGAACTGTAGACCCCAAGATGATTGTAATGTCTGTTGGGTTAAACTAGGATTAGCGTATATACATTGAAAATGGTCAGTACGTTTCTATTCTCTGAAATTTATATTGTAAGTAAAATATATGAAAACTGATTATAGATATATGTATAAAAGATGCTTCAAAATAGCAACACTTGGATAACATTTGATTTTCATTTAATGTATATTATATTTTTTGATAATATATGAATATGCTTTTCTGATCAACCAGCCTTTGAAGTCATAGTCACTTCTATTTTGATCTCATCTTATTGTCCTTGTGCTATTAACATATTAGAAGAAAAAGGTAAAGGAGGTGTAAGATCAAAAGCGAAAATAGGGACTTCATCAACGAAGCAAGTAATTACTTTTAATCGCAGGAAAATGAGTTTGTGGCATACTTTTTGTTTCTGGTTGACAGTTCCAATTTTTGTGTCCTTTCCATTTTTTGCTAAAATTTAATTTTGTTTCTTAATCCATAAGTATACATACACTATTAAATCCTTAAATCACCCACATTAGTGTTCTTTCAGGTTTCTTTATCAATCCTTCTAACCGAAGTCATTTTCCAAATGCTACTCTGGTGAAAGGTTTCCAAGACTCTCTCTCATTTCCATATACTTGTGTAAACCTATATTATAATTTAGTCTATTTTACATTTAATAGGTTGATGGGTTCCAATTATTCTTTTCTGCCTACAAGAAAAAAAGCTTCAATTGTGTATGTGATAGATATAAAATATGCTTGACTTATGGACATATGGTATGCAACTCTAGAATACATTGGTGATAAATGTATTTAATAGAGATATATGAAATAATCCTTCCTGAATAGAGTACAACAAAAGGACAAGAGTTTTAAAACAAAAATTTGATGAGCACAAAATGGATTCAAGACCCAAGAACTAATAAATGTCAGTATTTTATTATGTCCTTCGATGTTTGAATTATGATGTCATTTCAAAAGGCTCGGTTTAGGACACTCTAAAAGTTAAAATTTTGAACATGCAATTTTTGATTGGTAGTAAATAAATTATTAATATTACAGGATGTGAGGCTGCTATTTTCTTTCTGTAGGGGTTGTGAATTTATCGTGGATGAGATCTATTGAAGATGTATTAGCTTATGTTGCATTTGTAACTAATAAAGTATGTTTGATATTTTTTGTATTAGTTATTTATCCAAACATTCTTAAGTTTTCATAATTATTTATTAACTATGCTATTTTAATTTATCAACCGTGTATTACACGGGTTTATAAACTAGTATGTATATATATATATATATATATATATATATATATATATATATATATATATATATATATATATATATATATATATATATATATATATATATATCATTATTATATACATAAGGCTTTATATTTTAAAGAAAAACATCTGGCACAACTTGCGATTTTTGAGAGGATTTTCATGGATTTTTTGGAAAACTTTTAGGAGTTTCAAGTAAATTTCTATTTTTAGCTGAGACAACAGTGGACACGTTTTAAATAGATGGGACAGTTACATACATGTGTTGCGTTCACATCAACCCGCCACCTGCCCTCCACTATATCAACTTCCTCTTCACGCAACGCCCCATTATCTCTTCAACATTTCCCCTTATATGTAACCAATTTAATCCCTGAACGACGGCATCAACCGGCACCGTCTACACCAAATCGTTTCCATCCATTCATCCTCCAGTCCTGCCGACTCCCTTCCGCCACATGTTATGCGCTTCAGATTATATAAAAACACCCTTTCTTATCAATACCAGATTACCCCGTCAAAAACTTCGGTCCTACGCCACGTTACTTACGCCTTCAATGACACCATACAGGGACGCCATCTAATTCCAAATTCGATTCACATTCTTTCGTTCTCCAATCCAACCCAGCGGCCTGGTGTTGCACTCACACTGATTTCCCAGCAACCCGCTTTGGGTTATTATCATCCCATTCCTCGACATCGATTAATACCGAAGACAACAACGAAACATCAACCCAGATTTCCACCCTTCAGCTTTCAATTAATATCTTCCATCTTCCTGATAGATTAACTTCAATTCATTCACAACAACATGTTACACTTAATTTCCGTTTAATTTGTTTGTCGTTTTCTCTCTCTGTGTTTATTACTACGCTACATCAGAGTGTTTATTCTTGTAATTTCGCTCCACATTATTGTCTTACCTGCTCGAATTGCTCTTCACTCTTCAATGAGTCCGACATATTCATGTTTTCTCTAATTTCAGTTCTTTAATCACCATCCCCAATATCACCAAAACCCTAATTTCTTTGTAATTTTATTTGTATAACTCTTGGGGGTTGATTACTATTTACCATAAGTCTAACTATTCTGAAAAACAAGCATATTACAAGTTGCTACCTTGAATTTAGATGTTTTAGTTGCAGAATGCATGGAAAGGAAGTCAATTTGACACCATCACCATGAACCATTCTATGGCAAAACAAGCAGACATCAATAAAGAAAATGAACATTCTGCTAACATTCAAAAGTGTTGGATTAGGTGTCTAAGCCATGACTTTAAAACTATATTTATCTTGTTAATTGAAGCAAAGTCCATTTGGGTTGCATTCATAGCTGGAGGTCAGGATAGAGTTCAGTAGAGTAAAAGGTTGATTTATTAATTGTGTAATAAATCAATAGAATTAATTAAATGGGTTATTAATATATTTAAGTGTTAATGTATTAATTAGAAACTATAATAATTAATTAAGATTTAATCTAGAATTAACTGGATTTAATTCAGTGATTAAATTAATTAATTAAAAGTGCAGGGACTGGTTTTGTAATTATTCAATAGTTGAATAAAAGGCTGGCCAGTGGACAGGGGCCATAAATGGCGCCAATTGAGGAGGGTTCCTCAAAATGGCGAAACCCTAATTAGGGTTTAGAAAAAGGCTTGGTCCAATTGGTTTGCGGGCTTGCCCATTTGGAAGCTCCTTAGGGTTTCAGCTGTAACCCTTGGAGGCTATAAAAGGAGGCACCTGGCACCCTCATTCTCTGCGCCAATTTGAACAAGAATACTCTGCTGAACTGTCTTCTCCATTGCTGTGGGTATGACTTGCATTTGAGGCAGGATACTTTTGCTGCTAGCTTCAAGAACAAGATTCAAAGGTTGGTTCTTCTGATTTAAACTTTAGAATTAATTGTTGGCCTTTAGGTTTTAGTTTATTATCTTCATAGAAGAAAACATAGATCTTTCTAGGGTTGCATGTGAACCATAGGAATTTTTGTGTTCATTGTTTGCTAGAAAACCCTTCAGTGGTATCAGAGCTTAGGTTTGCAGTCAGACCATATTAACCATATTCCAACCACATCTACGACTAAGTAGGTTTGCAGACACTGTCTGAAATGTAAAGCTGGGATTGTCTCACTTGTACATTAAAGGTCCAGGGTCTTGTAGTGTTCGTCCGAACCTCACGACTGGCCTGAACCTAATCAGAAATGTCATTTCACTGGCTATCCCGTTGTACCTGGAAAAGAAAGAGCTCTTTTAGAAAGAACTCATATTCTAAGGAGACAGTGGGAGTTTGGGACAGTCCTGAATGAGTTCAGGATTAGCCAAGTGAAATAACCTTTAGTTATCGCTAGGCTTAGAGCAGAAATCAGATTTCTGTTTTAATACTGACATAACCTTCTCTTGACCAGTAGTACTGATCACCGTCACAAGTAGTTATGATCGGGGTGACATACCGAATAGTGGTAAAACACTATAGTTGGTACGAATTTTCAATCCGACTACTTGGAAGCATTGGTGAGCCCGGTTGCTGCCAATTAAGAGAACTTTAGGACGAGATACAGTCCATGTGACAGTTTGATTGATTTTACAACTAGTCTTAAAACCAGTGGGAGTAATCATCAAAAGAAACCAACATGGACAGAAACGTACCTTCAGAACATCTAGTTGAGTGAGACGATACTCAGAGTCAAGTAATTGACTTTGAGAGAAGCGCTCTCAATAGAAGATGAAATCCGAAAGGATACTGCATATTGTAAGTCGTTAGTGGAGCGCGTGTGGATCACCGGCACACTAATAGTGACTCACAAAGAATATGCCAGTATAGAGGTACATGGGCCCGGGATTTCCCCGCGGGCATCTCGCAAGAAAGGATATTCAGATTCTCAAAATATGCCAAAGGATTGGATTTTGAAAAAGAGGCTGAAAGATATCCATTAAGATGTCAGAAAGGTTTGGATTCTCAAAATGTGCCAAAAGCTCTGGATTTTGTGAATAGTCCATAACCGTGTCAAAGCCAGTGGGAGTGTTGCTGTTATCTATCTCCATATGTGTGTTACATAATGCTTCTAGGAAACGTCTCTTTTCATTACAAAGTGTAATGACTTGGTGTTAAGAGACGGATCGCTATGAAAGACTTAATAAGAGATACGGCATACTCAGGTGGTTATAAACGTCTATGAGATAGATCGAAACTCTGCCAAAATGATCTTGATGAGACTCAAGATGCATTGCCCTAAGAAATAGTTTCCTGTCATTGCAAAGTGTGATAGTTTGGCATGAGAGGTATGAAAGGTGCAACGTACTCACATAATCCATTGACATATATCAGATAGATGTTGTTATCAGTATGGACCTGGCCATAGTAAGCATGATCTTGATAAAATTCGAGATGCATGGAAAAGAGTCTCCGAAAGAAAGTCGTGACACAAGGATTATATGTAATCCTAAGATTCCAAAAGATTTTGGAATAGGACTGGATCGAATCCAACAAGCTTCTTGGATCGATCAGAAGTGTCATGAACATGTCTTGATGACTTAATGCTTAGAGCATAGTGAGTTAGATTCAGGGTATGACCTGGCTGGAATACTTAATGGATTTTATACCTACATGAGAAATCATTGGAAATGATTAGGGGTGAATGTTGATAACAATTTGAAAAGAGTTTTTAAAATAAGGACTTAATGGTTAAAGAATTTCGTTGGCATTCCGATAGAGCGCGTGTGGCTCACCGGCACATCGTAACACCTCGAAATAGTCTTAGGGTGCAGTCATATGAACTAAAGATCCCGAGAACCATCAAAAGTCACAGTACATAGAATGGAGTTGTTAGTGAGAATGACAGTATGACCAAATTGAAATATCATCGGAAGGATATCCGATCGTATGAAGTGTATGAATGTATAACATTTGAATACATAGAAAGAGTGAAAGGTCAAGTAGATATAGATACATAACACGAATTAAATAGTTTAAAAGGAATCTAGAAACCGATAATAGTTTATGTAAAATCCGACTTGGTGATTACCTTGTGGAAACTTGGTAATTAGGCAATAGTAGCCACCAGTCAGATTTTAAGTTTCAATTTTGCATGTTTCACTTCCCGAATAATTTGATTATTCAAAAGTCCACAGTCACTCATACTTTTCGGAAGTAAGTATGAACAAAGACTGTCGTGAATTGGTTTGTAGATTGTCTAAGGAGTTAGACATTGCAGTAAGACTGCTACAACGTTCATGAGTACTTAGAAATAGAGATTTGAGTATTGGATAAACCTGCGCTCAACAGATTGCTTCATGGATTACATCACGAGCAATGTTGAGACGATAATATCGTATGATCTTGAAGCAGAGACATATGAGTTGAAATTTACGAGTCGGTTGTGCATTGATAATGCGAAAACGCATCGGTAACTCGATGTTACAAACGCATTGTTGTGTACGATTTGATAAGTAAAAGACACAACCATATGAGTCGAAGCTTATTCGTTCCTTGAGCCTGATGGGAAACAGATATCTGTAGGCCGCTCGATGATTTTGAAGTTGACTTAAGTGCTGGCCAGCCTGGACTAAATTGATGTGTTCAATTAGAAGTCCGAAAGTCATAAGCAGAATCGGAAATCGGGAAACAGAGTATCGGACAGAGATTGATCACAATCCATGTCTCGTGTCTGAAAATATCTTGTTGGACGAAGGATCATATGATCACTTATCTATGGACAGAACTGACTAGGTCAGAGTTCGGTAGCAGTTTCTAGGAAGCTGCAGGTTGTTAATTAATCAGAAGATAAATTAAAGTCATAGACTTATCCAAGTGGGAGACTGTTGGATTAGGTGTCTAAGTCATGACTTTACAACTATATTTATCTTGTTAATTGAAGCAAAGTCCATTTGGGTTGCCCTCATAGCTGGAGGTCAGGATAGAGTTCAGTAGAGTAAAAGGTTGATTTATTAATTGTGTAATAAATCAATACAATTAATTAAATGGTTTATTAATATATTTAAGTGTTAATATATTAATTAGAAAACATAATAATTAATTAAGATTTAATCTAGAATTAACTAGATTTAATTCAGTGATTAAATTAATTAATTAAAAGTGTAGGGACTGGTTTTGTAATTATTCAATAGTTGAATAAAAGGCTGGCCAGTGGACAGGGGCCATAAATGGCGCCAATTGAGGAGGGTTCCTCAAAATGGCGAAACCCTAATTAGGGTTTAGAAAAAGGCTTGGTCAAATTGGTTTGCGGGCTTGCCCACTTGGAGGCTCCTTAGGGTTTCAGCTGTAACCCTTGGAGGCTATAAAAGGATGCACCTGGCACCCTCATTCTCTGCGCCAATTTGAACAAGAATACTCTGCTGAACTGTCTTCTCCATTGCTGTGGGTATGACTTGCATTTGAGGCAGGATACTTTTGCTGCTAGCTTCAAGAACAATATTCAAAGGTTGGTTCTTCTGATTTAAACTTTAGAATTAATTGTTGGCCTTTAGGTTTTAGTTTATTATCTTCATAGAAGAAAACATAGATCTTTCTAGGGTTGCATGTGAACCATAGGAATTTTTGTGTTTATTGTTTGCTAGAAAACCCTTCAAAAAGCCCACTGCAAGGATTACTCAAGCACGTGCTAAAGCCTTGGGCGTATCTGGAAATTTACCACCATTACACCCTCCTGTGAAACAAGAACCTAAATATAAAAGAGGTCGTCAGAAAACAAATCCTCCATTGATGTTGGCTCTAGCTTTCAGTCCAAAACATAAGTGAAAAAGCTATGAGCGGTGGAGAGTCTCAACAGATACTCACAAGACTATGCAGTTTATGGCTGGTATTGTGAAAGGTCTTGGTGCTTTTGGATGGTATCTTTTGTCCAAGGATAAAAAGACCGAAGATCTTCATGGTTGAAGACACATATAGGTGCTTGCTTAAAATTAGCTTATTATAAATTCATGTTTTAAAATATTACTAGCATCCAAGATTAGCGACTTATAAGTGATTATTGCAGCTTAGAATGACCATATTAATTGATCTGGCATTATCCAAATGTAAAGTTGGTTTTCCAATGACTGATGAAATATGACTTTTCCCGAGTTCATTTGATCGAAAACAACATATTAACTTGTTAATAACATGTTTCATAAATAATAATAGTTTTTTAAGCAACTAAAAAGCTAAATATATAATAAAAGTTGTGTCAACTTTGCAATAAGAGGGTAATCAGTTTAGTTGTTAGTTTGTTTATGCTATAATACTAATTTCATGATATACATAAAAATAACAAAATAATAAAATAATAAAAGACTTTGTTTTTAATTTACAATAAAATAATTTAATTAGAATACTTTTTCATAATCAATTAATATAAAGACCTTAATAACAAGTGCTTATATTGGAGTTCAGCAGATATGTTGAAAGCTTATTCCAACAATATGCACTTTAATGCTAAATAGTAAAAAGGAAACCTTCATTTTGAATCAAAAAAGAATTTACTGTATACATTACATATGAGTTTAAATATTACAATTTGATGGTGGGTAATATAGAGTTGCACAGAATCAATAGGTCCGGTCTTTATTAGGACAGTCCTTTGGGATTTTTCTCGGCCGATATTGTTTCAGATAAATATTTTTTAGGTTTAGGCCGGTCCTGATCTAGATCAGTCTTACTCACATTCTCCTAGATCTCCTTTTTCGGTTTGAATTTGGGTTTTTCCGGTATTAATACAAAAGTCTTAAATGAAAATTGATCCTAAAGTTTGAGCTTAAATGGTTTTGGATGTTACTATTACACAAAAGTTGTCTCGGAACGCCCGAATATATTTTTGGATTGCTCTTGAAATATCTTAACTCTCTTTTTTTGGTCCGGTCTCGTTTCTAGCACAGTGTCGTCTGATGGTCTTTGTGTTTGCTTTTTTCAATTCATTTTTGGATTCTTTTGTTCGGGTTTTGGTTTTTATATATAACAGTTTTGTACTTTTACTCGTTTTAAAAGAACAAACAAAATCCTAAATAAAGAAAATAGGACCAGATCATAATTCACAAACTTGAACAGAAAAAAAATATAGTAAATGCAATAAACAACAATGTACTTTTGTTTATCCGTTCGTTATAGTATCTTACTTATATTGCTTTTGCATAACATCATACTAATTTCAATCTTTTTCTTATTAAGGCAGTATACTTAGAAAATCTACCCAATTCTAGCATTGTACTTTTAATATGTTTTTTTACTACAACATTGTACTTTAAAAACTAAGAAATGCTTTGTATTTCACATGGATGCACCTAACCGAAACTATCAATAAAACAGCCTCATATCCATGTGCTGCTGCACATTATGGTATTTTGCTCCATCTAGATTAATTCGGGTGTTTTAGAGTTATACAAGTCAAAGAATCTACTTTTTTTTACTAAAAAGTGCTATGTCAAAACTACCAACTTTGGACTCGGCAATGTCACAGGGGAATAGACATCTTGTTTATTCCCCAATCAAAAAATATGGATTCTTGGTTAAAGGTTTCAATATTATATAATTTTAAATGGCGCGATTTTCTTTATAATCTTGAATGCTCAAAAACTGAACTTTTTGTAGGTCAAATGAGATTATCCAGAAGGGTTATTGATTCACTGGACTAGGTTCAAATTGGTGCTTGGTATGGAACTGGAATGAAAGACGGATGGTAAAAGACTACATTATTGTTCTCGACTCTTGGTAGAAAAGATTGCAGGAAATGGAAACGTACTTTAGTTTTTTAAACCAATTTCCGGAACATCATATATGGTGTATATAGTAGCAATATACTCCCATTTATATGCATAGGCACATAGCATTGCACTTTCATTTACTTGTTTTTATAGGGTATTATTTTGATTTCTTCTATTATAGGCGACTACTTTTGTTTCTTTGGTATAGAATATTACATTCATTTTCATTTTCAGAAATGATTTTATTTTTCCGCGATTGTAGTGAAGGAAATACCCAATTTCTTTTCACGGGTCGTGCTTAGCACGACCGTCAAAAGATACCTAGTATATATATATATATATATATATATATATATATATATATATATATATATATATATATATATATATATATATATATATATATATATATATATATATGTATGTATATATATATATATATATATATATATATATATATATATATATATATATATATATATATATATATATCATTATTATATACAATCATCCTTATGTTTAGATTTTGAGCAAATGGGATTCTAAGAATTAAGGAGTAATGCTCTTGGGATGACAACTCAGCAAAGTATAGACACCTGACTTAGACTGGTCAGCGAAATATATGAAGGCACAATCTATTTTTGGCGTGATGGGCACGTTTGACGGTTTTTCAGCCGGTTCAAAAAATGCATCCGTGCGTCACTTGGGATGACTCCCAAGTCTCCACCACTTCACCGCCTTTCTATGCCAATAAGCGTCCTCTATTTTGGTTAGCCACGTGTATTCTTCCCCCATATCACCGCCACTCTCGACTACTAAGAGAATAACTTACTATTTTACAATTTCCACCATCGCTCTCGTTCGTTCATCTGCCCTCATTCATTTATCAATTGTTTGATTGTCTCTTATTCTCTTCCTATTTCTTTCTCTAAAAACCGATTCCGACCCTTGCCATTTCTTCTCTGAATCATCTTTAGAAGGATCCATGAAGGAGGAACCCTAAGGGAACCGGTTGTTTGTGGCCCCCTTTTCATGCCGCCGCTCGAGAACAAGTTCAACCAGGTAACGTTTTTTTATTTTAATTTGTCGGATATTGGTTTTAGATGTAATTTCAACACCATCTTTCAATTAAACAATCAATCAACTGATTTGTTGGCTGTCTGGTGATGTATGCTCTTACTAAAGAAATTTAGTCTTCACTTGTTGTGGATATTAGCTACAGGGAAATAGGGTTTTCTTTATTAAAAGTGGTCCAACCCGTTTGCAATAAGAACACTTACTCCTTACACACACTTAAAGAAACTGAATACTTTTGATTACATTTTTCACATAATGAAAGGAGTTTGGTTCAACAATAAAGAAAAGAAGCTGCTGAATTTCATTAAAAAATTTCGCTTTATTTTAAGCTTTGTTGAGATAATGAGGAATTTGTAGACTACCTTTGAATTATTACTCAAAGTGGCATTTCTAAGTTCTTGATAAAAAAAGAAAACAATAAAAGTTTTTCCCTTTTTATCCTTGATTCTGTTTATATACGCAGCCCATTCCTATACTTTTGGTTTCAACTATTATCTATCTATTTTCATGTCATGTTTTCACTAATTCAGTTTTGTTATGATTTGGTGTGGTTTATGGTGTACCCCTTGCTAGCTACAAAAGCTTTAAAATCCTAATTTTTGGGTAGAATGGCATCTGCAAGGTTTCTGCAGCTAATTTAGAGAAACCTTGTTTTGTGTAAAACTAATATTTTTGTTTGGCATTATTTATTTTTCATTCATACGGTCATATTCAAGGTGAAAACTTGCTATTTCATGCATAAGTTTTGACGTTTTTGCTTGAAATTTCTTGTTATATCTGCATTCTACCATGGATTTGCTATTCGCTGTGGTTGAGGAACTTGAGTGAGAAATTCACAGTGACATCACTACACATTGGTGCATTATGGTGTTAAACACAAACAAATGTTCTTAAGGTCAGGTCAGGTCAGGTGTTGTTATTTGTTTATTATCATGTTTCATTATTTTTATTTTGTTAACTAAGAAATATCTTAAAACCCTTGTTTCCAGTTAGCTTTATGAGGAACTTCAGGATCCCTTAGTCTCTTCCCAAGTAATTGTTATCTGTATTGTATTATAATTATTCTGTTATTTTTTAACATCTTTGAATAACTTCTACAACTAAGTTGCATCTCTTTCTTTCGTTTAAAAATGTATAATTGTTGTTGGCAGGATTTGCTGTGAAGAAGGTCGTTTAAAGGAAAAACCGATCATGCTCCAAGGATGGTAATTATGGTGAATCTCTAAGTTCTTATTTTACATCTTTACCCATTTTGATGTCATTTTTACTTGTTCGGATTTGGGCGTGAGTTATCTCTTTCTGTTTGTGCTCGAAAAGACAAGCCTGTGATGATTAAACATGATCCGAGTAAAAGATCTGGCCAAGATTTGAGATTATCCACAGCTTGGCAGGGTAGAATCAGAAGAAGACAAGTGTGAGAGAGTAATTAGGAACGATATTTGATCCTGAAATTGGTTTCTCTCTGTTTCTCTAAAATGCAACCTCTGTCATTGCAGCCATGGTGGTCTTGGTCTAATCCTCTTGTTTCGATGGTAATACAGATTCCAGCCCCTCTTTTTTTCTTCACAAAAACGCGCTTTAAACTTTGTATAAGTTTGGTTTTCAGTTAATGAATCGAGTACAATTTTTTCTTGAAGTAATTGACAACCACCTGCATGACTGCCTGTTTCCGCCACCTCCTACCTGCCTGTCTGGCTAGAAAGATGCGTCCTCCTACTTCCCCCAGTCAAACATGTATGTCTCTCCTTCTATTACTGTTTCTCTGGCAACAAATCGGTTAATCGTAATTTTTGTTATCATTCTCTCCAACGAAACTCTTCAATCTATTTTCTTCGTTTTACAGAGTTGTTCCATTCCATAATCATCTATGAGGATGTAAAAGTTATTGCTTTTTGTGATTTAGTCATCTCAGATTCTCATCTGGTATGTACATTATGTAATTGCTACACAATCATACTTGATTTAAGCTTGGTAGGTTCAAGACATTAAGGAACGGTATGGAAAGTTGAATAAGGTACTCAAAGAACTGAAACACTCTGTCTACTCCCTCCATCATTAAACAATACCATTTTAGAATTGTTATGAATATGAAGAAAATTTTCAAATATTAGAAATTTATTTATGTTAATGAAGTTAACTGGTTTTCTTTCTTGTCCATTCCATGTTTGGCTCATAAACCCAAATCTAATTTTATTATGCTGTTGCGTTTTCTAATATTGGGTTTTTTGGTGGACTATTGATGTTTGGCTCATAAGCTTAGTAGGTTCAAGATATTAAGGAACAGTATTGGGTTTTTTGGTGGACTATTGATGTTGTGTGTTTTCCCGATGTATCACTGTATAATTATGTCCAAGTATCAGTTCAATTCATTGGTTAATCTAATTTTGGTTGACAAACGTACAATTTATAAGGTTCTGCTTCTAAATTTGTTGATTTTAGTTTGTGAGTGAGTTAGTTAAAAGTAGAAGCATGATAAGATTTAAGCATTAAGTGTGTATTTATTCATAGATTTAAAAAATGAATTTACTCGAGAGCTAATTAACAAGAAGCTGAAAAAGATATAGTTAGGTTGTATATTTTTATCATTATAAGTTCTAATATTAAGTTCATATTTGCTTTCAGGAAATTAACTTTGTAACGAACACTTTTCCAAAATTAATATTTTCATGGCTTTCTTTATATTAAATTGGGTTTTTGGTATCAGCAGGACTATTTATCTTTTATGAATAAATCCTATTTTCAGACCCAAATCCATCATTTTTCAGAGGCACCTACATGATCATCTTCAGAGAATGATTCCTAAGCTGCAGCAGTGGCAACAGTGGCATTGTACTTGTAGTTTTTCTCCAAAATATGAGGACTTTATTGATTGTCGCATTATCTTGTAAACAAGTTGAGCTACTCGAAAGTTTGCCTTAAATGAAACCTTAGACAACCCGTGGGCCGTGCTCAGCACGGCCCTTGACCCTTCCTAGTATATATAAAAGATGTAGTGAATGGAAAAAAGTTTTTTAATGTGTTAAAACGTTCTAAAAAACATAGTTACTTGATTAACTCATGACTATTCATACTCTTTTTTATTTAACTTTTCATATTATCACCAATAATCATTAATATTTCGATGACATTGCTGCAAAATCACGAACGATTAACAACTAAACTTTTCAGAATATAATGCTATAAAATAACAAAAGTTTATTTAAATTAAATTAGATAGTATAAAAAAACTTGTTGTAAAATACGACGGATCCGAATTGACTTTAGACAATATTAGCTCAATGTGGAATAGGATCAAAATTATCAAACGATAATAATCACAACGAAAAATACGAATGAAGTAAATAAAATAGAGACACGAGGATTTACGTGGAAAACCCAAATCGGGAAAAATCACGGGCGGAGGAAGTCGAGAACCAATTCACTATATTTTGTGGTGTTTACATAATGTTTGGAGAAATATAAAAATACAAAGAGTTTAAACTCTTATGTATTTACAAGAGAAGATATGGTTTTTGCCTTTTTGGTGTGGTTTGTTTGAGATGGTTTCTAACATATTTATACTAAAAACTTTGCATGCCACTTAAAGAAAAAATGACTTATTTAAAAAATTCTACATGCCATCTTTGAAGTTTGTTTAGCAGCCATTTGAAAAACTTTGTTTAGCCATCTTTGAAAATAAGTTGTTGAATTGTTGAAGGCATATTCCACAAAACTAATAATGTTTATTAAATAATATCAAATCAAAGTTGACATAAGGTTAGAATTAGATAGTATGAAAAACTAATAAATTGATTTTTATAATTTTATATATCAGATCTATACATCAAATATAAATTGATTTTTTTGCGTTATATGAGTTTATATATGTAAAGTAACAAAAACATGATAAAAATATATATTTCAACATATTTAAACTTTTTATTCATAACTATTTTAAAAATCTATATCTATATCTATATATCTATATATCTATATCTATATTTATATTTATATTTATATTTATATTTTATATTTATATTTATATAACTCTTATAATAGAGGACATTCAAATGATGTGGATCTATATATCTCATATACTTGCACCACATTCATTTAAAACTCCTACACCCTTTTATGTACCTAACATTAATGAAATTTACTAATGACTTTTTATTGTCCTCTCATTTATACATGTCATAGCTATATTAGTAGTATATATATGTGAATTTTTTTCTCACAAAAAGCATTCATGTGTTTGAAGGGTTTGTAATTCAACTATGAAGAGTTAGATAAATTGATTGTGTCGCATCAATGGTTATTACAATTTGAAGTTTTCTTGGAAAAATAGTATTTTAGATGAGAGGTAAAAAGAAAATTTTATCAAAGTATGTACGAACCAAACTATGAGTTTTTTATTATTTTTATTGCAAATGTTATAATAGATGTTTTAGTATTTCTATGTTATTGAAAGTAATAATATTAGTTTTTATAATATTTGTCATTCATTCTCTCTTTATCTATCTCTCTCTTTGTGTGTGTGTGTGTGTGTGTGTCTATATATATATATATATATATATATATATATATATATATATATATATATATATATATATATATATATATATATATATATATATATATATATAACGAAAATATTTATACATGTTTTGAGTTTTTTGGACCGAATGTCAAAATTTAAAATATTTTCTTAATAATAAATTTAAAAGAGAATTTTCACCAATATCCTCATGTTTTATTTTTATTTATTAACATATAAAATTTGTCACCACAAAGATCATTCATAATATTTTATGTTATTTATCTAAATGTTAAATTTATTCAATCCTATAAGAGGTCATATAAGTAAAAAACTATTTTCATATAATAATCCATAGTATTATGTAGTTCATTTTATATAAATAACACATATAAAATATTAAACGCTTATAATTAAGTTTTTAGTAGTAGGTTTGAAGGGTTTTGACATAATTTTTGATTGAGATATTAGATGATAATATCATTCATCTAATTGACCTAACACAATTGAACCATTTCAATCATATTTATTTAACTCTCATAAGCATCAATAATTATCATAAGTAAATAAAAACGTTTTGAGGTACACATTGGTGTTTTTATTTGGTTTTTAATAGAAAAATTATTTTAATAGGTATTCATGTATTGACACATTAGTTTGACATTTAAAAAAAAATGTAAATACATTTGAATAAAATACAAAAAAAACATAGCAATGAGTGTTTTATATAATAACTCATAGTCGTATAAGTATTTTTTTAATATAAATAACACACAATAAATATTAGACATTTATAATTAAGTTTTTTATAGTGTATTTGGATGGTGTTGACATGATTTTTATCTAGATATTATATTATCATATTTATAATTTAATTGATTAAAACAAATTTAACATTTTAATCATATTTAATTAAGACTCATTAATATCATTTAAGTAACATAAGTAAGAAAGCTTTTGAGTTGCAACAATTTAATGTTAAATAACTCTTAGTTGAAATTTGAAGAGTTGTAATATTAAAATAAATCATCAATGTAATAACACATTAGTATTTATATATGATTTTATTAAAATTTTGGTTAAATAGAAATTTGAGTTTTGACAAAGTAAAATGCAAAAGGAAAAACCATTTTTTTTTTTTGGAAACGGCTGTGGTGTTCCGGGAACGTTAGACCGTGTGCCGGCCATCCCTTCGGGACAGGACTTACAGATCACACAGGAATCGCCTCCCTTTCCACCCTACTCACACCTCATCCTAGGAAAATCCCCCACAGGGTCACGGAGCCGGGATCGAACCCGGAACCTCCCCCCTTATGGGTATATAACCCCATGCCTCAGACCAGCTAGGCTGTACTTCATTGGCAAAAAAAGGAAAAAGCATGGCAAAGAATTGTGAAATAAATATATAAACCATTGTTTTTAGTTTTAAATATCATTTACTTATTGATATAATTGAATTAAAAACAACAGAAAACTTTTATGTATGTTTGGATTAAAACATAACGTTTTTCTATATTAACTCATACTTTTACAATTTTTTTATGTAAATAATACACAAAAATATTAGACACTTATTGTTAAAATTTTAACAGCGGGTTTGGGGAATTTTGATCTACATATTAGACAATCATATTATTTATTTAGTTGATTGATTTTTTAATAATTTTAATCATATTTAATTAATATTCATAAGTATCAATTAAGTATCATAAATAAGAAAACATTTTGAGTTGTAATGATTTAATGCTAAATAATCCTTAGATTTCTTATTTATCTATAATATTATTATAGTAATATATTATAAGTATAAAAAATATAGATTTTATTAAATATCATCAACTTCAATCATTATACTAATTATAAATTTCAACATCAAAATTTAAGTTTTTTTATCATGTGTTTAAAGTTGATAATAATGATTTACATCATTCTTTTGATTTTGTATACAAAAATTGTTATTTTGATATTTAAAGGCAATGACATTGAAGATTCCAATAAAATATGTTCGTTTTCATTTTAACTAAACTTTATTTCTGTAGAACGCGTAGAGATTTGCCACTACTTACAAGAAGGGCATCAAGGTAAATGCACGAAAAGCTCCAAAGCGCATTCATTTCTCTTTGTCCACTTCGTAAACGATCAAAAGTGGGTGGACGCCCGTAAATCCTTAAATGTTCTAAACCCACATTCTTTTTTCTTTAAAATCAAGAGAGGGATACTACTCTAAAACTGAATTTCAATTGATTATCTCTCTATACAAATGAAGAGATCATTGTCTAACTCCGAAGATCCTATCAACGGCAGCTTTGATGTTGACAATAATAGCAAGATGAAGAAGATCAAGGTATTGGAAGTTCAGGCACCGGTGACAGTCGCAGGTACTACTGATACGGCGGTGGATGTTCTGTCCGACGAAAACTTGCTCTATGAGATCCTGAAGCACGTCGATGCGCGGACGTTAGGTGCGGCGGGTTGCGTGAGCAAGCAGTGGCACCGGACCGCTCAGGATGAACGGTTATGGGAACTGATCTGTACGAGGCATTGGGCAAATATGGGCTGCGGCAACAACCAGTTCCGGTCAGTAGTCCTTGCGCTTGGTGGTTTCCGGCGCCTCCACGCTCATTACCTATGGCCATTATCCAAGCCTTCAACCTCAACGATCACCTCATCGTCTTCTTCCACCATCGCCGCCGTAACCTCATCGAGCTCGGTGTGGCCGTGCCTTCCACGACCTCGTACAATTGCTCTCTCGAAACCCACATCCCCTAAAACCCATTGGGGAAAAGACGAGGTTCAGCTGTCGCTATCTCTTCTGTCAATTCGGTACTATGAGAAGATGAATTTCAATAACCGAACCAAATGAAACCATCAAAAATTAGATCATGATTCATGAGCACATGGTTTCTTCAATTTCATCGTGATTTGACTTTTCCTTTGTCTTAATTGATGTCTGTTCCTAATTTCTAGTATGATGCAGTACATCTGTCCTGCCAAATTCCTAACCAAAAACAACATAACTGTTCAATTGATCATCGAATTTGTCTTGTCTTGTCTTGTCTTCCTATCATTATCAATGGCATGTTTGTAAATCAAGAATATTATAGTGAAATATTGTTGGTTTTCCAAACTTGGGGGTGTGAAACTGAAAATTTCAGTAGTGTTATTAGAAGAAGAATGGAATCTACCATGACCGACGGTGAGCAGGTGAAAGTACAAACAGATGAAGACATGGTGGATAGAGGTTTCTATGACAGTTGCCAGAATAGGGGGGGAAAGTGTGAAGAATTTAGGGGTGGATGTTGTCTTTTTGTGTGGGGGATATTAATGAGGATAAAAGGGGAAAAGTGTAAAAGAGGGTTGGGGTAGTTGTCTTTTTGGTTGTATGCATTATGTATGGTTGAAAGGTCAAATGGAACAAAAAGCAGCCAACGAATAATTGCGTATTCCAATTATTGTAAATTTGTAATTTACTTCTTGTATGCATATTGTGTACAACAATCTCACAAGGTAAAACAACAAATGCATGGTTGTAAAATTTTTCTATATGGTATTATGTCAAGTCATGTCAAACTGGACATAAAATTTTGTTTTTTTGTACTCATGATTCCAATCAACTTTGTATTTTCTTAACAAGTTGAGCAATGTGTATTATATAAAAATGACAGTACTGATATTGTATCGGTTGTTGACATGTCATAAAGATATGATGATGTGGAGTTTTTGTAGATTTCAAAGTTTTATTTTACATGAACCTTTTGGAATTCTAATTATTTGAATTTTATTATAAGAATAACAACTTCCATTTCAAGATAGATGCATTTGGATTAATGGGAATGCTTAGGGTTTTGATGGATTTGAAATTAAAATTTTGAAATCCTTTATAATCCCTTGTTGTTTGGTGTCCAGACAAAAAGAATTTAGATTCAAAATCTTTTCCAAATCCTTTCTACAATGGATTGTTGAAGTTATTGCTATACTCAAGATTTTAAAGAACCTATTCCTCATAAATTCTATGCATTTAAATTTAAACCTTCTATTTCCCAACTCCAACCTACCCATACCTATTCACCCCCCCCCCCCCCCCCCCCCCTCTTCCAATACTTGGTGTTCATTGCTTTCACTCCATCTTCATTGTAGCATTGTAGCATTTTCCCATCTATGATTTTTCGCACACGGGTCCACATCACACGCTCACTTGTCAAGTGTTAAAAAATTCATTTTTCTCTCCTCTTTGATTTTTTGTTTCTAATTTTTGGATTATGCATGATTCCATGTGATCCCGTGGTACCGAATATGTTTGGTTATCAACCTTCGGTTATAGTTATCTGTTTGGTTATTGATTTGCCTTTGTGTGTTATCCAATCTGTTTGTTTTTGAAGTATTGATTTATATATTTTTAAAAAAAAGTCATTTCAACAATCAAGAGAAATGTATCAACAAATAGGGATTTTTTTTTTATAAAATATCAAGAATGTGCTGTAAAAACATATATCGTCCACCAAAAGAAGAGCATCATATGAAGAAGAAAACAAATTTGGACCATGATAACTTATGAATTTGGTTTCAATATACAATATAATTATTAAAGTTTTATGTCAATCATGTTGGAACTTTGAATATGCCATATTGGCTTGTGGAAACTTGTTCCACATAGGAACATGAACAAAGCTATTCATACCTTATAAGGCTTCATCTAACTTAGCAGTACAGTCAGTCTAGTATTGGGTCTAATATTTTGGGCTAAATTGTATTGTTGGAGTTATAATTATAGTAGTAAATATAAGAATATTATTTGTTAAAGATATGTCTTAGGACCTTGGGGAGGGAATTAGAGTATATTTTTTCATGGATTTTGTTAGCAAAAACACCAAAGATGGATTCTATACTCAAGTGTATGTGTATTTTCTCACATATGCACATCAGAAAAAAGTGTTTTGGTAAATCAAGTTTTTATTCATGTTACAAACAATTTTAGTGAATAACAACAAAATCATCGCAAAAATGAATCATCGAGTTGTTTTTTTTTAGAATTTTTTTTGCGGATCATCTTATTTTTGCATCATCTATTGATTTATTTAGCTGGTTCGCCAAAAAACATGTAAATTAAAAACCTTTTTATTCTTTACAAAAAATTCCTTCTTACCGGTATATATATATACTAGGCGAATACCCGCGCATTGCGTAGAAATAAAATTATCTAGTTATAATATTGATAAATACATGTTATTCGTATACCATTTTTAAAAAGTTTATATAAAAATGTCCACATTATTTTTAATTATATAATAATAAATACATGTATCCAAAATTTTGACGACAAAAATAATAAATATTCCTATGGTAAAAGTTAAATATTTATCTTCAACTACATTGATTCAACGACGTCTATGATAATATTGAAAGTTGTCACTTTAGGGCATCAATGTTAAATAAAAAATAAATGGATGAAACCTAGAAATATCAACAATAATTGAGCGATAGTTTACATATTTTGCTAAAGTTTTGAAAAGAATTTTTTTGTTATTCAAATATTTTGGATAATACACTTTAGTTGATAAGAATATAGACACTTTTTAATAGTATTTACGGTGCGATATGTAGTCAAAACCGCACATCGCACCACTTATGCGATTGAGAATTTTGAAACACCAAAGTTCAAAATCGGATTATGGGGTACTATGCATGATGTATTGTGCAACTTGATAAAGGAATATAGATCTCATCTCGAGATCGACTCGCTGCATGTTAAAAGTTTGAACTCATTAAAATAAAAATAATAAAACTTTTATCTATATATTTCTTTAAAGTTTAATATTTAGAAATGTTTCCAACAATAAACATGACTAATGATTCATATAGTTTTTTTACTTTGACGGAGACCTTTATTTATAGAATGAAAAAACTTATTATGTTGGTTTATCATTACGATGTGTGATCAAACTTTTTTATAGTATGTTGTTTTCTATCATTTCTTATCCCACATCGTTTAAGAAAACATAAATAAAGTGAAACCAAACATCTATAAGTAAAGATATTGATATATTTCTCATCTCACATAGCTTAATAAACAAACTACAAGAGAAAACAAACATCCATAAGTAGAGAGGTCAAGACTATTTCCCTCGTATCTTTGTTCTTTTGTGTTATTGATCATAACTGACTTGGGCATCGGGTAAAGCATTTCATGAACCATTGGTTCCAATTTTAGGACCGATTTCGTATATTTGGATGAGTACCTACGGGTGGCCATTTCTATTTTTTCTAAAATTATTCAAATTAATGTTTTACATGATAAAAATTCATCAACATTGATTAAATAACCTCTATATAGATAAATATTTAAAAATTTGAACGATGTTTAAACATGTATTGTAGTTTCAATCGAAACAATATTATCAACTTTGAACGATATTTGTTATTAAATCAAAAAATGTTATCAACATTGTCACCACATATTGAACTATGACACTATAAACTTGCAAGCCAATTGGTTCTTAATAGTTTTTAACCCAATTTAATATTCATCGTGTAGTTTCACTGCTTTGGAAACTAAAACAATAGAGTAGAGTTCATTTAAACTTTGAGTTTTAATATTCATCTTCTCTTTCGAGTTTTAATACTTTTGGAAGTAAAAACCAAATAGTATAATCTTGTAACACTTTGAGAGAATATATTTCGATGATAAAATGACAACTAATTAATAATATACTTTAAAAGTCGTACTATGATCAAGATTTATGGATAAATGAATCAAATGAGTGATATTATATAAGTGAAAGATGAAAGGTTGTGTGCAGCAATGTGAGACAAAAGAATCAAAATAATATATTAAAGATAAATGATTAATGTTGAATCACATTGTTTTGAATGATCTTTTTTATATGAGATTGTTAAACATTTATAAATGAAAACGTTTATTTATATACATAGTTTTGAGTCAAAAATGATTACACGGATGTCAAAATTTTCAAACGATATACTATAAACTTCCAACTTAGTCTGGTTTTTAAAAGTCTTAAGTAATTGTAATTTTCAATTTTGAGTTTCTATACTTTTGAAAGTTGAAACTACATAGTAGAATACTTTAAAACTTTGCGATCAAAATATATGTTATGATAAAAATAACCACTGATTAATAATAGACTTGAAAGTAATATTATGATCAAGATTGATGTATAGTGAAAACAAATGAGTGGTATTATATAGGAGAAAGAGGAAAGATCATATATGTATGTGAATCAATGTGGGACAGAAAAAAAAAACATCCACATTAATGTGGTAAAAGATAAATCATTTATCTTGAACCACATTGATTTGAATGATCTCATTTATAAGAGATAAAAATAATAATAAAAATAAAAAAATAATTTTAAATATAAATATAATAGATAATAGATAATAGATATTTAGATTTAACATAATATTTAAATTAACAAATTAAATATACTATGTTGACAATTCAAAAGGTGTATCATTAACATTATATCATTTTACATTACTAATATATTTAAATAATATATATTAGGTTGGAAGTTGAAGAGTTTTGGAGTTTCAAATGCATGTGGTGTAAGGAAAAATGATTCATTTATAATATATATATATATATATATATATATATTAGGGGTGCCAAAAGGCGACACGACACGAAACGAAATTGGGACGAAATCAAAATTGGAATTCGTGTTCGTGTCGTGTTCGTGTCATGAAAAAAAACCCGAATTCGTGTCGTGTCGTGTTCGTGTTCAAAATCAAACACGTTAATAACACGATAATAACATGATAGTGAAACGATAATGACACAAAATTAAACCGATAATAGCACGATATTAAACCGATAATAACACGATAATAACCGATAATAACACGATAATAATTCGAAATTATATACATTATTAAATGATAAATAATAAATATTAATCTAAAAATATTAAGTTAAATAAATAATATTGAAAACACTTTTAAAGCCTTTGAAAACTCAAACGTTTTACTCGGTTCTCTAATTCTCTCTTTCCCAGGCTCACTCGTCTCCAGTTCCACCATTAC